>JAHRHZ010000087.1:20796243-20926198 GCA_024137785.1 Ginglymostoma cirratum
TCTCGGATTCTCCAGCATCTGCAGTACCTTTTATCTCTGATGTAAAGACAGCCTTCAGTGTTTACATTATAACGAGTTGTAATAACTTTGTAAAAACCAAAACCAAAAGAACTGCGGATGCTGTAAATCAGGAACAAAAACAAAGTTGCTGGAAAAGCTCAACAGGTCTGGCAGCATCTGTGAAGGAGAAAACAGAGTTAACGTTTCGGGTCTGGTGACCCTTCCTCAGAACTGATGGTGGCAGGGAAAAGGTTTTGGTCCTGATTTACAGCATCCGCAGTTCTTTTGGTTTCTACTCAATGATTTTAGGGCCTAAACTCTCCCATGTCCCAGCCCCCCACACCACACACCAGGCCTTATTACCACATAGCTTGCCACTACACACCCCCTGTTGTTAGTCACTAACAGTCCCCATTAACAACTACTCACCCTCCCAGCCTGATCGTTAGCAACTCCTTTGTCTGTCCAACTTTCTTTCTCTTTGGACTCTATCCTATCATTTACTCCCTACCGCATCCACCTCCCTATTTTCTGCTTATAAACTGACATTTTCCCAGCCACCATCAGTTCTGAGGAAGGGTCACCGGACCCGAAACGTTAACTCTGTTTTCTCCTCCACAGATGCTGCCAGACCTGCTGAGCTTTTCCAGCAACTTCGTTTTTGTTGTAATAACTTTGTATCTGACACAGCAGCAGTAAGACATCAGTACAAATGCATTAACGAACCAACAAAAATTGTAAGTGATTTTATAAACATAGTTTTGTAGCAAATAAAATAAAACAAAAACACATCTGGCTCCCCTTGGTATTAAATGTGATAAGCAACAAGCAGGGAAGTGGAGTTGAGGACAAGATCAGTTCAACCATGATATTTTCAAACGGTGCAGCAAACTCAAGGGGTCATTACCTGCTTTGCTCCTGTCTCTGTTTCTTATGTAGGTTATCTGAGTGCAGAAAATATTGGGATAATTTTCCCAATTTATTCATCTACATCTGGGCTTTACCATGCACTGTTTAGCTAACCTGTGATGCCCAGCAGCACATCCTGCATGTAAATGTGCAGCGCATAGAGGTCTGCATTGTGTAACTCAATCATCACATGCATGCTCGGGGCTGTAGGACCAGTGAAAGGATGGATAATCAGGAATAAGGCTTATCTTTTCCTTTTGTGGCTGGCTGACAATGCTTTTTACATTCCACAAACTGAAGGAGAAGGGAGATGCAGTGAGGCACGCATGTCAACCAGAGTGTGTTCATAAAGGAACCATTAGAATGTGGAAAAGTTGTTTTCAGTGCTTTAACACAGAGTTATGAACTGTGAACTGAACACTCTGTAACTTCAATCTCAAAGAAACATTTCTCTCTCCCATTTTTATAACCCTCTACTGTAACACTTAGATGCTATTGGTTATGTTTCAATCTTGGTCTATGTTGACTTTTTCATCTGATTTAGGCCAATTTTACTTTGAAGTATATGATAATGACATTTTCAAGAATTTTGAATGTAATTTGACATCAAGAGAATGCTTGTAATTTTGAGTTCAACCTCCAGTTGTGATCATGCAAGAAAAGGCCAACATATAGTTGGAAGGCCTTCTAAATCCCTATAAAGTCTTGTCTTTTCCACTCAGAGATCTGTTTTTTTTTTATTACAGTAATTGAGAACAATGCAAAAATGTACAATTAATATACAGGCAACACATTTGCTTCCATTTTTGGTATCCACTCTTATTTTAACTTTTGCTGTGATAATCTACTAATTAGAATATGGCTTTGATTTTGATAAGTTGTAGCTACATTCAGATCTGTGTTATCTGGCATGCTCAGGGCCTTGGTGCACTGGTTAATGGGAAATGGTATTACTCTGGCTGCAGTTAAGGTGCTGCTCTGTCTTTGAGGTTGATGCAGAGGGGAAGCAACTGGACAGTGAAGGGTTCTGGCGCAGCAGGGTATCACAGTAAAACCACCACAAGCTGCTCCTGTAACTGACATAAAAGCAAACTACTACAGATACTGGAAATCTGAAACAGAAAGTGCTGGAGAAACTTAGCAGGTCTATAGACAGAGGAACAGAGTTGAAAAATCAAGCCCAATATGAATGTTCAGAACTGATGGAAAATGGAAAAAAGTCATGAGTAGAAAAGAGGGAGCATCAAATGAAGCAGAAGAGCAAGTCAAGGAAAAGTTCAGGGACATCTAAGATGACACAGAATTAAAAAACACAATGGAAATGATCATGTCTCTCTGGTTTAGTGTACTGGAAATCAAACCCTACTATTCCCAAAGCCCTAACAAATGCAAAAAAGATTTAATCAAACTGTTCAAAGTCCTCAATATACCTGACTGATGAACCCAAGATAAAAGATTACACTCATTAGATTTCTGTACTTAACAAGGAAATAGCTATTTATTGCAAACAGATTGCATTTAACTGACAGCAGAGAAGAAAACTAAATTACTAATTTATAACCCCTGACGATGTATACTCTACTCTATTAAAAAAACTCCCATACGCATACAAACAGACACAGAAAGAGACAAGACAAGGCATAAAGATTATGAGTGGGAAGGAACAAGAGAAAAATCAGTGAAACACAATTCTTGCACCAGTCTGGATCACAGGCATCAATGAGATCATAGATCATAGAATCTCTACAGTGTGGAATAAGGCCATTCGGCCCCAACAAGTCCACACTGCCCCTCCAAAGAGCATCCCACACAGTCCCAGCCCCCCTCCCTCACCCTGTAACCCTATGTTTCCCATGGCTAGTCCACCTAATTCATACACCCGAGACACTATAGACAATTTAGCATGGCCTATCCACCTAACCTGCACATCTTTGGACTGTGGGAGGAAACCAGAGCACCCGGAGTAGACCCACACAGACACAGGGAGAATATGCCAACTCCACACAGACAATGACCCGACACTGGAATCGAACCTGGGCCCCTGGTGCTGTGAGGCAGCAGTACACTACTTACCTTCAGTTCCTTTCCAATCCCTTTCAATTCTTTGATGATGGTATGACGTTATAGAAACACCAATTCTTAACTTTTCATTCATTGGTTGACACATTCAGTGTCTCTGATGGTGGCTTTTCGCTTTTTCCTTTCATGATGGAATTTGCAGAGAGAGAGTAGCTTGGTTCCCCGGAATGTTCTTTTACTTCTCCACTCACAGAACTGTGAGAGGGATGTTTTCTCCTCCGCTATTTCGATAGTTCACCCGTATTGTCCAAACATCAAGTTGTAGTCCCTCACCCTGGAACCAATCAGAAAGTTATCATTATACTGAGTGTTGAACACATACTGCTGAGTTGTGCTTGATAAACCAATTAAAAGTCTGTAACTGGGCAGAACTGCACTGAACACACACCTATGAAGCTATTTTACATCCTCCACACTGCACCACCTGTCTCCCCAATTGCTTGAATAATGCAGCAATACAGGTGCAATACACAATGAGTTCCAGTAACTTGCTTTTGTTTCAAAGCTGCAGCATCTCCTTTCATAGTCCTTGGTTTAAAGTTGTATATTTTCCTCTTCTTAAGTCCACAGACCAAAAAGAACGAAAATTGTTGTGAGAGACGCAATAGCCAAACCTGACCCAATAATTTAGTAAGTTCATTGTAAAGCTTAATAACAATATCTACAGGTTATTAATTCACTATTATGATTATTAGCTATTTTTACATAATACATTTTCTGAACACTGACTGCGTCTGACTTTTTAAAATGTCGAGATATCAGAAATTCCAGTTACAAGAGAATTCCAGGTGGCAAAGTGACAGATAACTGGCAGTTCTCAGTGGTCGAAAATTTGTTAGGAAGAATTCTGAATCACTAAATATATTTGTATTTGGAGATACATGGATTAATCAGAGATAGTCAGTATGGGTTTGTTAGGGAATGATGGTGTTTCACAAATTTGATTGAATTGTTTGAGGATGTAACCAGGACTGTTGATGAATATCTATGTTTGATGTGGTCTAAATGGGTTTTTGCAAGGCTCCTGATAAGTTCCATCATGTCAGCCTGGTCAAGAAAGTATGAGCCCTTGGGTTCCAAGGCAAACTGGCACGCAGTATCTGAAAATGACTGAGAGGCAGGAAGTAGGGGGCAATGTTCAAGAGATGGTTTTGTAATTGGAAGTCTGTTTCCAATAGGGTTCTACAGGGCTCAGTGCTGAGACCCTTGCAGATTGTGGTTGGTTTTAATGATTTGGACCTAACTGTAGGGAGTATGATCAAGAACCCCAAGGATAACTCAAAAATTGGTAGAGTGATAAATTGTGAGGAGGATAGCCATAATCTACAGGAGGGTATCAAACAATTGGTCAGTGGGGCAGAACAATGGCAAATGAAATTTAACCCAGAAAAGTGTGAGATAATGCATTTGGGGAGGGGTGACAAGGTAAGGGCTTACACTATAAATAGTCAGACCCTAATATGTACTGAAGATCAAAGGGATGTTGGTGTGCAGGTCTACAGATCCCTGAATATAGCAGGACAGGATGACAAGATGGTTAAGAAGGCATCTGGAATGCTTGCATTTATTACTCAAGGCATTGAATATAAGAGAAAGGATGTTATTCGGGAATTGTATGAAATGCTGGTTAGGCCTCAACTAGAGTGCTGTATGCAGTTCTCATTGTCACATCAGAGAGGGTGCAGAGGCAATTTACCAGATGCTGCCTGGGCTGGAGGTTCTGAGCAATGCGGAAAGATTGGCAGGCTGGGATTGCTTTCCTTGGAGCAATGAATGCTGAATGGTGACCTGATTGAATAATTGTTGTGAGGGGCAGAGATAGGGTGGATAGGAAGGCACATTTTCCATTAGTAGAGGTATTAATAATCAAAAGGCATTAATTTTAAGGTAAGAGGTAGAAGACGAATTAGAGTGATGAGACGTTCTTTCATTCAGAGGTGTAAAAGTTTGTATTTCATTGCCTAAAAGGGTGATTCAGTCAAAAGCTCTTGTAACATTTAAATAGGATTTAGATATTTACTTGTATTGTCATAACCTCTGGGTCAAAATTTGGAAACTGTGATTAGTATAGTCAGATCTTAGTTGAACATGGTGGACAAGATGGGCCAAATGGCCTCCTTCTGTGCTGTAACCTTCTTTGAGCCTAAAATACAAAGGCCCGGTTTTACTGAAGGTGGAAAGGGGTGAGTCAGACATCTGTTAGCTTTCTCCATGTCATGGAAAACTATTTTCTAAGTATGTCAAAAGCTTCAGAAAATGCACATGATTCAAAAGTGTGTTTTTCAGTATTATGTCGTACTTTCTTATGAGACTAATTTTAATGCCTTGAGTTATATCATATGTTTAAAGAATCATGATACTGTCTTTACACTCCCAGTTATGCGAAGGAGATAAACAAAATCCTAACTTTCCTCTTTAAAGATAACGAATTGTTGCCATGTTATTGCTAAATGATTTATAAACATTAGTGTTCACTTCTCACTCTAAAAATGAAGCCATTGACTTTCAGTCCATCCAGCTCTTCAGTCTCTGCAACATGCAGACAGCATGTATGTCACATTAACTGTCAGCATTGTAACTGATGCATTGTAAGTCATGGCCACAGTTCCTCCACAATGACACATATCAGGTTAAGATAGCAAATAAAATCAGAAATACTAGAAACATTCACTAGTTCAGGCAGCATCTATGGAGAGAGAACAGAGTTCTCATCTGAGACAATTTTTGTCAGAATGCACTGTCAGCTTAAAATAGGATCTAATATCTCTATTTGCAAAAAAATGTAAACAAAAAATGTATTAACATTTGTATAATCATAACTTTGCAGATTTTACCTCATTTGCTCGTGTGTAATTCCAGTGATTCTACTCAGCATTTACACATGTATGGCTCTTTTCCAGAATACAGTTAAGTATCCTGTATTTAATTATAGCAGAAAGGACTGCACCCTGCTGTGTTACAAAGATAGCGAAAAGTCACATTCTGCTATGTTTTAACTCTTAGCTTTTGTAGCAGCCAAAAAATGAGCATTTTTGATCTAGCTCTGCGCCTGTTAATGTATGCCAGCACCCCACCATCCCCGCCCCCCCAACATTTTTGGTCAACATAAGCCAGAATTTAATTCTACAATTTATTCAATGAAAAATCAGCTTGCAAGATTTTGGTATGGTTAATAATTTTTTTTCAAGATGTCGGCATCTGGATGGCAGCATAAAATGTAATTTAGATCCCTGTGAACTTTTGACTGCTCCATTGCTGAGCTAACATCATCAGTGGAGTATGTCAGAGGAGAAAATGTGTTGCTGCCCTGCAGGCTACAAAAGAAAATCATCATTCAAAGGAATAATGACACAAGAGATGGATATTAATAATCTGCAAAAGTGCTGCCCATGTACAACATCAGTCAGCAACCACCACCAACTTCTCTCAAATACTGATTCCACAGCATGAGGTAGATCAGGTAACATGTTCTGTCGATTTATCTCTCCCGTTGACCGCATGAAAAAGCTTTTTAGCATACAAAAATGGAGACAGAGGCCATTTTAAATGGTGTGGTGTCTGCGAGCTAACAAATGATAGGTGAACTAGCCACTAATAACTGCCACTTCCCACTGTTCATTCCTCACAGCTGGAATTGCCGTCCGCACTCTCCCTGATGGAGTCAGGCCCAGGAGTTGTATCATTCAGTGGCTCATTAGTTTGATAAACCGTTCTAGCAGAGCACCCGCAGCAGCCTCTGCCAGCACTGCAGTACTTATGTGACTTCAGGGACTCCTGAAAACTAAACCATCACGAGAAAACAGAACATAGGCAGGATCCGTGCAGCTGCTTTAAAGCTGCACTGTCCTATAAACATGGTTGCTCGCAGTGTCATATCAGAAGTGTAGGGAACTGAATGAAAAGTCAAGCCTACTTTCAGGCATGAAATCTTACTTATGCTTACCTTGAGAGTGAAATACATCCTATATAGTTATGCTAGCAAACCTGTTTGGTGCTGATTTTGCAGTACCACTCCCCAGCACTCTGATTTCAAGAGGTTGGCATTGCACATTTGATTCATATCAGATCTGCAAAGAACAATACCCTCAAGAAACCTCATCTTGGGTGTAAAACAGTAAAAAGTTAACACAACACAAAAGGGCTAAATAAAGTAGTTTCATTTAAAATTTTTTGTGTTTAAAATCGTGCTAAATGAAAAATTTAGTTTGAAGCAAGATATGTGTTAAAGTTAGGACCAACCAAAGGATGTGACAATTTGTACTTGAATTTGTAATCATAGGGACTTAATTTGTCTTTATTTGGATGTTGCACCTTTAAAAAAAACACAATTATATTTTACATATGCATAGGTCTGAAATGTCTCCCTAGGCTCACACAATGTCATTTTTTTTCTCAAATTAAAGGTGTTGTATTCTTTTGTTGTTTTCCTTAACTCAGAGGTTTCATGTCGGGATACTGTAGAGGTAGCCGAGCCCTCCACATCCATCCTGCCTGCTCCCTTGCAACCATTTGAAATTCAAGCCGTTGAGTGTCAACTTACCTCTGAAAGGGAGACCCTTATCATGTCTGGGCTGTCCTGACACTAACCTGACCTCCAAATCCAAGGGGTTCCATTGGTGAGCAGGCGGGCCCCCCCCCCACCCCAGCTGCTGATCGCGGTGCTACACTCAGATGTACTGGAGGGGAAAGAGATAAGATTACCTTCCGACTGCACATGGGTGGGAAGGGTGACATTGCATTTATACTGATGCTCACATTTCCATTTATAACTCTTTCCAGCCACAAATGTAACAGTGCCAGAATGATGCCTAATAGCATATTTGTACAGAATGTATAATGGGTCATTGTTTACATGGAAGCAAGATGAACAAGGTGTATTTTGGGCAATAGATTCTATTGACACCATTGTCCTGCATGGTCAAACATCACTATCCTTTCCTGAATCTCTGTGAACAGAAGTTTTTGGCATTGAATGAAGTGGTCAGCAATGTGTGGTATAGAGTGGTGCACAGCACACAGGGAGCCAATGCAATGGGATATGTCCTAGAACCTGTGTGTAATGTGCTTACTTTCTAAAGGCCCTCACATTGCTGAGTCTTGCAGCCTCTCCTCACATTTTGAGATAACCACCCCATCCTCTCTGGGCAAGGTCATGGCCATTTTATTTCACATTGCATAGTTTTGATTTTCAACACAATGGAATGCTCACTTTCGGCAGTAGATTCCAGCCTTCACCTCCACATGTCTGTGAGGGCCAGAATATCCAGAGGCAATGTTTCCTGCAAATATGCTGGCAATGATTCAAGATGGCAGCAGAGTAGCAGGCTGTGTGCAGGCTCTTCTGCATGTTTTGTCTCTTTTTTTCCCTCTCTTTTTTACTTCTGCTTTCTTTTTCATTTTTTTTTACTTCCATTATTCTTTTCTTTGGGAGTCTTTTGCAGTGAGTTAGTCGGCAAAATCATCATGGCAGCTAAGCAGGCCGTGTATAGAATGGCAGCTCTTCCCGGAGGTCGGAAGCAGTGGCGGATGTAGCTCCTCACAGCTACGGGAGGCAGTGGCAGCAAAGACATCCTCCTGGTCCTTGGGGCTGGCAGTGGCAATGGCAGCAAAGCTCCTCCAGCGATCAGTGGCAGTGGACTTTTCAAGATAGTAGCATCAGCAAGTTGACATCTTGGAGGAGGACGGCCAGAGCAGGAGTCTTGGTGAGATGGTGGCCAAGGCCTGGTCTGGCAGTGGAGCCAGAGACTCCTGGTTGCAGTAGACCCAGAGCAAGGCCTCCTGACATTAATGAAGTGGCGGCTGCAGAGGTAGCAGAAAGGTATGCCTGGAACCAAGGCACCTGGTGTCATCAAGGCGGCAGTGGAGCCAGAGACTCCTGGTTGCTCCTGGTGAGTGTGGGTTCAGCTCAGGACCTGGCATCAGCATCGGCGGCGGCATCAATGAGTTGGGCCCAGTGGCAAAGAGATGAGGCCTACAGAGTGGCAACTCCTGTGTTGGTGGGTGCGTTGCATGCAGCAAGGGATGGTGGAGGAAGGGTGGCAGCGCAGGTGTTGCTTGTGAGCCAGCTCAGGGCTGAGGACTCTCTTTCAGTTATATCTTTTATCCTCTTTATTCTTGAACTATTCAAAATGGCGCTGGATTGTGGTGACTGTTGAAGCTTTTCACTGTATTTTACTGTATTATTCACCATAAAATGCAAGTGACAATGATTCAATAAATTAATAAATCATATGGTGCATGTGTGATATTGACGTAGCAAAATGATGAGATTGACATTGCAAAGTTCCACTCCTTGATCAAGGACTGCTGACCAGCAAGACAAGCTCCCCGGTCATGTGCCTGCATTAATAGACAAGGTAAGACAAGGTAGAGATGTTGTTAGCATCCAGGTAGATGTTATATAATGAGTGTTAAGGGAGCAAGTGAGCAGCCCTGAATTGCAGCCTGGTGCAGTTTGTGAAGTGGGTGCTTGTCCGTGTGTGCAAGGTATCCTTGCAGCAGTAGACTTTTAATACTAGTTGCAGGTGAACCCCACACTGTTGATCTCTACATCCTCAGTATCTTGCCAGTGGATTGGAGAGCTGTCATGATGAGAGCTGTCGTGGCGGGGTTGGCAATTATTGAATGCCAATATCTATGGACAAGGAGTGTGCATGACTAGGGACTGTAGACTGTGCCCTGACTTTTTGTTGCATAGTGGCCAACATGGTACCTCACTGCTGCCAGCAATAAGTTAAAATCACCACATAAGCACTCTGATATCAACGTCGAGAATTCTCAGTGTCTTGTTTGCTCAGGGTGGGTAGTAGGATGGGTAATTGCATATCAATGAGGGGCATTGTGCAGTTAAAAAGGTTGCTAATAAGCAATAATTTCCCCTAATAGGCAACTCGCTGCTGCTTAGTGAGAATCTTGCTCAGAACTTAATTAAAAGATGCCGTAAGTTGTTCCTAGTGTTGAGGTAGCTTCACTGGAATTCTTGCATGACTCTGCAACATTTTTTGCCGTAGCCCACTTTGTTCAGGTCCTTGCCATTATGTCTGCCATAAAAACACTTGACATGCCCTTATTCTGTGTGACAATTGGAAGTTTGGAAAAGTATTTGGTGCCTAGAAGAAAGTCCCATTGTTATATATGGTGACTAAAACTTTGCATCAAAGGAATGATGGAATCTTGTTAGGCTGTAGAGGTTTGTTGTCTTTTCTGAGTCTGGTGTGCCATAACACATCCTCACTGTCTTTTGATTTTTTTTTATCCACGGCCAATATACATTATTCCATGCCAGGTCCTTACTGAGATGCATTAGCATCATTGATTGCCTTCTTCCTTATGACAGTAGTTGAGGACACATGTTTCTACTAACAGATCTCATTTGTATGATTCAATGATGTATTTAGGGTCCTCCCTCCAGATGGGATGCCATTTTTTAAGAGCTTTCTGTGTGATAATACTTTGTCAAAAAAGTCTGGTTCTTATAAGTGCAGGCATCAAGGAAAGATTGTGAAAAGACTGAAATGTTTTGAGTATGCTTCCAGGTTCTCAGATGCAGAAGTGGACCTGTATCATGAGCTGGCAGAAAGTCCTCCAATTCTGCTGCCTCTGGAAAGAGATCCTTTAAGAGGTTAATTTTAAGAGCTTTGTTCCTATTGTGATGATACTATGGCTTTAAGTGGTGTCGTTTTTCCTTTTTTTTAAGGGAAGAAAGGTTGCGAAAGAGATCAACAGTGGTCTGTTCAAAGCCAATAAAGTAAATAGCTTGTGAGGGGGTTTGGTCTGGTCGATAACACCACAAACTTAGATATAATGCTGAAAAGGGGTAATATCATCAGTACATTACAGTATCGAAAAACCTATTGGTCATGTAAATTATTGTTGCCCTTACCTAAAATTATATACCTCACAGTACTACCTACTCTCATTGCCACTGATTTGTTTCTCCTTATTTTACCGTGCATCAGTCCATCTCCTCTCTATGCTCACATCATCAGGACTACTGTAATCCTTGTTTATATGTACCTCACATTTTTCACATGACATGCAAATATGTTCATTCTCAAACATCTCACAGGATTGTCCCTAACACATCCTTGCAAGAGACATTTGTACAGAACATGTAGCAGATGACAGTGAATCCATTGTGAGTCCACCTGCCAAGCTTATCTCCTCTGGAAGACAATATCACAAGCAAGGGAAAAGCCTGTATGTATGTATGTAATTATTCATTTATTTTCTTTTTTTTATGGGATATGAGTGTTACTGGCAAGGCCAGACTTTGATGCCCATCCCTAAATGCCCTTGAACTGAGTGGCATATTCAACCATTTCAGTTGGTAATTAAGAATCAACTACTTTGCTGTGGGTCTGAAATCATCAGTAGACCAATTTGGGTAAGAATGGCAGATTTCCTTCTCTAAAAGGCTTTAGCGAACCAGCTGGATTTTCCTGACAATTTCATGATTCACGATTTATTAATTAAATTCAAATTTCATCATGGATTTGAACAAAAGCTATTGCGTCATTAGCCCGGGGCCTTTGGATTACTAATCCAGTGAGATTGCCATGACTCTGCCATCTCTCTTGGATCATGACTCTAGTGAGTGCCAACCCGAGAAGACAGGCTATAGAGACATATTCTTCCTTTTGCTTTCATACTTCAATCTCACTGTCTTCTGCATTACAAGCTGTGGTAGCCTTCATCAACCAGCTATCTTTCTCAGTACTCCTTTGACACCATGGTGAATCACCAGTCACAGTGGGCAGATGTTATGGGAGAAATAGGATGTCACAGGTTTCAAAGTGCTGGAAGGCAAGACCATATATTTGTCCTGCAGTGGAAGACTGAGATGTTCAAGATCAAACCTTGAAGAAAGTTTTGATTAGCATGTGACAGGAAACACTAGGCACATTGTGCAGCCCTTTAGTGAACTCTGCCCAATGGTTCAGAGACTATGGAGACCTACTATAACTTGTGACTGGGTTTCATTCAGAGCATAGAATTCTATCCAACACTGAGCAGATGTGAACACTGAAGGGGCGTGGACCTTGACAGAGCTTTTACTGACAGTTCAGATATCTCCTGAGGCAAATCACACAATGCCGTGGAAGTCAGACACTGCCTGCTTTGAAAGCCAGTAGTGGCAGGGGTTTCCTGAATATGACATCACAGTCAGATTCTTTTCACATAGAGCTGCATGAACAGTGAGGTACAATTACATAGACAGTGGACTTTGCAGTACGTCTCAGGATGTTACCATGCCTGCACACTGCTATCAAATACTCCACCATGCCATTGTGAATGCCACACAGCAAGCTGGGCCAAACTAGTCCCCTTCAATCTACATCCAGACCCTCAAGGTCCAGAGCTATCTCTCAGGGATTGAGGGGAACGTAGATCCAATCTGAGATCAGCGACAACAGCCATCTTCATGAAATCTCAGCAGCCATCCATCTTCTGACCTATAGCAACTGTAGACACATAACATTTTTAATACTCTGCTGACTGCCCTTCATGCCCCTGAAGGATCCTAATTCAATATGGCAGAGGGCGTATTAATGATGCAGAGTGAGCATATGCACATGTGAAATAGAATCTGATCCAATTGTTTTATGTTTGCAAAAGGGGTATAAAATGTTTGGCTTTTGCACACACGTTTCCAAGGTGCAGATTCCTGCAATTTCATCAGCCAGTTGCTGATTGCATAGTAAATAATATGATACTAATTTTTTATCCCAATTGTTGGTGTCTCAATGTGTCAGATATCAGGTTTCGGGCAAACCAATTTTCCCCACTTCATTGAATTTCAAAACAGGTACTATGAAATTTTGGAAACTCTGAAGTTAGTGTTGATTTCAACTGAATACTCATCACAACCAAAGATGGGTAATTTTACATTAACCCATCACGTACCATACTGGACAAAGAAACCTCACGTTGTATATTAAGAGTAGCCAGTTTAATATCACAAATTTTTCACTACTGCACAAGATTGAGGTTATCCCCTATGAGCTTGGATGTATCCACAGAAGAATTTGGCAGCAGATGGATTGTTAGGAATATGTTTTGAAATATCAATTTCTTCCAGCCTTAAAAAAAGAGATTTCCCATATGCCCAACAGAATAACAATGGCTTGGAAGCAGCATCTATCTTTCAAACGAACTACACTATGGGTATGTAATCATAGCAGAACCTAACAACAGTGATTGCCAAAATAAGTTAGCTACATTGCACATTCTTATTGCACCTGTGCAGACTTTTAGCCAGTTTATTTACTGGCTCATGTTACCTAAATGGCTAAGGACAAAGTGTAATGATGGCTCTGGGAGCAGAAAGCTGGCTGAGTTAATTATAGTTTATCCAAATCTCTGAATATTTGTTCTATGTATGATTGAATAACTTTGGCAACAGTATACAGTTTAGTTGTACTCATCTCTTCACTTGAAACATACCTGATTATCCCTTATAGCCCCGTATATTATTTAATCACAATATAGACCCTAGATAAATCTTGCATATTTACTGTTAATGTTAAATTTTTGCAACACTTCTATTAACTTTTGGTGAGAAACACTGTTGAATGCTTTTTCACAGCCAATGAAGCGTAGTAAATGTTCTTGTCCACTTATAGTTATTTATTGTAGATTGTTCTTGGGTTAAATATTCCCTGTCTTGTTCATACTCTAGATATAAATCCAGACTAAGTTTCATCGATTTCTGCTTCAAATGTAATCTTATTTCTATTTATTTGGATTTTCAAGATCACTTTAATGAGGTGCTTAATTAAGGTTATATATATAAAACGATTGTACCCTGTTGCTTTGATTTTTTTAGGTAATTTAACAAAGCATGAATGTCTCAAGTCACTTGCAAAGTATACGCTGGTATGTATTTGATCCTGAATTTCTGTTATCTCATTTAATTCTGTTCCTCCAAGGTCTTTTCAACATTTTATTGTTACTTCATCTATGCCTGGAGATTTTCCTGCGCTCATTAATTTCAAAGTAGTCGCCAAATGTGATATCATAATGTTTGGTCCTTTTAATGTCTCCACATTTTAAGGGCTTATGGAAACTAATATTTTAAAGTTATGAGAATGGATTCAGATTGTAAAACTACAGCAGTGAGGTAAATGGTTGTCCTTGTTGAAGGGGCAATAACAAAGGGAACAGGAGAATGGTGTTTTGATGGAGTATTGGGACTGACAAAGGCAAGTCAAAGGTGAGGTAGATGGGAAGGCTTGGGCAGGGTGTCAAAGATAGGGAGATGGTTTGGAGGGAAGACTGATATGGGGTCAGGGCATAAAAGTGCGCAATAGCAAGGAACTAATTTCTTGGCTGTGGTCGAGGGTGTAAGTGGGGAATGGGGACAGACAGAGAAGATAAATAGAAAAAAAGTGACAAAAGGGCAGTGTCACCACTGTCCAAAATTATGTTATACATGTCAAAATCAGGGTACTATCTTGGACAAGGAACATTCACACTCACAGGTGCAGGGGTGTGGGACAGGGGTGGGGTAATTCGGTCCTGTAGTGGTTAGGGATTGGGGGGAACGTAGATCCAATCTGAGATAAAAATTTTTAAAGGATATGTAGACTGGCAGCACAGTCTATCTGTGCCTCTAAGGATGGTGTGGAGAGGGCTTAGGTTCAAAAGAGGAATCTTCATGGGTTTGGGGGTAGAATGAGAGTAGGAGAGGTGATAGTTCCACTGCCACATTAACAGTGTAATGTGGGGAAGTTCAAGGGTTATCGTCGGAAGGTGCACAGTGCTATTGAAGGGACAAGGGTAATAGGGGCAAAGTGTAATATCACAGTGTATGTTAGGATGTTACAGGTTACAAATTCATTGACACTTTCATGCTAATGCTGGCTATATCCAAAAACTAACATCTGCCAGGAGTCCAGATCCAAATAGGAGGAAGTCAGAGTGGGGCACTGCTGTTTTGGGTACAGAAAATCAGAGGAGTGGAGATTCTAACTGATCAGCAGCAGAATCTCAGGGACATAGACGATCTCATACCACTGTCAACCTTCTTTATACAGATCACTTGCTGGAATACCTATGGGTTCCTGCACAACATCAACTTGACACTGACTATAATGGAGTGTCTGTGGACCTCACATGTACCTCTATATTCCAGCAAAACAGATGAACATTAACAAAAGAAAGTTGACCAACACACATTATAGTCTTTTACGCAATAAAAGAGATTTCTATCTCTCCTCTACAATGAGGCATGATTGTATAGTTAGTTATGACTAAGCAATTCCCAAAGGAATGATATTGATGCACAATTTAATATTGTGGAAACAATATATTGTACAATATATACAAATGGCAAAGTAAATGTTATAAATGATACAATAAATTCTTAAGCTTTCCTTTCTTACCACTGTGCCTTGGTATGAAGCTAACATCAGCAGCTGAAGTGGAGGCACATTGCTGAATGTGATGCTTCTTTGCCTGTAATGATATTGGCTCTGGCCTACTGAGAGTATCTTGCATTGGTTCAGGTTACACACCTCAGCCATGCCTACTGAAGGCAATGGGGTCATGGCAGAGTGGAAAGAGGCGAGGCTGCTCACTTTGGAAATACCCTAAATGACAACTAGCTGACCCTAGCTCACAACTGACACATGCTCCTGCTCTATCTGACTGCCCCCGATTGTACTTCTCTCGTCCCTGAGGACAGGCAATTAAGGGACATTCAGGTGCCTTAACCGCCCTCCCTTGCTGAGACACTGTTGTATAAAGGCCATGGCTAGTGTGACAGAAGGCAACTGAGACCGAATATGCACTGATTACTCAAGCTGGTATTCCATGGCATTCACTACCCTCTTTGTGGGGAAAAAAATTTCCTTACATGCCTAAGACATGGAAGAATTCATGATGCACATGTTCTCATCCATACTCTCTGCAAAGCTGCCCATATACCTGGCATCTCCACCATTTGTTGCCCTAACCTCAGTTGCATTTCCAGTGGCCTTCTTACAGTAGCAATGAGAGACCCACAATCAGTGTGGTTCTCAAAGGGACCCTGTTCCCCAGGAGTTCTCTGAGTATCTGGGACCTTGCTTCTTAATGTCTTCATCAACTTCTGAGAAATGTCTGCTGTGCTCATAAGAATGTGAACCCGATTCTGAATGCAACCTCTCCACAAAACTGTTTGGTGTATTCATGCCACTGGAGGTTGTAGGAGAGTTAGGAGATAGTGCAATCTCTAGGTCACTGGCCTCACAAGCCCAAAAGTTGAGTACATGCTAAACGCATGTTCCGGCATTGCAATTTGGCTATTACATGACTGATGAATAGGGAGACACTATTTCTAAAACGCGAACTTGTGTTGGCTATTATGCAATTCCATTGGTGCTATTTCAAATTGATATTTCTATCCCCAAACACGACCTCTCTCTTTCAACTTATGGACCAGGGTGCAATAGCAGCTTTTAAAGCTTATTATTTGAGGCACACATTTAAGAGGCTGATTGCAGCCGCTGAGGGGGATAAGGGCAGTGTTCTTCAAGTTTGGAAGAGCTTTAACATCAAGAATCCAATCGACATCATTGTGGAGGCCTGGGATGATGTCAGTAAGGACTGCTTGCATGCAGTTTGGCAGAAGCTTCTCCCAGACTTTTATCAAGATTTTAAAATTTTGATCCATCAGACGAGCTCCCAAGAATCAAAAAAAACATTGTGTTGATCTTGCACAGCAAGTTGGATTTGAAGAAGTGGAGAGTGAGGATGTTGAAGAGCTGTTTGAGTCCCACTGTAAAGACCTGTCTACAGCTGATCTACAACAACTTGTCACTGAGGGGGAAATGGAAGCTGGAGATTGAGAAGATGAAGTCCAGGATCCATCACCACGAGAGCTTTCCACTTCCGTTTTGTATTCTTTCCTGAGAGAAACCGAGAAGCAGTTGTAGCTCTTGCAGGACAATGTTTAAAAAGCGGAACACAGCACGGTAGCAGTCAGTGGAATAAAATCATACTTGGCACCCTATGAACAGCTTCTTCATGAAAGAAGAAAAAGGGCAAAGAAGCAAAAACTGGATGTCCTTTTTAAGTCAACCCCCAAGAAACAGTCAGAAGACAATGAACCACAGCCATTCACTTCTGCATTAACTATTTTTCGCTCTAACCCTGCATCGACACCTGCACCTGAAGGTGATCATGATGATGATGATGATGATGATGACAGCCCTCAGCCCCTGCATTAACAAAGAGCAACCTCGAAACCTCCTCTCCCATCAAGTCATCTTGACATTTTTTTCAAGGTAAATTTACTTTTATTTCATCATTAGATATGAATTACACATTTGTTCAAACTGTGCTATCCTTTGTGTTAGGCTTTTGAGTGATTTTTGAGCGATTTTGAGTGATATTTTTTGGTGGTCTGCCCTAACCCCGCTTTTCCCATAGGTCCCATTATTTCAATAGCGTGATTTTCTATAATGCAATATTACACAGGAATGAAATCTAACTATCGCGTTATAGCAGACCCGACTGTATGCAATCTCCAGTGACTGAAGCCTGAGATCAGAATTGCAGGTATCTGTAACAGGTAACCAAAAGAAACACATGGACTTCTGCAGAGTCTATGAGCACAGCACACAGTCCTGGCATCCATTGCGACAGCTCCAGGTTTCATACACTCTTGGAAACAAAATCAGAAATTGCTGGAAAAACTCAGCAGGGGTCTGGTAGCATCTATGGAAAGAAATCAGAGTTAACGTTTCGGTCCAGTGACCCTTCATCAGAACAAAGATCAGATGCTGCCAGACCTGCTGAAATTTTCCAACAATGTCTGTTCTTGTTTCTGATTTTCAGCATTTTTGTGTTTTTTTTTGTTCAGGCATTCTCATTCTGTTGCCTTGCTAATCGAGCCTCACAGTCAGCAATGGATCATTTGCTCTTTTTCTTAGCAGCCAGAAAGCTTCTGACTGAATAGAGGAGAGACCATGAGATTGGGGACATCGCCAACCATCAGTGTCCTTTCCTTCAGATTATGGGCCTACTTATCCTTCAGGGGAAAATGAATATTTAGTGACTCAAAAAAGGTCACTTGGCTCCTTGTCTGCAAAATTCCAATTACAATGCGGTACTGGTTTGTCAATGTGTTAGGCTGCATCCAATCACTCATTCAGTCTAAACTGTCACACACTTTCACCCCAAGTTTTCTGTGTCCTTAGATTCATAATACAATAACCTAACCAGCCTAGCTGCTCACTCACAGATAAACATAACCTGATGCCCACACGAGAGAGAATTCCACGCCACTGTGACGTTAAGCTGAGAGGGTCAAATGAAGTCACTGACTCTTTTCCTGAATTGGTCCGAGGATCTTAGGGGAATGCCATAATTTCTAACATCCTCAGTGATCTTCAGCCAAGTCACTTTGGAGAGGGAGGAGACCCAGAAAGACCACCTCACACCATTGCCTGATAGTGTGGAGTGGAACCCGCAGGGAGATATCACTGAATTACGAGGCTGATTCTCTGTCTTGCTTCTGACAGTTCCAAAATGATGTGAAAGGGGCTTGAATGTGATAGTAATGTGGGGTGAGGGAGCTGGGACCTAGGATAATAAAGATTAATAAATTGAAGAGTAACTGGAGGAGTATTTTGAGGACACATGAGTAGAATGAAGTGATACTCAGGACAAATGTCTCAGACTCTTGATGAAAAGGAAACCAAGGAATTCGGACCTTGATGCAGAGCCTCCCTGCTTTTCCCCACTACTCATTTGTAGCCCATAAAGAACTCCTGAACTGTCGATTCCCCGATGGAACACACTCCCACTATGTTATTGATTAGGTTCCATATTCTTGCCATTTGCCTTACAATTTTCTAAATGAATTGTTCTGTGCAATAGCTCCCAATTTAAATACCTGTGATGTCCACTTCTGGTTCACTGTCAGGAAGAGTATGCCACAAATTAAATTGCACCCAAAATCACTGAAGTAACCTTATGACCAAGCTCTGTTTAGAGAGCACAAACTCAACTTAAGAAAACTATTTAAATTACTACTGATAACTTATTTCCTTATGAGAACTGTAGAGAAGAAAAATGGTATCTTAGCAATAAAGTGTCAATTTACAAATAAAATGTAAGACAGTTCCATCCTGCTAATAGTCTACCGTGGCACTTACTAGTGCAAGCCTATATTTTATTAGAGTTGATCAATACTTTTATAGTATCTTGTAATCATCTGGAAACAGCAGCCTCTCAAGACGATTCAGCCCTCTAATTATTTGAGTATGCACATCTAACTAATAATAAACTTGCCATTAGTAGTAAGCTTGGAATAAGTTGGCATGTAGTCCATATTCCGAACATTTCTGTCAAATCAGAAGCTGCATCAAAAGTTGAGGGGTTTTGGAATTGCTCCCTAAACTCTAGGCAATTTTGTGATATTGTAACTAACAGTGTGCCCTAACAAAAAATCATCATGTCTCCTAAGACAGCACCTTCGAAATCATGACCATTAACATCTAGAAATACAAAGGCATCAAGTACATGGGAACATCATCACTTCCAAGTTCCCCTCCAAGCTATTCGCTATCCTGATTGAAATATATGACCGTACCTTCAGTGCTGCTGGGTCAAAATCCTGAAACTCCCTTCCTCATGGTAATGTGGGTCTACCTCCACCAAATGGACTTCAGTGGCTCAAGAAGGCATCTCACCACCACCTTCTCAACGCCAACTAGGGATGGGCAATAACTACTGGCCCAGCAGCGATGGCCACAGCCCATGCTGCTGTTGAAAAATACAAAGCATTGCAATGATTTTCCAACAGAATATATCTTTCAACTGCACCTGTGAGGATGACGTATTTTCATGCTTCTGCCTATTCTATATTAGTTAGCTATATGAAGAGTGAGTGACTTGTCCTATTTATTTTAGTCCATTCAGCATGGCAGGCTTACTGAAGTCCAAGTATTTGGTGATGATTAAGTCAAGGCCGTGGTCTTGCAGGCCCAGCTGTAGAGACTCATTTAAATCTTTTTGGTTCCAATCCTGACCAACAACTGGCCGGATCGTTAATTTGCAGCAGGATGTTGCAGCAGGAACCTGTGGAAATGAAGCCTGGCAATCTGTAGGAGGATGACATTGTCACTGGTCAGATTATTTCAGCACCCATTGTTCAATTTATAATGGCTGTCAGGCCACAAATGTTAACATTTTGCATTGTTTCTTGGGTGATAACCAAGGTGAACCAGGTGAAAACGTTAAGCTTAGGGCTTCATGTAAACTGTGATGGCCAGGACCGATTTTAAGAAAATTAAGTTTACAGGGACTGGCTTGCCTGTTTACAAGTACATGATGATGATGTGGTTGGTGGGAGGGAGGAAATTGAATCTGGATCACGTTAGGTGTGGGAAGGAGGGAGCTCAGAGCACATGCTTTCCTCCTTGAGTCAGGAAAGGAACTCATTTCTATTCCTCATAACCTTATTAAGGAAAGTTTCATGATTACTTGGAAAAACCTTTTTCTCTTTGCAGCTGGGCGCACACAACGAAAGTGCCCAAAGCGAGCAGTACAAACTCAGTAGGCCATTAACATGCAAAGGTAACCACCCTTGTTTAAGAAGGGATGGATGATGGAAAATTATAGGCCAGTTAGCTTGACTTCGGTTATTGGTAAGATTTTAAAGTTCATTATTAAGGATGAAATTGAAGGGTACATGGAAGTGCATTGTGAAATAGGATGTGGTCAGCGCGGCTTCATCAAGGGGAGGTCATTCCTGACAAATCTGTTAGAATTCATTGAGGAGGTAATGAACATGTTAGACAAAGGAGAGCCAGAGGATGTGAACTATTTGGATTTCCAGAATGCCTTCAATAAAGTGCTTCACAGGAAGCTGCTGAATAAGGTAAGACCCCATATTGTTAGAGACAGGATTCTGGCAGGATAGAGGATTGGCTGACTGGTAGAAGGCAGAGAGTGGAATTAAATGTGTCTTGTTTAGGATGGCAGTTGGTGATCAGTGGCGTTTCATAGGGGTCAGTGTTGAGACTAAAACTTTTCATGTTAAACATTAATGATCCACACAGAGGAACTGTGGGCATTATTGCTATGTTTGCAACTGTCACAAAGATATATAGAGGGACAGGTAGTATTGAGGAAGTGGGGAGGCTGCAGAGGATTTGAACAGCCTGGGAGAGTGGGCATAGAATGGTAGATGGAATGTAATGAGGGAAAGTGTGAGATTATGCACTTTGGTAGGAAGAATAGAGGCACAATGTCGAGACATCTGCCTAAACCTGGTCTGCTGAAAGAAAGGGAATGTATAAATTAGAATCAAACAGGAATAAGATATTAAAATGTAGCTTAGCCACATTATTGGCATGCCCAGCCTTTGTCTGTCATGTGGGCCAAATTACAATTGCACCAATGGTTCAAGCCGCATCTGTTCCAGAGAAGTACAATAACTCTGAACAGGCTGATTAGAAAATATCTTCTCTTCTGAAGATGCGGTCACATATTCAACTGTTATTCTACTCCTAGGCTCCATGCTTTGGTTTGGAAGACAACATTTTCCTTTTAACTCTCCCTTGATGGCCATTGCAGTCAAGGGATGATGCTCAATCTTGCAGCTTCCATGGAAATCACTATTGGCTTACTGTATTGAATAATATCATCCTCGGTGACAGATAGCTCAAAGAGAACCAACTGTAGCCACTGGTAGTCTGCTTTTAATTTGTGATATTGATTTGTGCATAAACATCATATGACAGCTTGCTGTGAAAGATCTGCCTGTGTATATTGTTTGATGTCAACTGGAGTGATTTCTTTGGGTGTAGACTGTTGACCACTGAACTGAATGAACTTCTCAACTCCCTCACACACACTCTCTCTCTCATTTAGCAGCATTTGGATCTGGATATCAAGACGTATCATCAGCTGGATGTTCAGTTTCACATTGGTACTCAGTGATAATTGCATTAAAATGAACATTCAGAAAAGTGTTCTAGAACAAAAGCAAAGTTGCTGGAAAAGCTCAGCAGGTCTGGCAGCAGCTGTGGAGGAGAAAACAGAGTTAACATTTCGGGTCCGGTGACCCTTCCTTAGAACTGATGGTGGCTTGGAAAATGTCAGTTTATATAAAGAAAGTAGAGAGGTGGGTGGGGTAGGGAGTAAACAATAAGATAGAGCCCAAAGAGAGAGAAAGACAGTTGGACAGACAAAGAAGTTGCTAACGATCAGGCTGGGAGTGTGAGTTGTCGTTAATGGGGACTGTTAGTGACTAACAACAGGGGGTGTGTAGTGGCAGGCTATGTGGTAACAAGGCCTGGTGTGTGGGGTGGGGGTCTGGGACATGGGAGAGTTTAGACCCTAAAATTGTTGAACTCAATATTGAGTCCGGAGGGCTGTATTGTCCCCAAGCGGAAAATGAGGTGTTGTTCCTCTAACTTGCGTTGGGCTTCACTGGAGCACTGTAGCAAGCTGGAGACAGAGATGTTGGCCAGAGAACAGGGTGGTGCATTGAAGTGGCAGGCAACAGGTAGTTCAGGGTCTTTTTTGCGAGCAGAATGTAGATGTTCTGCGAAGCAGTCGCCAAGTCTACGCTTCGTTTCCCCAATGTAGAGGAGACCACATTGTGAGCAGCGAATGCAGTAGACTAGATTCTTGGAAGTGCAGGTGAAGTGTTGCTCCATCTGAAAGGTATGTTTGGGCCCTTGGATAGTGGGGAGGGAGGAGGTAAATGGGCAAGTGTTGCACCTTCGCCGGTTACAGGGGAAGGTGCCATAGGGCTGTGGGGATGTGTTGGGGGTGAAGGAAGTGTGGATCAGGGTATCCCAGAGGGAATGGTCCCTGCGGAAGGCGGACAAGGGAGGGGAAGGGAATATGTGTCTGGTGGTGGCATGTTGCTGGAGGTGGCAGAAATGGCGTCTAATGATCTTCTGGATGTGGATGCTGGTGGAATGGTAGGTGAGACTAAGGGGAACCCTATCGCTGTTGCGGAAGCGAAGCGAAGGGGAGAGGGCAGAAGTGCGGGAGATGGGTCGGACCCGATTGAGGGCCCTGTTGACAACGGAGCTGGGGAATCCTCGGTTGAGGAAGAAGGTGGACATTTCGGAGGGTCCCTTGTCAAAGTTGGCCTCACCTGAACATATGCGACTGAGACGGAGGAACTGAGAAAATGGGATGGAGTCTTTACAGGAAGAGGGGTGTGAAGATGTATAGTCCAGGTAGCTGTGGGAGTCGGTGGGTTTGTAATGGATATTAGTGGCCAGTCTCTCCCCAGAAATGGAAACAGAAATGTTGAGGAAGGGAAGGGAGGAGTCAGAGTTCCTTCCCGCAACAGCTATAGGGTTCCCCTTATCCTCACCTACCATCCCACCAGCATCCATATCCAGAAGATCATCAGATGCCATTTCCGCCACCTCCAGCAACTTGCCACCACCAGACACATATTCCCCTCTGAAGAGATTATGAGAGAGTTGCAGTGGGAGGGACCCTTCTGATGAAGGGTCTAGGCCCAAAACGTCAAGCTTTCCTGCTCCTATGACGCTGCTTGGTCTGCTCTGTTCATCCAGCTCCACATCTTGTTATATCACATATGCCCCTCCCCTCCCTTGTCCACCTTCCGCAGGGACCGTTCCCTCTGGTACACCCTGGTCCACACTCCGTTCACCCCCAAGACCTCCCACAGCCCTGTGGCACCTTCCCCTGTAACCGGCGAAGGTGCAACACCTGCCCATTTACCTCCTCCCTTCCCAATATCCAAGGGCCTAAACATACCTTTCAGATGAAGCAACACTTCACCCGCACTTCCAAGAATCTAGTCTACTGCATTCGCTGCTCACAATGTGGTCTCCTCTACGTTGGGGAAATGAAGCGTAGACTTGGCGACCGCTTTGCAGAACATCTACGTTCTGCTCGCAAAAAAGACCCTGAAGTACTTGTAGCCTGCCACTTCAATGCACCACCCTGCTCTCTGGCCAACATCTCTGTCTCCGGCTTGCTACAGTGTTCCTGTAAAGTGCAATGCAAGCTGGAGGAACAACATCTCATTTTCCGCTTGGGGACAATACAGCCCTCCGGACTCAATATTGAGTTCAATAGTTTTAGGGCCTAAACTCTCCCATGTCCCAGACCACCCCCCCCAACACACCAGGCCTTGTTACCACATAGCCTGCCACTACACACCCCCTGTTGTTAGTCACTAACAGTCCCCATTAACAATGACTCACACTCCCAGCCTGATTGTTAGCAACTCCTTTGTCTGTCCAACTGTCTTTCTCTCTCTCTGGGCTCTATCCTATCGTTTACTCCCTACCCCACCCACCTCCCTATTTTCTGTATATATCCTGATGTTTTCCCAGCCGCCATCAGTTCTAAGGAAGGGTCACCGGACCCGAAATGTTAACTCTATTTTCTCCTCCACAGATGTTGCCAGACCTGCTGAGCTTTTCCAGCAACTTTGTTTTCGTTCCTGATTTACAGCATCCGCAGTTATTTTGATTTTTATTACAGTGATCTAGAAGGTGCAATCTATTGCTAAAAGAATAAGGGGATATAATTTCATAAATTGCTGATCATAAATATGTCAGGAGAATCTTTGCACAGGCCATATACTTACTCAAGTATTTCACATTTATTGTGGTTGTCGCATAGCTCTGTGAAAGTGAATGCATGATTTACATATGTGATGGCTTTAAATGCAACAAGAATATCTTTTGTACAAAAAATTGATCCCAAGTCCACTCAAATGGCATTAATATTTATTGCCCTGTTGGCTGATTAATTTAAAAATAAACCATTACTGCATGACTGATAAGTAAATACTTGATATGAAGCAGTTTGTGATGTTTATCTTACCACTTGAAAATTCTTCCTGCAACTGCTCATTCTCACAATAATTATTTCCTTGTAACTTACTTGGGAATAAAGCAGGAACTGTAAATAAATACAATAGAGAAGACTGTAATGTGAATTCTGAAATGTTATTTGGGGTTTCAAGGGTAATGTTTTGAAGTCTTGAGACTAGGCACACCCATTCTGGTTATTTCTCAATGAATTCGCCTTTTTCACATGGTATATATAAGGGCATTTTCTTATTGTTTATGGAGTGTGCTGTAAAGATGTGCATCATGTTCTCCTTAGTTATGTACATTGATCAGAATACCACCATACACATTTCAGGCAGTTGAACTTCCTTCCATAATGTCTCATTGAAATACCTCTGCTGCTGAAGATATACTGAATGCTAACATATAATTGCTTCAGACGAATATATTTTGCACCAGTTTAGCAGCTTTAGCTTATGATATTTACATCTTTAAATCTAGCTTTGATAAAATCCACAGGCTAAGAGTTTTTGTTTTGTACATAATTGCACAAGTTGCACTACGGTCCTAAATAAAAACCAAAAGAACTGCGGATGCCGGAAATCAGAAATACAAACCAAGCTTTTCCAGCAATTTTAGTTTTCTGTTGTACTAAGGTATATTAATTTAATGAAGTAATTTTCGTCAAGTTTTAGCTTAAGCCTAATTGCATATACCAAATCTACCAAGCCAGATTTTCCGAGGAGCGGCAGACTGCAATTTATGTCTTAGAAACCAAGGAATTCTGCATTTCTGAGAGGAGATTCCAGTCAGGGCTCCTTCAGTAATGTGGAGCCTCCTTCCATTCCGACAGTTCTTTTGCAGTGCAAATCTGTCAGGGAATGACAAACAAAGCCCCCCAACTTCTCACAGCAGGCAGCTGCCATAATCCAGTCTGGTTGAATGGGGAGGTGAGGGGATTGTTATGTTGGCTTGCGTTCGGGGATGGGGAATGAGTCTAGTCTGGCAGTGAGGTCGTGTCAGGTCCGATCTCCTCCAGCAAGGGGATGTTAGTTGTGGAGCAGGGATGGGGAAGCATGTCAGGTGGCTGGAGGAAAAGTATCGGGTTGGGTCTGGGTTGGGTGGGGAAAAGGGATATCAGTGGTGTGCATCGTGGGAAGGATGTGTTGGGTCCCAGGGATTGTTGTCTAGAGCTTTGGGGTGGGGGTGAGGATTGAGGGGCTGGAGCAGATGAGTAGTTGGGTTATATATGGTAAGTATGGGATCTGTTGAATAGTTACTCTATATTTAACATTCTAATTCTTCCTGAGTAACTTCTTAATTTCATCGATTTAAATGGAGACTTTCAGAGGGCTCCAGGTGAAGAGGAATTGTCCAATGGGAAATTCAATGTCCTGGGCAATTGCCTCAGAGTTTGCTGTGATGGGGATTCCACAGGGATGTCGTGTGTAACTCCATTCTACACTGAAGTAACGGCTGTCAGGCCAATGGAAAATCCGGACAAATATCTTCCGTGAATCAGCACAATTCAGTGTGTTTTGGAATGCGTTGCTTTGATATTCCACGTTAAAATTATTCTTTAGGAGTGATAACGCAGTGCAATTTTAAAGATAGAGCTGAAAATGGTAACACAAACATTTTTAGTCAGCATGAGCTGGCCATCACCTGTGAGTAAGCCAATTTAAACTATAGAAAATGGCTAAATAACAGAATGCAGAAGTATTTGCAAGTCACCTGGATGCCCAGCAATTAGTAATTCAAAACAAAAGCTGAATTTTAAGATTCTTGAGAAAGGTTTTCAAATGGAAGCAATTAGTAGAAATTCCCAATGATGATCTGGGGCATGGCAAAATTTGAGCCTGAGGCAGTTTTCAGTATAATTTTTACAAATCTAGGACAAACACCAGCTATTGGGAAGTATTATAACTGCCAAGGAGAGGCACAATCTCAGAGTATGATGCGTGAAAGTGGGTGTCACATCAGAATATGATATGGCCTTGATAATGTCCAGGATAGGCACGGGTTGATTTGTAGGTGCAAGGGGAAACTCTGTGCAGCTGTTAGGAAAGCCATTAAAATATGCAAACTGGTCATTAGTTTGAATTTAACCCAACATTCTGACTTCAGCAGCCAGTGGACCTATCACCTGAGTTGACGACAACATACCAGGTCAAGGATGTGACAGCATTGCAAGGCGATTGCAAGGTAGACTGCAGCAGTTCAAGAAGGCAGCTCACCACCACCAAGGGCAACTAGGGATGGGCATTAAATACTGACCCAGCCAGCGATGCCCACATCTCACAAATAAATAATAAAAAAAGGAGATTATCCAATGTAAGTGATAGACTAGGAAGCCTTCAAGTAGCAATGTTGAATGGCTGCAGCCCTGTCTGAATGAGAGGTAACTGCTCATATTACTTCTGTTCAGAATATGTTTTCTCTGCTTCAGAAGCGTTTTCCAATATTTTGGAAGACACTTCATTCAACTTGCTTTGCAATTCCCAGCTGTCAGCCTTCATCATAGTAGTTTAAACAGCTCTATCTTAAACTTTGAATGAAGAACAAGAGGAACAGTCATTCTAACACCACCAGAAGCTGGAGTAATATCAGCAGCAGCACCAGATTCCTTCACCTCATCAACATACTTTTCCAGAGGGATGAACAGTAAGGTTCAAGTGAAGAAGGCAGGACCTTACACATGGGATTCACAGGCAGAGATTCAACTCTCTCAAGATGTTTGATCACCTTTCATCCTAATGATGGAAGACATTCTAAACAATGGGTATGCATTATCAGTAATCACTATGGTGGCTATTACTAAAGAACCAGCACCCAATCTACCTCCACTATTCCCTGGTTCTCTACCTTTCTCTGGACTGGTGTTATCTTTCTTCATTTGCAAGGAAAGAAAACAGAGACTTAAAAATGTGAGAAATGGATTTCATGAAGAGGAGAGCATTTGTGGACAATGTCTGTGTCTGGAAGAATGGATACAAGAGGGTAATCGGCTGAGGGGGAATGTGCATATTGACTATTCGGAGGGGCATGTGGGATACCTCAAGAGAGATCAATGAATGGAGCTGCCAGTTCTGTTGGTCTGAGGTGTGCTGCACAGAAGAATGCTGAGAGAGACAGAGCGTGGGATTTGACACATAGAAATGTGGCTTTGCTCAGTTCCTACCATGCTGACATCCTCAAACTTCTTGAAAATCTTAGTGTTTGGCTCCAGCTTCAAGGGATCTCACTCTTGCTGCTTACTGTCCTGACCATTTCCACATGGCCTGCTTGCGTTGAGAGGTTCTTACTGTCCTCAGCAAAGCAGCACACATCACTTCAATCCCTCAGATCTGGTAGTAGCACCTCCAGGTCAGGGTAACATATTTCAGGTACAGCCTTCGGTCTCCTCTAATTTCTGTTTTATTGAGGCCTGGTGATTTAATATATAATGCATTTCTGAATCCAGGCTGCACCAAAAATCCTTTCTTTATGGAGTACATCTTCATGTTGCCTACCTTCTCTAATGGCGTTAAAAAGGCAAGAGTGGGATCCTATTGCTCTGGTTGAGTTAAAGCGCCACAGCAAAACCCTGTTTCATTACAAATGGATTGCTGATCCACTACATAGCTCCATCTACATGCTGGTCCATTCATGTGAGCTTCCATCAATAGAGTCAGCCCATTTAAACACAATCTGTTCATGTGTTGTAACTTGCTTTGATGTTAGCATTCCTATTACCTGACAGTATCTTGTCCTCTCTGCCACAGACAAAATGTTGTTTTTCAGAGTTCCCTCTTCCCAGCTTAAAACATTGAAATATGGTTGTTCAAATGCAAAATGAATACAAGATGCATATCTTGAGAATTACGTATTACTGAGATAGATATTGGACCAATGGTTACTGTGTGAATATATGATTTTTGACTCATTCTAGATATACAAAGACCTATGTTTGAGTGTACCCTGTGGAATATAAAAAAAGTTAATTATGTTCACACCTATAGGATAGAAGCATATCTGGAATTTTTCTGTAATTGTCTCTTTTTTGAGATGTTTTGACCATTTCTCAGGATGTGATCTGGATGACTGAAGCAGCAAGCCTTGTGGTTACCCTTTCCCACAATAAACCAATTGCGAGCCCACCTGTCACCTTCTCTCAGTTAGAGGTCTGGTAGGATGATATGGCCATTTTGCCAGAGGAAGGATTTTGAATTGTACGAACCACCATATGTTAGAAAGAAGGACACCCGGACATAAATGTTTAATGCTGCAGCATCCACAGGAGTAGAGGGGCAGCCAGAGAAAGCTGGCTCCTGGGATACATCCAAGAGAAATGAGGGGTCTACAGCAGGAGGCAGAGGACATATTCTTTAGCCAAAAAGACATGAATGGAAAGGACCCAGAAAATCAGCAGTAGTGTGGCTCCTGGCAAAATTGTAGAGAGTGAAGAAGGGGCTGACCCTGTCAGGTGTTAAGTGCCACCCTTGGACTTAGCATTCTCCAACTCACCACATTTCATGTGTTTTTCTCTCTAGATGTGCCATGAATTCTCATCTGAACAGACAACGTTCACAATGAGCCTCAGGTTCGTACCATTATCAGAGCCTACCTCCATGCATCCACGCCTCACAGTCACCTGTATCAGTTCTTTGAAAATAAACCATTTCTAAGAATCCCATCTCCCTGTCAAGAATCAAAGTTGCGGGATTGTGGCATGTGGGATGTGGGGATGATGTGGTTGGTTTGGCAGGGAAGGTGAGGTCGTCAAATGATACACACGTAGTTAGCCAATGGCAAGCATCCCACCTGGTTCACTAGGACAGATGAAGATATCAGCCATTAGAACCTGAAATACTGGCATTCACACATGTTGGAAAAGCTGACTTTCTGGTTGAAGCACCTATGCTAGGACTCTCAACTCATTCCACTTTGATTTCAACACCCAAACCCTCAGTCCTAAGCGCGTGTATGTGCCTGAAGGTGTTATTGTTGTTGTTACTCCAACAATTTGGAATCGAGATCTCCCTTCCTTGAAATTCCAGCCGTGGTAGACAGTATAGCTGCACAAGTCAATCTGAAGGTTGGCAGCATGAAAGTGCAGATGCAGGTGGGTAAAAGAGCTGGTTGAGGAGAGGTAGCATTACCTAACAGAAGGAATGCTTTGCAAGAGAGCCTTGCAGCCTGGCCATGTCTGCAGCTCTTCACTGCCTCTGATGAATCCTCCACAGTTTGTCACTTTCACTGAGGCAGCTATTCCTGCTGTGCCCTCACCTTTTAAAACCTGCCACAGCATCAGACAGTTGAAGGAAAGGATTTCATTGGGAAAATCCCTAATATTTTTCTCTTCAAGTTGTTTAAGTACCTTGCCACCTCCGCTGCCAGGTCCTGACTGCATCAGCTGACCCTAAGAAGACCCTGACTAGCACAATTTTTTTCTGAAGTTTTCCAAGTCCCTACATCACCCCGATATCATTTTCCAGGGGACTTGAGAATAGACCTTCTAATGATAGTGAAAAGAAGTGGACCATGCATCCCATTAAATCAGTGCTTGCTGTTTTGAAGAGCAATGTAGTTAATCCCACCTCACTGTCCTGCTGGGTGGCACAGTGGCTCAGTGGTTGACACTGCAACCTCACAGCCACAGTGACTTTGGTTAGATTCCAGCCTCCGGCAACTGTCTGTGTGAAGTTTGCATGTTCTCCCCGTGCCTGTGTGGGTTTCCTTCGGGTGATCTAGTTTCCTCCCCCAATCCAAAGATGGACAGGTTAGGTTGATTGACCATGCTAAATTGCCCATAGTGCCCAGGGATATGCAGTTTAGCTGGATTAGCCAAGGGAAATGCAGGGTTATGGGGTGGGTCTGAGTAGGATGCTCTTTGGAGGGTCGGTGTGGACTTGATGGGCTGAGTGGCCTGCTTCCACACTGTAGGAATTTTGTTATGATTTTCCCAAATCCCAGCAATATGTCGCCCTTCAAGGATTATACAATTCCCTTTTGAAAGCTTCAGTTAAATCTGTCTCCACGATCCTTCACTATAGCCCATTCCAAATCTTACCTATTTGTTGCATCAAGCTTGATGAACTCTAATGTCTCCTAATTGAATGCCTAATAACTTGTCATATATGTTTTGAAATATTTTCATTCCCAAAAACTCATGTTTGCTTTTCTAATTGTTTATTTAAAAGGAAAAGCCCTTGATGTTTAAAATAAAACAAGCCAACACAATCTCAAAATAGCTCACCACCATCTTCTGAAGGGCAATAATAAATGGACAATACATGCTGACCTAGCCAATGGTGCCCTTATGAAAAGAAAACACAAACACAACATGGTTTTTGTTTCAGCTAGAGACTATCTAATTATTCAGTCTGGTGTTGGAAGGACAACATAAGAACCAATGGAAAATAGGGCAAAAAACAATCAAGCAGAACATCATTTACGAGAATAAAACCCAATTATAGTGACCCTGTAGTTGAACTGACTGAGATCAAATAGTTCAGCAGAGTCCAGTAATCAAATTCCTGGTGTGCACAACTAATCTATTCTCTGCCTATACTTGTCAGGGCAATCGGTAGAGATGCAGTTTCTGCTCTTAATAATCCTGATGTTTAAGTTAGCTTGCTCTCAAACAGTAATTCCTTCTCCTCTGCCCTCCATGAATTATGGTGATAGTCAGAGGTGATCAAGTACAATGCAGGATAAGACAGATTAAGAAAACAAAGGTTTATGAATGCCAAAAAAAGATCAAAATCAGTATGACCTCTATGGGCCAAATCTCCTTTTGACTTTTTAACATTTTATTGATACATTTATCTCCTATACACTGCAGAGACAGATATGTTCTGAATAAACGAGGAAGAATGATGCATTAATTTCCAATGGGCATGGTTTTGAATGAGTGGTTGACTACTGAGACAACGAGTATAAATGCAGCCTTTGTGATATGCCCTGCATGGTGTAAATCAGTACTTAGAAAATACTTCCACCTGATTTTCTCCCTCTTTCACCTTTGCAGTTAATTGTTAATATCAAAATTGATTTTTTTTCAAGTCTTGTTATGTCACAGCAGCCTCCATGATCATGAGAAGTAATCTACCATTTCTTTTGTGTCTAAAAGTTGTTGCATTGCAAAAAAAAAACAAGATAGCCAGGTTTATAACAAACAAAACATAGTGTGCCTGAGGTGTAAGTGAGCACCATATGTCATGCAAGCAGATGAACTATACAAATAATATGGTTCTTCTAATACAAAACATTAAAACTGAAGTTACCATATAACATACTGGAAACAATATTTTTTAAACAGCAGTAACATATTTCATATCAGATAATCAACACTTAACCACATTTTTAAGCAAAGTATTGCTATTTTAAATAAAAGGTTTCTATTTTGAAAATAATTTAATTGTTAACAATTAAACAATAGGGAGAAAAAGAACAGCCACTTCTGACTGGCTTCAAATGAACATCATCTGAGTTCGCTGGTTGCCATATTAGAATATAATTTACATAATTAGGTTCACCGACTGCCATATTAGAGTATAATTTACATAATTAGGTTGTACTACTCTGCACCATAAAGTGAAAATATTTAAATAGGATTTGAACAGCTGAGCACACATACAGCCTGAAATGACATTTTTTTCTATTAGCTTGCACGATGCTGAACACAACATAAAGTACAATTATTTTAAGTCTAACTTTATGATTTTGTTTAAATCAAATCAAATTTAAACTGGATTAATTGAAGGTTTTATTTTTGTTTTTATTCATTTTAAATCAATTCAGGTTTTGGGTGTCATTACTTGCAATGATGAACAAATGCAGCTTTAATATTTGTTCCAACAGCTGTCCACTTATTGGCCACAATATTCAGTTCTATAGCAAAGGCAGCTACACTCAGTCACTCAAGATGTTATTTTGGTGAAGCTGTCAGCATACATGCAGGGAGCATTGACTAAAAGTATGCAGAGTAGGCTGATTGGAACGTCAATCAGCTTTAACACTCATCTTGGAACTCAATATTTCAGCTAACTGCGAGCAGCTGAACATGTCTTTGACCGCAAAAAGGATCCTCAAACAACAGTATTTACAAGGGCCATCAAGTATGTACTACTTAGTCACTGACTGATTTTTACTTCCTCTTACAGCAATTGTAAGAGTGTTTGGTGCTTCCCAGAGCTGTTTAAAGTTGCTAAAATCGTACGGTGTAGAAATTGTCTTGATTTCAAGGTGTATACACAGCACGTATACAGTTATGTTGACTCCCTTGGACTACAGCATTACAGGGAGAATGAGAAGAGGTAACCCAGAGGAGGACAAGACATTGGAAGTAGGCGGAGAATGAGAGTGAGAAAGGCTCTCAGCAAAAGTTCATATCTTCCCATGGTATTCACAAAGCTATTATCTTATTTCAATATCTTCAAGGAATATTATATAATTTCTCAATAAGGACCTCTTTCATCTGGATTCTTCTAAGCTGCAGCAGGTGATATTTGCAATATTTACAACTTTGTCATCCATTCTGGCCTACTGGATGTCACAGGGGCCCCCAAGAGAATAAAATACGTTACATTCTATCTTGCATGACAGAGGCCGGCTCTGCAAGTACATAGCTTCAAATGGATTGCAGCCTTCACCATGTTGCAAAGCACTAGTGATTGTACGCATGTAAGTTTGCAGGTGTATAATGTCAATTTGGAGATATACCACAACCAAATAGCATTCTATGTCCTCAACACTGAGCTTGAAGGATCCATACAGAGTTTATCAGCCATGATCCTCTTGAATGGCGGAATAGGTTCGAGGGGCCAAACAGCCTATTCCTGCAATACCAAGATGTAGAGCTGGATGAACACAGCAGGCCAAGTAGCATCAGAGGAGCAGGAAAGCTGACATTTCGGGCCTAGACACTTCTTCAGAAATGGGGGAGGGGAAGGAGGTTCTGAGATAAATAGGGAGAGAGGGGGAGGAGGATAGAAGATGGATAGAAGAGAAGATAGGTGGAGAGGAGACAGACAGGTCAAAATGGCGGGGATGGAGCCAGTAAAGGTGAGTGTAGGTGGGGAGGTAGGGTGGAGATAGGTCAGTCCTGGGAGGATGGACAGGTCAAGGGGGCGGGATGAGGTTAGTAGGTAGGAGCTGGGGGTGGGGCTAGAGGTGGGAGGAGGGGATAGGTGGGAGGAAGGACAGATTAGGGAGGCGGGGATGAGCTGGGCTGGTTTTGGGATGTGGTAGGGGGAGGGAAGATTTTGAAGCTTGTGAAGTCCACATTGATACCATTGGGCTGCAGGGTTCCCAAGCGGAATATGAGTCGCTGTCCTTGCAACTTTCAGGTAGCATCGTTGTGGCATTGCAAGAGGCCCAGGATGGACATGTCATCTGAGGAATGGGAGGGAGAGTTGAAATAGTTCACGACTGGGAGGTGCAGTTGTTTAGTGCAAACCGAGCATAGGTGTTCTGCAAAGCGGTCTCCAAGCCTCTGCTTGGTTTCCCCGATGTAGAGAAGGCCACAAAGGGAACAGCGGATGCAGTATACCACATTAGCAGATGTGCAGGTGAACATCTGCTTGATGTGGAAAGTCTTCTTGGGGCCTGGGATGGGGGTGAGGGGGGAGGTGTGGGGGCAGATGTAGTACTTCCTACGTTTGCAGGGAAAAGTGCCAGATGTGGTGCGGTTGGAGGGGAGTGTGGAGCCGACAAGGGAGTCACGGACAGAGTGGTCCCTCCGGAAGGCAGGTAAGGGTGGGGAGGGAAAAATGTCTTTGGTGGTGGGGTCGGATTGCAGTTGGCGGAAGTGTCGGAGGATGATGCGTTGGATCCGGAGGTTGGTGGGGTGGTACGTGAGGACGAGGGGGATGTTCCTGCTTCTTATGTTCTTATCATGCAGATCAATGCTTAGTGTCCTGGTAACAGTGTGATGCTGAAATTCAGCAGCAGTCTGCTGTGCCATCTGCATTTTATCATCATGACAAACCAAGGATGGGTACGCACTAACAAGGAATGTACTTTGATGATGTGTCTAATGATTCTGGTGCACAACCCAACCACACAGTGACGATCCACTTATAAGGAAAAGCATGCAGCCACATGAAGAATGAAAAGGCAGACAATTGGGATGTTAAAAAAAAACTTCTGCTCCCTGAACACACTCAAGGAGGTACTTATTACCTGCTGGAGCAAGACTCATGGCTGTCGGCTGTGTACAATACAACATTGCCATTATCACACCACAGTCCATGTTAGCAGATGCAATGGTAGGAAGGTGAATGTTGTCATTCTGAGAAGCATGTGCATGCTTCATGTGCATGGAGAGCAGTTGTTTCTCCTCAGGGTTGTACCTCAGCAATCCGAGTAACGCATTTGAAGACAGATTGCTAGACTGTGGTAATGTTCTGCAATCCCTTTTAAATACTGATGTTCAGAAGAATGCCCATTCTTTGCATCATCCCTATGACCACGACCTCCAGGTCATTGTCGGAGAATTGTGGCACTGTCTTCCCATCTCTGTCATCTTCATATTCTGTCCTTAACTGAGAAAGACAGCTTTGGAATATCCAGGTTGTCAGTGGCCTTTTAAATTTGGTCTTTCAGTGGATGTCCATTGAGTGGCAAACTATCCCTGGAACAGGGCATGGTAAGACGACTAGAATGAGACTTGATCAATCCCATAAAGGAAAGGTATGTAGTTAATGTAGTTAATAATTAATAAATTAAATTGGGAAATGTCACTAGGACACGCAGCAAGACTTCCTCCAAATACCATGATGCAACTTCACCAAAAAATGTAATATTCAGCCCACATTGTCTCTCTTTGCAATGAAGTGACTAAAACTTGGAAAATCGCTGGTTATTCTATCCCTCAAGTTGCTCCTTATAACTAACATCTGAAAGACTACAATCAGTTTGCCAACTGCCCTGTATTTTCAGCAAACTACTGAAAGAAACTGGAAATAAGGAAATTGAGGAACAGAAGGTCCTGGGAAGCAAAAAGGTTCACCTCATAAGATCCTGCGGACTGGAGTGTGTTTCCCCAGTATTTTCTCTTCCATCCATAATGCTCATGCTTGCCTGTATTTTCCTGTATATGGGTACGTGTTTGAGCATTCAGTTAAAGTTTCCTGTTTGGACTGACATCAATAATTTTTTATTTTTGTTTGCCTGCAATTAGAATAGATTTATTCAGCCTAATGGTTGAGTGGGATGAAGGGTGTAAACTCAAAACATCAACTTTCCTGCTCCTCTGATGCTGCCTCACCTGCCGTGTTCCTCGAGTTCCACACTGTATTGACTTTATTTGTAATAAATTGACTTTTTTTTGAAGTGCCGAAGCCTGACTAGCATCTTCTGTTAACCTGAGTTCATCAGAAAGGTAAATTGGGAACTGAGTAATTTGATTAAATCTTTAACTTTTCTGTTGACCCCAAGAGTAGAGGGCCCCAAGTAACAGAACACATTTCTAAGTTGGTTGTGATAACAATAATGACCCAAACTTTTGTGCGTTGAGTTCTTACCTTGACTGAGTGTCCCATCACACTTTTACTACACACAGGACACCAGTCTCTTCCCTCATAAATCCTTCACAACCCCAATCCCACCCTCCATTCTCCTGTGAATCCCTCTTTCAATCGTCCATGCCCACAAAACCACTTCACAAACCTCCTCATCACTGACTTATCTGTGCCAGTCCCAAACTTTCATGCAAGATCCCTCACTCCTGTTCCTTTCTCTTGTACCATAGAGTTAAACAAGGAAAATAGCTGATTTATACGCAGTGCTGCAAAATCAAAATTACACACCATATTTAATCAATCATGAATCAGATGTCACAAGAGTCTTGTATGCTATTTATTTTATCTTGAAATTCAAACTTTTTTGAAAATTGTTTCACATTAAGGAGTATTCGTGATATGCATATGTATTTAAAAGTATGAATCTGACTCAGGCTGGCATGATAGTCAACTTCCAACAAACAGACCACTGACTTTATCATTGCACTTCAACACAGGTCAGGAAGTAGAAGTCTTTGCATACTGCCTAATAAACCACCCTGCATGGCACTTTTTCCACTCTTGATGGCTCCATAACATTCTCCCTTAAGTGTGTGGGGTAAGGGGAATCTATAAAAGTTTTGCAAACTATGAACTGTGATTGACAGAATTTTGATGGAGATTGATTAGGAGCGTGGTGATTGACAGAAGTGTTAAACCCCTGCTACAATTGGTGGTAATGGCATTTGCTTTTGAAATGCTACAAATCCTTAAGAAGTGAAAATTTAAAGTCAAAGGCAAACATTAGAAAAGTGGAATTTCAAATATAAATTTGATCATTTCAACAAAATATGACTATTTATTATCAGTCACAAAGATGCAGAAAGAATATTTCTTTAAAAAATTATTAACATTATTTCCAGATTTAAATAAGGATGAGACAAATTAATGAATTCTGCCAGATTTTGAGTTTAGTATCAACTGGAGGATGAGTATCAATTTGTAACCATCACTACTATAAATATCTTTAACTCATATCTTCTCCACCAGTTTTTTTTTCACCTCAACAAGTAGATATGCACAAAGTACACTTATTTTATTGTCCAAAGGGCTGAAATTACCCTCAGCAGCATCTGGCTGATCTATTTAAAGTAATGACTGTGTAAAATAATCCACTGACAAAGATCATACAAACATACTTGTGTCTGTTGCAAATGTCACTGAGAATAACATCAACCCTTAATCGTCCTGTGTTGGTCCCTTTATGAATGACACAGAATTCCAAGTGTGCTGAACAATGGATGATATAGCTTGGTGTTCGACATATGACAAGCTACAGGTCTCAGTTATGTTGCTATAGAGAAACAGCGAGGGCAGGTCAGCTGTCTCTCCATATGGAAGAATGTGTCATCAGAGCTACTGCAACTCAGAGCTCCTGTATCACACCTTCTGGTGCCTGATCATAACTTGACATTTGGAAGAACCTTATTTCCCATGAGGAAAAACACATTTTACAGAGAGTTCACAGAGAAGGAAGAAGGAAATGACAAAATAATTTTCAAAAACAAAAAAGTCAAATTGTTTGTGAATAATTACACTCAGTGTAGAATTCTTCTCCTCGCATATCTATCAAAATCAAAAGTGTTTGTGAACATTCCCTTTCTTTAATACGTCTATTTAAATCTCATGAATTTCTGAAGGAATGCACTACAGCTAAACTAATTATACAAAACAGTGGAGATCTTCATGAAGGCATTTACAATATCATGATGCAAAAACACAAGGAATTCTTATCTCAAGTTTCAAAGCAGTTTCAGTAGTCCTTTTCCTCCTTCCAGCTTTGAAATTGGTATTCTTTCACAAATTGGAGGTATGGGTCCAAATGAATTCTTCACTTCATCTGACCTACCACAGTTCCCACTTCCACATCAATTAACACTTCAGCTCCATCGAAATCGCAACTTTATTTCCCACCAGTTTGTGGATTTCTAACCGACAATAGACTCAAATACTATTTCCCACCTCCATGGCAAAAAAAAATCAGCACAAAATCAGGTTTGAAGCATTGGCTGCATTAAAGACAGCTTTGCTCTTTTTTTTTTATTTACTCTTAGAGACCACAGGAGGAATTACCAATGGTTAACCCACTTGCAGTCAGGGTATGGTGATTGGAATTCAGATAGGAGTACAAGAGTGGATTTCACAGCATAGTTCATGAAACTTCCAGAATATATTCTCTTTGCTTTTGGAAGATTGGTAGGTCTTTGGATTGATGATTGTTGAACTTGGTTCTGACCTTGAGCTTGAGGAGTTGTAAATTGTCTCTCCACTGTATTGCCTGAGAAAATCTTTTACAGAGGAAATCTTCCCTGCTAGATTGGGTAATTGCCTCATTACAACATCTAGGAGACATTTAATCTCATGAATTCCCATCAAGGAAGATGGCTACTCTGTGAAAACATGTATTTTCTTCCTTGTGGTATTCTGGATTTCTGAGTCATGTGTATCATGAATCTATGGATGCTGGTCCACCTTCTTCGAGTCATCTGCAGTGGGGCCTTCTCTCAGTACAAGCAGACAGTGATGATGAAATCCAACATCGACTCCGATGAGCCAGTTCAACCTTCGGATGCCTGAGGAACAGAGCATTCAAAGTCCGTGACCTCAAACTCAGCACCAAGCTCATTGTCTACACAGCAGCCATAGTTCCCACCCTCCAGTATGCATCAGAAACATATGGTGGTCATTCAGTTTCTTTAACAACAGAAGTTTATTACACACTCGATTCTGCTACAAATCTCGCCAAAGTCCACATTGCTCAGACCCTGACAATGGTCTGCCTGGCTTTCTGCCAAGTTATTCCTCATTATGACATCAAGTAGTTACCTATTCTTATTAGCCATGAGTTCCTTTTCTTCCTTCATGAGCTAAGGAGTCGCATTGCTAATCTCAAAGTTCACATCCAACAGTATATACTCTGCTATTTCTTCCTCAAACTCACTCAGCATTCTGGGGCACATACTCATCAACCTGGTCCTCTTTCCATATCTATATGTGACAACTTTCTCACTGATGCTCCTTTACCATTCATTATTCAATCCGCTAGCAATGTCTTCCACCCTTGGAGAATTCTCTAGCTGAGAATTCCCATTATTGAACTCTTTTGACAAACATGATTTCGTGCTGAATTTTTTGCCATGGAGGTGGGAAATAGTAGTCAGGTCTATTATTGGTTAGAAATCCACAAACTGGTGGGAAATAAAGTTGCGATTTCGATGGAGCTGAAGTGTTAATTGATGTGGAAGTGGGAACAGTGGTAGGTCAGATGAAGTGAGGAATCCATTTGGACCCACACCTCCAATATCCATCACTGAGTATGCTAGTTGTCCTGGGGGGAGAGATCTGTAGTTGGTGATGAAGCCTCCACCTATATTGGAAGGAAACAAAATCTCATGGAATTTCTGAATGCTGGAATCCTGAATTCAGCTCTTAAAGTCTTGAGATCATTTTCCTAAAGACCAACAGGATGTGGCCACCTTGTTATGTAGCTGGTTCACCTCTCTCTTCTGTATTCTCTTCCTCTGTCTCCAGTCCCTCTTCCTGCCTCACTTCCAGGGCCTGGTCTTCTCCCCAGTGTGCTGTCTCCTTGCAGAGACTCACAGTCCTCAAGGCCCACAATACACTTGAAAAACAATACTTCTGAAGAGAACAGGAGATGACCATAATGACCATAACCCTTGCAGGAGGGTATTGAAGGTGATGTCTCAACTATTTCAAGTACTAGAATTGTACTTTCAGAAACCCATGGACTACTTCAATAGCTGTCCTACTGGGCAGGTAGAATTGCTTGTTTCAACTCTGTCAACCCTCTATCTGAAGCATATAAAGTGGTGAGTGGCCAGATCTTTAGTTGATACTTTTTCTGCATAAGGATCCATCTGTACACTTTGGGAGTTGAAGTGAAGATCTGAAGTGGATTAGACTGGCAGGAGATGAAAGAATCCTACAGTGACAAGGAAAGTGTACACACATAAAGGTAGCTCACGTTATGTTTGCAGATTGACTATACTGTGAAGGACTGGAAACTGGACCTACAGATGGAACTCACAGGTTGGTCACTGGCTGCCACATGAGTAACCAATGGTACCTTTAACTTGGAGGAATGGAGTGATGGAAGTAAAGCCTTTTTCCCCTGTGAAACACCATCCACTCATTGAAAGAATGTGGTGCCCAGCCACGGCAAAGATGGCTTTGGAGACTATGAGATACAATAGTGCAATGCCATTTTTTTGTAGTGTCACCAAAGCCTGCAGTTGCCATTGGAAAGAACTGGAATAAAAGCTCAGGGATCACAGTGGCTATCACAGCAAGGTGAACAGTTCAGGGAGTTTCAAGATCTTCAACAATAAGAGTACAAATGACAATCTTCCTAGAGAGTTTTAGTGATGTGCAAGCCATCATTATCATCATGTTAACACATGATGTGATACTTGGGTACTAACCATTTGTGATTGAAGTGGAGTGCTGCCAACAAATGTTCCTTCCTATGTTATTCTGAGGACCTATTTGGTAATCAGGTGGAGGACGACCATGCATAACTCTGAGCAGAAGAGGCTCACGTCTCACATGATACAATTTATTATAACTCAGTATCTGTATGTAGGTTATATTAGCTCTTAACAATCCTAACTATAAGTAACAAGAGGTAGATTAGTCACATATGCCTCCATCAGGAGACTTTGTCACCTTGTTGGCTGCTAACCTGCCCTGAAATGCCTGATCGTCCAGCTTGTGGCTGTGTTAAAAATTGGCATGGTGGAGCTTCAGCTTAGATCATAGTTTATCATTACCTTTTATAACAGTCTCCTGTGACATTGGTTCTTAGTCGCCTCCAATAGCTTCAGTTGCAGCCCAAAAGCTGAAAGCTATAGTCCCATTACCAGTGGAGCATCTTTTGAGTATGGAAATGAGATTTTCTTTTCTTTCTAGTCAATTACCTTTGTTTTGACAGCCCTTTCCCTTTCCATTTTTTTTTACATTGTAACTCTTTTGTTCTAGTTGTCATTTCTCAGTTGTTCACAAATTCACATAATACTCGCCTACCACACGCCCTTTTTTTGGTACTGGATCCAGCAATGCCTCCTTACATGTTGAGACTAAGATAAATAGTTTTAGGAAAAATCCTAAATATATTCAGCAAAACCCCTCTACTTCTTAGCCGTTTACCGTTATTTATTCCTAATCCATATTTGATTAGTTAATGTCACCCATTGTTACAGCCCTACCTTTTCTGTGAATTTCACTAATTTGTCTACAGATTTCTCCCTCTAGCTCATTTCCTCAGTTTGCTTGTTTATAATAAACATAACAGTTGTCTTCTTAATTCTTAACTTTAACTGAATGGATTGGACTTTTGTACCATTCAATATATAATTTTTATGGGCGCTTACTGTCTGAAATTGTCCGGAAATATATAGTCTTCTGGCTTGCCTTTCCTTAAATCATGTCTGTTGTTATGCAACTATATCATATTCCTCTCCATGACAAGATTGGCAGCAGCTCAGAAATTTTACTGAGAATACTTAGTGCACATTCTTGACCAGTCTTGATATAAATTTTGGCCGTTGAGGATGGGGCTGGGCATTCCAGAAACACTAACCGCCAGTTTTAGAAGTCTGCAGAGTCTTCCTCTCTCCACAGAAATCCATCCCATTGGACTAAACCTGTTCAGGAGATGTATATCTGTATTTCCCTTGTCCTAGTGCTCCAAAAATAGGAATCCCTCCATCTGTTCCTTGATTTGAAGGGTTAAATGCTACCACCTTAACGTATATAGGTATTGTAAACATATTTATGCATTTATTTGTTCATTTTTGGCTATATTGTCATCCTCTACACCAGCCTCAACTCACACGCTTGAACTGTGTTTCTCTGGTAGAGATGAGTTTGGCTGCAGGTAACACAGCATGAAGATTTGAAAGTTCCCTCCCTAATCACTTACACCAGCTTTCAGAAGCTCAAAGAGCAGAAACCTGAGTTAGAAGCATAACTGGATTTGCCCGAATGAAATGAAAAGGTGACCCTACTCAATGTTTCCAGAAAAGCAACCAAGGAGTTTGCATCTATGCTTATGAAGCAATGTATTATGGAAACCATTTCAGTAATCTGTCCAGTTTTGTTATTTTCTTCTATTTGTCCATTAACTGTGTTTGTCCGTCTGTCTTTTGTGTGTATAGTGGCCTAAAACAAATGTGCCAGCTTTAAAATGTAGACAATATTTAGCTTACCGTGTCTATTTTTTTCTCTGCTGAAGTTATTGTGTATTTAATAAATTGTTAAGTCCTTTCCTTTCAGATACAAAATCAGTGTCTGGAATTATTTATTCACAAAATATAGGACTTGCTATTCACAAGTTTTATTTATTTATTCATTTTCGGGAATGTAAGCATCGCTGGCTGGGTCAGCATTTATTGCCCATCACTAGCTGCCCTTGAGAAGGTGGTGGTGAGCTGCCTTCTTGAACCAGTGCAGTCCACCTGCTATGCGTTGGCCCTTAATGTCATTAAGGAGGAAATTCCAGGATTTTAATACAGCAACAGTGAAGGAACGACAAAATATTTCCAAGTCAGGATGGCAAGTGGCTTGGAGGGGAACTTGGAGGTGGTAGTGTTCCCATATATCAGCTGCCTTTGCCCTTCTAGATGGAAATGGTCATGGGTTTGGAAGGTGCTGTCAGAGGATCTTTGGTGAATTTCTTCAGTACATTTAGAAAGCAGTAACATTAGTGTTACTGACCATCGGTGGTGGAGGAATGGATGTTTGTGGATGTAGTGCCAATCAAGCGGGCTGCTTCGTCCTGGATGACATCGAGCTTTTTGAGTGTTGTTGGGGCTGCACTCATTCTGGCAAGTGGGGAGTATTCCATCACACTCCTGACTTGTGCCTTGTAGATGTCAGACAGGCTTTGAAGAGTCAGGAGGTGAGTTACTCGCCGCAGTATTCCCAGCCTCTGACCTGCTCCTGTAACCGTTGTGTATTTAACGTGCTGAGTCCAGTTGAGTTTCTGGTCAACTATTGAATGTCAAGGGGTGGTGGTTAGGTTTTCTATTATTGGTGATGATCATAGCCTGGCATTAATGTGGCTCGAATGTTACTTGCCACTTGTCAGCCCAAGCTTGGGTATTGTCCAGATCTTGTTGCATTTGGATGTGGATTTCTCCAGCATCTGGGGAGTCATGAATGGTGCTGAACATTGTGTGATCATTGGCAAACATCTCCACTTCTGTGAAGCAGCTGAAGATGGTTGGGCCTAGGACGCTACCCTGAGGAACTCCTGCAGAGATGTCCTGGAGCTGAGATGACTGACCTCCAGCAACCACAACCATCCTCCTATGTGTCAGGTATGGCTCTAACCACTGGAGAGTTTGCACCCCCCACTCCCACCAACCCCCGCTGCCCCCCCCATCCCCTCCCACCACCCTCCGGATTCCCATTGATTCCAGTTTTTCCAGAGTTCCTTGATGCCACATTCTGTCAAATGCAACTGTGATGTCAAGGACTGTCATTCTCACCTCACCTCTGGAATTCAGTTCTTTTGTCCATGTTTGAACCCAAACTGGGCGTCTCTGAGCAGGTGATTTCTGAGCAGGTGCTGCTTGATAGCACTGTTGATGACACCTTCCATCACTTTACTGATGATCAAGAGCACTCTGATGGGGTGGTAACTGGCCTGGTTGGATTTTTCCTGCTTTTTATATACAGGACATACATGAGCAATTTTCCACATTGTTGAGTCGATGCAGTGTTGTAACTATATTGAAACAGCTTGGCTAGGGGAGCGGCAATTTCTGGAGCACATATTTTCAGTACTATTTCCAGAGTGTTGTCAGGGCCCGTAGCCTTTTCAATATACAGTGTCTCCAACCATTTCTTGATGTCACTTGGAGTGAATCAAATTGGCTGAAGACTAGTATCTGTAAAGCTGGAGACCACTGGAGGAGGCTGAGATGGATCATCCACTCAGCACTTTTGGCTGAAGATTGCTGCAGAAGCTTCAGCACTATCTTTTGCACTAATGTGCTGGGCTCTTCCATCATTGAATTTGGAGATATTTGTGGAGTCTCCTCCTCCAGTGAGTTGTTTAATTGTCACCACCGTTTACGGCAGGATGTGGCGAGATAGCAGAACATTGATCTGATCCGTTGGTTGTGGGATCGCTTAGCTCTGTCTATCACTTGCTGCCCATGCTGTTTAGCATACAAATAGTCCTTTTTTGTGGCTTCACCAGGTTGATACCTCTTCTTCAGGTATGCCTGGTGCTGCTCCTGGCATGTCCTCCTGCACTGTCCTTTGAACCAGGATTGATCCCCTAGCTTGATGGTAATGGTTGAGTGGGGGATATGCCGGGCCATGAGGTTACAGATTGTTCTGGAGTTCAATTCTTCTGCTGTTGATGGCCCACAGTGCCTCGTGGATGCCGAGTCTTGAGTTGCTAGATCTGTTTGAAATCTGTCGCAATTAGCATGGGGATAGTGCCACTCAACACGATGGAGGTTATCCTCAATGTGAAGGCGGGAATTTGTCTCCACAAGGACTGAGCAATGGTCGCTCCTACCAAAACTGTCATGGACAGATACATCTGCAACTGGCCGATTGGTAAGGACAAAGTCAAGTATGTCTTTCCTTCTTGTTGGTTCCCTTACCACCTGCTGCAGACCCAGTCCAGCAGCTATATCCTTTAGGACCTGATCAGCTCGATCTGTAGTACTACTGCCAAGCCACTCTTGGTGGTGGACATTGAAATCCTTCACCCAGAGTACATTTTGTTCCCTTGCCATCCCCAGTGCTTCCTCCAAGTGTTCAACATGGAGGAGAACCAATTCATCAACTTAGAGAGGATGTTACATGATAATCAGCAGGAGGTTTCCTTGTCCATGTTTAACCCGAAGCCATGTGACTTTATGGGGTCCAGAGTCAATGTTGAAGACTTCCTGGGCAAATCCATCCCAACTTTATACTACTGTGTCGCCAGCTCTGCTGTATCTGTCCTACCGGTGAGACAGGACATATCCAGGGATGAAACCATTGTTTCCTGTGTATCATTATGTCAGGCTATTGTTTGACTAGTCTACGAGACTGGCTTTCCCAATTTTGGCATGAGTGCCTTGATGCTAGTAAGAAGGACCTTGTAAGGTCAACAGGGCGGCTTCTGCCATTGTCTTTTCCGGTGTTTAGGTCGATGCCGGTTGATCCATCTGGTTTCATTTCTTTGAGACTGTGTAGCGATTGAAATTGAAAGACTCGCTAGCCCATTTCAGAGGACAATTGACAGTCAACCAAATTGCTGTGGGTCTGGGGTCACATGTGGGCCAAAGCAGGTGGGGGTGGCAGATTTCCTTCTCTGAAGGACATTAGTGAACCAGATGGGTTTTTCTGACAATCGACAATGATTTCACGGCCGTTAGTAGATTCTTAATTTCAGTTTCTTTTTATTGAATTCCAGTTCCACCATGTGCGGTGGCTGGTTTTGAATTCAGGTCCCCAAAATATTACCTGCGTCTCTAGATTAATAGCTTAGCGATAACACCACTAGGCCATCTCCTTCTCAAGTATGATTAGAAACCATTGGTGTAGCTATTGGGGGTCTTTGATAGTTTTAATTTTACTCTGTTATGAATACAGAGGTGGAAAGACTGATTTGTTCAGCTGTCTGTCTCCATGTCACAACACCTGGTCTTGTCTACACGTGACCCGCAGCAACATGGTTGACTCCTAACTACCCACTGAAGCAACTAGGGATGGACAATAAATGTTGGCCCAGCCAATGACGCTCACATCCTGTGAATGCTTTTTCGAAAAAGAAGTCCTTTGTATACATTATTTTTCTTTTCTGTTTCTCTATATCCAGATTCCACATAACTGAACATTTTTTCATCCCTTCACTAAATCATCTATAGGTTCTTTACACACTCATTCAGGTGCTCGAATGAGCAAATTAAGTAAGTGGCTGGTTAAGTTAAAGAAGCAGATATCAAATGGGAGCTGTAGCCAACATTAAAATCTTCAAAGAAAAGTTTTAATGAACATGTTGGTCCAGTGTTTGATGAAGCACGCTCGTCCCTGTGGTGCCCATTTGATGTATACGGCCTCAAGTCTACCTGAGGACACTGTTCCTGTACAACGATACCTGGGTCCAGATGTACCCACAAAAGAAACAAAAGGACCCCTTCCACAGCCCATTGCCTGGACCTGTTAATGGCTAGTTATTTGTATATTGGAAATCATTAAATTAAAGACCTGATTTACACTTAGAACATATGTAGTATAAAGGTTTAGATTGTAATAAATGCCACCCATATTCATCAATTTGGATGGAACTGCTTCACGGACTACATATTTGAGTAGTACATCGTAACAGTCTTAGGCTGACTTACTCTCTACAATATTAAATGCCACAAATACTTGTATCAGCTTCAGAAAATCTTCAAATTGGGAGCAAGCATCTAGGTTACCTGCAAAAAGATTACTAATTAAACCATTAATCACTACACACAAATGTTTTAGCGAGGTTAAAGAACATTCAAGTTGACAAATGATCACCTTCATGTAGAAGCCACAATAACAGGCAGCCCAAGAGCTCACATCAATGATCTGTAGATATTGCATTGAGCCCACATGGTGGGCTGCTTATTACTCTGAGGAATGTTGTATGATACATGATGAGTTTTTTTTTCCCTTACAATATATGTTTGGCTTCATACAGTTTTGAACTATGCTTTACTCTGTGAAGCAATTGCTTTGCTTTGCACCTCCTAATATTTACAGAAAAAGAAAATTCCTAAGCAATTTGAAACACATTGCCAATAATGTCATTCTATAAATATATTCCTAGAGACGAAATAATGCAAAACTATTTGTGTTGGTTGTTCATCACAAGCCATGGTATTAAACAAATCTTTTGCCAAAGGTGGAATCTCATGTATTGATGTGTGGGATGTTCTAAAAACAAGCAAGACACCAGCTTTCAATTAAGTGTGTAGTTTGTGCAGATATAAGAATTCAATATGAGTTATGGGTTACAAAGGCCTTAGAGGCAGCAATGTGTACACATACATTTCTGAAGGAAGAAGAGAAAAATGACCTCTTGGACTGGATGGGGCTTCTGTTCTGAATTATATCAATAAACGGCTCACAAAGTACTGTTTGCTCTAAAATAATTCATTCCATTGTTGCCTGCAAACTAGGGAATAATGACGCTTGGATCTCAGAAACAGTCCTTGAGGGTGAAACTGGTTATCTTGATGTGAATAGCAATGTAATTTAAGATAACAAAGTGTTCTACTGTGTTGGCATTGCACAAACAAAATGCCTATTCCTTTTCAAAAATCCAAAGTAAAAATTAAATCTTAAAACATTAATTCATGGAAAATGTCGAAATTAATTCAAAAACATTTCTGTTCTTATTAATATCTTATTAGAAACAACTTCCATATTTTAGTGGTAATTTTGTTCTGGTGGATTCTTGTACTGTGGGGAAAAAAAGCTGGTGAAAAGTATCATGGTGACTTATCCTGGGATATTGTCAAGACTTGATTTCAACATTTTTGATACTTAGTTTAAGGACACCTCTTATTTAAGTTGAATACTAGAACGTTTGTGTCCTAAAGCAATTAACGGAATTAAAGGATAATTATTGCAGATACTGCAAATGCATATTATTTATATTAAACCCTCAGGCATGAAAGAAATGACTGAGACACAGTAAGTATTGCAACTTGCACTTAGAAAAGGAATTTTTAAAAAATAGAGTCGTGGAAAGATACCCAGGAACATGATTACTATACTTGAAAACTTTGAGAAATGAAATTTTAAAAATTGCAGACAAAATCTAAGCATGGCTCTCTTTTACCATGTTCTCAATGCAAGATTTATCCCCTGTTGGCATTGCTTGTAATGAGTCACAAAATCATATAGACGTGAAAGGCCATTCAGTTTATCTTAATGCATCCACACAGATGATGCTAATTTTATCATCTACCTCTTTGTGAAAGCGTTCAAACGGTTTTTACTTCCACTGTTTTATCTGAAAAGACCTTTCCACATGCTATTCGCTGATTGCTTCAAGGTAACTAAGGATTGGAAATAAACGTTGGCCCAGCAAGTGATACCTACATCCCATGAGAGAGTTTTTGAAAGGTGGAGGAATCCCAATAAAAGTCCTAAAAATACCATTTACCAGTCAGAACGTGTGTCCTTCAGTTCTACTTTACAGAATATTTCACTGTTTGACAATAAGTTTTGAATCTATGCTTTACTATTTTGGCTACGTAGTTCAACAATCGATTGGGTGTATTGATTGTTGCTCTTGATTGATTGAAACTATTTAGCATTGAGTCTACTAAGGCATCTGTGTTTATTTTAGCTTCACTACTAGCTATTTCAACACTGTTCATTGAATTTATATGTTGCCTATTTTTAGTTGCATGTGCAGCATGCTTAGCTTATGCTTGGCTGCATGAAATTGCATTTGTCATTGTTCTACCTAATGAGATATTGTCAACTTATTCCATAATTTTAACATTATCTCTTGTGTCATTTGCAAATTTGACCAATTTATATCGAGTTGCTGAATCTAAATCATTCATAAAAATTAGAATATCAGTGGTCTTAATGCGGAACTATGGAACACCTTACTTAATACTCCCTACGCTGATAAAATTATATGCTCCCCTTTAGCTGGTTCTTAGCCATTCACATAATTTAGCCTAAATCTTCAGAGGTTTCAATTTAATTAATAACAAACAATTTGAATATGATCAAAAAGTCTTCTTACAGTTTTTCCAAAATCCAGTTAATTTGCCCTTCAAAAACGTTGAGGAATTTGATCAGGCAAAATCTGAATCAATGTTGACTACAGTTTACCTCTTTACCCTTCTTATACATAAGTATCACTTCTATTTTTGCTGTGGACAACGGACTAAAAGTTAGGAAAAAATATTGTTTTAAACCAAGGAAACTATGTAAGAAGGTGTTTGCAGTTTTAAAAACAAGTCATTAAAACATCTTCTTAGTTGCAACAACTTATTTGATTGAATCTTAGGCAGATGGCTATAGCTTTGGATGTGGACTATGCAGCAGAAAAATCGAGCCCTTGAAGAGAAAGGATGCATCTCTCTCTCTCTCTCTCTCTCTCTAGCTCAATTCTGTGTGAAATAAAAGAAAATTCCTAGTAGCTGGATCGTCTCCCTCACCTCTCTCACTTGGTTGTTCTCTCTGCATATCGTCTGTTGGAAGGAAAATGGAATAAACCACTTTCAAAGGCAAATTCTCAACCTGGGAACAAAGACTGAGAATTGGTATATCACAATGTCTTGTCATTAACAAAGAATCGGGAGAAGTCGAAAGAAAATTTTCAGATAACAAATCATTGATGGCGGTGATCTGGTCTGGTGCCAGAACTGGTATGTCTCTGACATTATTTCCTTACCCAACACAATATTTGCATCTCGCCTTGACTGTTTTTAGTTCTGTTGGTATGTCCATGCACATTTAGAAAGGCTTTGAGTTTTGATTAACAGTTCAACTTGTCCACCTTTTCCTGTTGGTTAAAAACAGTTTGATTAGATTCAATAGTATTTTTCTTGTCAGTGGAAAATCCTGGTGCCTGTATTCTTTTAACCTGAATTAGACAGTTATGGAGAATTGGGAAAATTGGAAGCTTAATTAAATGTCAACATTTATGTCAATTCCAGGAATAGTGGGGTTTGAATCCCACTGCAGTACCCTCGTGAATCATGACATGTATGATTGGATGATTTGATTTTGCCTCTAGCAGAATATTTTTACTTGGTACCACAATGCTTGTGTTCTCCCTTGTTCCATTCTAACAAAGGAACCTGGGTGTGGCCTTTGTGATATTGATATTGAAGAATCCCACAGACATTTATTATAGCTAACAACTGAACATAAACATCAGATGACATATGAGCAGCATTCTTCCAGTAAGACGTCATGCTTCAGGTGATCTCTGGCAAGATTGGACATGAGACCTAATACTGACATATTGACCATGAGTCACAACACAGGAGAGGACAACATTTGTAGTCAATTCCTAATTGTCCTTGAGAAGGTAATGATATGCCACCTTTTTGAACTGCAGTAGTCCAACCGGTCAGGTATAACTTCAGTGCTGTTAGGGCTTGAGTTTCAGGATTCAACCCAGTGACAGTGAAGGAGCGATGATGCAGTATAATTGAGAAAATGTGAGGTTATCCACTTTGGGAGCAAAAACAGGAAGTCAGATTATTATCTGAGCAACTATACATTGAGAGAGGAGAATGTGCCATGAAACCTGGCCATCCTTGTCACCAGTCACTGAATGTAAACATGGTGGTGCAGCAGGTAGTCAAGAAAACAAATCTGGCCTTCACAATAAGACGATTCGAGTAGAGCATCAGGGATGTCCTGCTGCAGTTATACAGGACCTTAGTTAGATCACACACCTGGCATATTGCAGGGTTAAAATTGTTACAGAGATAGTAGGAACTGCTGATGCTGGAGAATCTGATATAACAAGGTGAAGAGCTGGATGAACACAGCAGGTCCAGGAGCATCAGAGGAGCAGGAAAGCTGACTTTTCAGGTCGAGACCCTTCTTCAGAAATGAAAGGGTCTAGACCCGAAACATCAACTTTCCTGCTCCTCTGATGCTCCTTGGCCTGCTGCGTTCATCCAGCTCTGCACCTTGTCATACCTGGCATATTGCGGGTAGTCCATATCGGAGGGAGGATGTTTGTGCTATTTGGGGGTGCAGGGAAGGTTTACCAAATTGACTCCTAGGATGGCAGGAATGACAAATGAAGAGAGGTTGAATCAGTTAGGATTATATTTGTTAGAGTTCAGAAGAATGAGGGGATAACTCATAGAAACCCGTAAAGTTCTAACAGGACTTGACAGGGTCTATACAGAAAGGGTGCTCCTGATGATGGGGGAGTCCAGAACAAGGAGTCAAAGTCTAAGGATGCAGGGTAAACTATTTAGGATTGAGATGAGTAATTTCTTCACCCGGAAAGTGAAGATTCTGTGGAATTCACTACAACAGAAAGCAGTTGTAGCCAGATGTTGTACGATTTCAAGGAGGAGTTGGGGCTAAAGGGATTGAAGGAATTCAAACCCCACTACCCCTGTAATTGACATAAATGTTAATACTTAATTAAACTTCCAATTTTTCAATTCTACCTGACTGTCTAATTCAGTGTAAAAGGATACATTCACCAGGATTTTCCACTGACAGGAAAAAACTAATTAATCTAATTGAACTCTTTTTAACCAACATGGAAAGATGGACAAGTTGATTGCCAATCTAAACTCAAATCCTTTATCCCTTGTTGCATTGTAACAAAGGAACTTGGATATGGAGGAAAAGCTGGAATAGACTATGGAGTTCTATGATTACCCATGGTGGAGAAGGCTCACTGGGCAGAATGGGCTGCTCCTGCTCCTATTTTCTATGTTTCTATATGGTTTCAAGTCACAATGTGTGGCTTGGAAGGAAATCTGTAGGTGGTGGTGCTCCCATGAATCTGCCGCCTGCGTCCTTCTGAGTGGTAGTGCACACAGAATTGGAAATGTTGTCAGAGCAGGGTTGGCAAGTTGTTGCGGTGCATCGTGAATCTGGTACACTTGGTGCCATGGTGTGTTGGTGTGCAGGCCATGTATGTTTAAGATGGTGAATGGAGTGTCAATCAAGCAACTGTACTGTCCTGGATGGTGTTGAGTATTTTGGGAGCTGCACTCGTCCAGGCAAATGAAGATTATTCCCTCATACCCTTGACTTGTGCCTTGTAGGTGGTGGACAGGCAGTGGTTAATTGCAAGATCAGTTACTTCTTGCAGAAATCACACTCTGTGTCCCTAATTGTACGGATGATTCTCATGTTTACTTCTGATAACCAATTCCATTATTTTACATGCAATGGAATTATTACCAATAAGCATATTGTTACCTCTCAGTTAAATTACCCACTTTGAATAAAGAAACCATGCTGGCATGTTCTAAAACAGTTTTGTAATCTTCCAGTACTTCAGTACTGGCTCATAATGTTTAACAGAGGCTCAAATATTTCTTTTCTGATCCCTGTCATCATGCTGGGATAAAACTATTGCCTGTAAAATATTCAATACAGACACTTCAACCAGTTCATTACTCATAAAATGAGGTTAATAGGTGCTGTTATGTGTGAGACAAGTAAGGAGTGTGGTTCAAACTTAATTTTATTAAAACACTCACAAGTTAAAGAAATAGTTCTGGCACAACAAATTAAGTTATTTTTTCCCCAAACTAGGCTGCCTGCTTGACAAACAGATATATTACCCTTTTCTGAAGAAGGGTCTAGGCCCGAAACATCAGCCTTCCTGCTCCTCCGATGCTGCTTGGCCTGCTGTGTTCATCCAGCTCTACACCTTGTTGTCTCAGATTCTCCAGCATCTGCAGTTCCTACTATCTCAGATATATTACCTGCTCTGGTGAGCTTGCTTGGGCTGCTGGATTCAGTTCACTGAGCTCTGTCAACAGAGCATTCAGGGTCTTCTTAGTACATAGATGGGTCTCACACGAGACCTTTGCCGGCCAAGTCTTCAGTGAAAGAATGGCCTCCAGATGTCCCTTCTCATCCTCCTCGCTGACCCCTTCTGGAATGTTCACTGGCTTCAGCCGATGGGGTCACAGGCATGTGTCATAGCACTCAATGAGGTTAGGCCAGGTCATTCTTGGTGTAGCCATCTCCTTTCCAAGATATGATCACTCCATGTACTAAGGGGTCTGTGTGAAACTGGGGAATGCATAAACATAATGTATATCCCTCTTGTTCTATCTGAGTACTTCTTAGTGAGTTTTGGGTCATAACAACTCTTTCATTGTTAAGGTCAATCACTTCTGTTCAATAGACAATACAGGTCTGGGCTGATCCCTGTTGGCTTTCAACTTGTAGTAACCCTGCCCTCTTTGCATTCCATCAGGTCTTAATTGCAAAAGCTGTTTTAGCCAATCTTATGTTGGGGCTACGGATTCTGCCTGACCCGCTGTGATTTCCGGCATTTTTTGTTTTCAGTACAGATTCCAGCATCTGAGGAATTTACTCCTACATTATGTTGGGCCTAGTTGTTTAGGCCATTAGCCACCTGGCAACAAAACCACTAGCCTTGACACTTATTGGTTTGTTTTCATATTTGTCTTTATGACTATTCATGACAGTAATCTTTTAGTATATTAATTATTCCAAGCTCATTTATTATGCATCATATCTAAAAACATGGAGACACAAAAATTTGGGGTCTACATCGTCAGCAGTAAACAAGGTGATATTTGATTGGTACAATGAAGAAACTTTGGGATTAAAAAAATCATCAGGGAGTTTTAAAAGGAGGATGCTGCATAAATTATAACTTACCTTTATGAAAAAGACCGCACCGAGTACTGTTGGTCAATCTGCTCTGCGGACCTAAGCTATAAGTCAAAGATTCAGAGATTCCACTCAAACTCAAACATTCAAACGTTGCGTCATTGTATTCCTGAAGTCAGCATTTTCTATGAATTGCATGTACATTGTCTTCATGGCATATGTGTAGTACATCTAAAATCAGAAGCAGTTGAAAATTAAGCATCAAAAGGACACTGAAGCTATAATTACTGCATGCATGAAAGTCAATGTAAAATTGAAGGCTACAAACGTCTTGCATGTAGCAGAATGAGGAAAATGAAAATCAGTTTTCGATCATGGAGGTTACACCTCACCATGTAGAGGTGGCAGTAGGGCAGGCTTTTCACCGTAAGCATGAACAGCCTGATGAGGGTCCAAACAGTAGCTTAAATATCTCAAATGGAAAACAAACAATCATTCTTGATAACAAGCATGGGGCTGGATGAACACAGCAGGTCAAGCAGCATCATAGGAGCAGGAAAACTTGACGTTTCGGGCCTAAACTTTTCTGATGAAGGGTTTAGGCCCGAAACATCAAGTTTTCCTGCTCCTATGATGCTGCTTGACCTGCTGTGTTCATCCAGCCCCATGCTTGTTATCTCGGATTCTCCAGCATCTGCAGTACCTTTTATCTCTGATACAATCATTCTTGATAAATCTTTACAGAGCAGTACGTCGATTTCAGATGTTTAATCTACTTAACCCAGCATATGACCATTGCTAAGTTTAAGAAGGAGAAAGGGAAGAAGGAAGTAGCATTGTTAACAGAATCAGACACATGAGGCTAAGAGGGCTACAGGTATGGATAAATAAGTAGCACCCAAAGAAGGGAATCAGGATTTTCAGCACCGTTGAGTAGCAAATCAAGAGACAGTCAATCGAAAGCAGTGTGGCTACCTGCACATGAATGCAACGTGTTGCTGAATGTGTCTTCATATGACCAGGGATGCCATCACCTTACATAGGTGATGCCTTTCATGGGCAGATCTGCTGCCAGGCTGCTTAGGAGGCATTACTGTCTGTCTGACATTCAAAATGACAATGGAATTGAACTTCCTGGCCATTGGCTTCTTCCAAATCTCAATTTGGGACATGTGGGGCATTTCCTGATCAACAATGCACAGATACACTCATGAGCTCATTGATGCTTTTTACAGGAAAGCTATACAGTTTGTCAAATTCACCACAGATTCAGAGAGACAAGGTGCCTGAGCTGTTAGATTTACCATCATCATAGGGTTCTCTCAGGTACAAGAGGCCGTCAACTTTACTTGTGGCTCGCAGAGCTCCATCATTCAATCAGATTCATGAACATGATGGGATTTCCAACTCATCTGTGACTACAAGCAATGATTCCTGCAGGTATGCATCCGCTGTCCAGGGAGCTGTCAATCTATACAATTCCCAGCTTCCTCAAATGTTTGCTCCCCCACATTGTCTCCAGGTGAGGCTTGTGGGTAAAGAGAGATTTTCTAAAGTCGTGGCTAATGACGGTCTTGTTGATGTCAAACCTTGAGAGTTGGTGCTTGATTTGCTGCTTGGAGTAAACATATTGACAGCTTATCATGGGATAAGGCGGCTGTAGATATTCAGTCTCCTCTTCTGCAATGTATATTAGACATAGAACATAGAACATAGAACAGTACAGCACAGTACAGGCCCTTCGGCCCACAATGTTGTGCCGATCTATTATCCTACTAAGATCAATCTACCCTGCATACCCTACATTTTACTATGCTCTATGTGCCTATCCAAGAGTCACTTAAAAGTTCCTAAAGTATCTGACTCCACTACCACTGCCGGCAGCGCATTCCACACACCCACCACTCTCTGTGTGAAGAACCTTCCTCCAATCAGCTTAAAATTATGCCCCCTTGTAATAGTCATTTCCTCGTAATAGCCCTGGGAAACGTCTCTGACTATCTACTCTCTCTATCCCTCTCATCATCTTGTACACCTCTATCAAGTCACCTCTCATCCTTCTTCGCTCCAATGAAAAAAGCCCTAGTTCCCTCAACCTTTCCTCATAAGAACTGCTCTCCAGTCCAGACAGCATCCTGGTAAATCCCCTCTGCACCTTCTCTAAAGCTTTCACAACTTTCCTGTAATGAGATGATCAGAACTGAACACAATATTCCAAATGTGGTGTAAGCAGAGTTTTATAGAGCTACACCATAACCTCACGGCTCTTAAACTCAATTCCCCTGCCAATGAAAGCCAACACACTATGCACCTTCTTTACAACCCTACCAACTTGGGTAGCAGCTTTGAGGGATCTGTGGACGTGGACCCCAAGATCACTCTGTTCCTCTACGGTGCAGAGAATCCTGCCATTAACCCTGTATTCTGCATTCAAATTTGACCTTCCAAAATGAATCACCTCACACTTTTCTGGGTTGAATTCTATCTGTCACTTCTTTGCCTAGCTCTGCATCCTGTCAATGTCCCGTTGCAACCTACAACAGCCCTCCACGCTGTCCACAACTCCACCAGCCTTGGTGTCATCGGCAAACTTACTAACCCACCCTTCCACTTCCTCATCCAAGTCATTTCTAAAGATCACAAAGAGCAGAGGTCCCAGAACAGATCTCTACGAAACACCGCTGGTCACCGAGCTCCAGGCTGAATACTTTCCATCCACTGCCACCCTCAGTCTTCTATCAGACAGCCAGTTTTGTATCCAGACAGCCAAATTTCCCTGAATCCCATGCGTCATTACTTTCTGAATGAACCTACCATGTGGAACCTTATCAACTGCCTCCTCACTCTCCCTCCAGCTGTAAGGCCTGCATTTCAAAGGGGGTTTGAAGCATATGTCAAACATTCCTGACCCCTCTCTTGCCATGTTTGTGATTATTGTGCATGTTCTTCTCCTATAACTTGAGAGATGTACAGAGAGATATTATCATGGGTAAATTAGCACGAAGCCGACAATGATTGACACAGATAAAGATGTCAATCCTCACAGTTGTGAGTGCCCATATGTGTTTCTGGGTAAGAAGAATGTGGTAGGGGTGAAGTTAGATGTTGATAAAAATTATAAATAAAACATTATATGATGTGTACGCCTGAGATACCTGTGAGATGCTAATCCTAGAAGCCAGTTTTTTGGGATTGGGCCCTTGGTCCATGCAAGCTGTGGATTGAGTTACCAAATGTGTACAATTTCCTCGTTGTGAAGAAAGGTCAGTGAGCTATTAATACACAAACTGCTGAGCAGTGTAGCTACTTTTATGTTTTAACACTGGGCCTTGACAGATGGATGTGAGCCAGTACCACTGTGGTGCCTTTGGTATTATACTCATTGGTGCAATGAAATGACAGACATTCATTGCACATGAGGCATCTCACAGAGATGTCTGGACCCAATCTTGAGTGTGCCAGTTCTCTGCAGAGGCAAAATTACAATGCTAACCCATACTCATAGGGCTACAAAACATTGAATAGAAAGTGGTACACAACCTGGCAGAACATGATAGATCATTAATCCTCTTGTGGCAATGGAATTGGGTTCGCTTGAACAGCCCATGAGTGTTGACCTCCACACTACCTATGTTCAGACTGCCTTTGTCAGTGAGGTGCCTTCCTATTGCCATCCCTAAGGAAAATAATTTCCCTTCTCTCCTGGACATGACAGCTCTAGGGAGGTGTTTTAGAGCTAATTTTAACATCTTCAGGGATTGATGGTGATGACGAGCTGAGGTTGAGTGATGCTCCTGGCTTGCAGAGTGCAAAATACTGTCCAGATGCCTTTTCAATACAGTGCCTAGAAGTTGGATGGAAAATGGTTCCAGCAGGAGATGGGATTTCCTGTTACCTTGCCCATAAAATTTGGCATTTTACCTGTTGATGCATAGCTAAGAGGAACATAATCATGTGAGAAAGCCTAATCTGTTCCCAGGCAGTAATGTTTCCCATTTTCAGCTCCTTTCACCTCACACTTCGTCTCAACCAGGAAACAAGATAGTGATCTCTGATTAGATTGTCTGCTTTACTCCTTAGAGCAGAGTTTAAACAACCACAGGGAGCCATTATTGATACCTAAGTAAATAAAAACAAAGAAGTCATGATGCAACATCCATACGATTTTAAGTTCTATTTCAAAGATGTGCAGGTTAGATGGATTGGCCATGCTAAATTGCCCATAGTCTCCAGGGATGTGCAGGCTAGGTGGGTTAGCCATGGGAAATGTGGGGTTACAGGGATAGGGAAGAGGGTGGATCTGGGTGGGACGGTCTTCAGAGGGTTGCTTCGACACTGTAGGGATTCTATGGCTCCATGATTCTAATTAATAACGGAATGCGAAAATCATCCAAACTTCCTACTGTTATGTTTTATTTTAAATTGCCATTAAGCGGCTGCTATTTGGCTTTTGTTCCACCACCTTATTCCTAGCTCAGAAAACCTGGCATCTTCAGCGCTTTAGCTCTGTGAGCAAGTCCTATAGCTACTGAGCTGTTCATTATGATTCAAAACTGCATAAGAGAAAATTAAATGTATGAGGATTATCTTTTTAATTGAAACTGACATTGTTAACCATGTGTATTAATTTGTATTCTTATTCATTAACGAAAATGGGTGGCACTTAATATATCATTATTTTTCAGTATAAGACTAGCACGACATTACAGAAGTTGGAAAACCCATATTTTATGTTACTCGTCTTTAATTAATGCTAAATGATACTGATATGCAAAATGTAGATCAATAAGTTAAAGCAGCCTCTCAAATTTCTTCAGGTAAAATTGGCTTTGGATTTATGGGTGGGTGTGCTACCCATTTAGATTTAAATCAGGTTATCTGGAAAGTTCCCAAAATCATAAATCAGTAACATTTTTGTTTAAGTTGCAAAGTGTTTCTTAGGCAATTCCAATAGAATGAAGTGGAACAGCTTTATCCTTGGACTGAGAGCATGACTGGATCTGAAGAGGACATTTTTATGACTTTTAAAATTTGAAATGCCATTCCTTCCCCTCCAAACCACCTCAAATATTCACAATTCCAGTTATTATGGGGGTGAGAAACTAGGACTAGTACAAAGGGTGAGGTGAGGTTAGAGTTATTGACCAGGGCAACATGGCACTGTTTTAGACCAAATATTTAGATTTACTGGGTTAAGGCCAGATTTCCCAAAGTATGGGAAATCTGCCATCTGAAGGAATATGAGGTGTGTAAGGTCTGACAGGTAAACAACTTTCTAGCATAGTTTGTGAGCCAGGAAGAGGACTAATGTGTTTCCTTGATGCTCCTCTTCACCCAGTATATAGCCTGCTTCCAACTTCATAATCAACCTTCCGACCAGAATATCCTACTGTCTACCTTATAGTTTCCATCCTACCTACAATTCACCCTCTCTCCTACCTTTACAATGATCTCATTTTCATTTCTTTCTTTCTTTCTTTGCTCTCCACTCCCTGGCTATCATCAATTGCAGGCCTTCCCACCCAGCTATCTTTCAAACACATTGGTTGCCAGCCAGGAAAAGAAATTAAAGTTATGTCCTGCCCTTAAATTTGAAGGACCAACATGTTTGCAAAATTTCTGGGTTTTCTGACCTTTACAACAATCCTCTCCCACCCTATCCAACCTCCCTGTACGTTTTTTGGCTTCCAGCCCAAAAACCTTCATCGATCTGAGATGTGAGTTTGCTATAATTCTGTGCCAGTGTGGAAAACAGCAACTCTTCATTTAGAATTCATTGACTCTGCTGTTTTTACATCATCATCTTCAAATATTTCTTTATAAGAGTGACTCCTGAGATTCTTCCAAAGTCAAGTTCTGGACTTGGTAAATGTGGCAATTGGAGTAATGAAATTTCATCAGCTTCTGGCAAAGCAACGAATAGCTTGTTTCTAGACATTCTCAAATCAATCACTTCAGCGATGTCATTACTAAGCCCTGAAAGCAGGTGGGATATAAACCCAGCTGTCCAGGTTCAAAAATAGGGACACTACCACTACATCACAAGATGCCTTGATAAAAGAACGTGTTTTAGAAAAGAAGCAATAACATGTACTGTTAACCTGATTGGGTAAACAATATGGTAGCAGACAGTGGAACTGATTTTGCTATGAGGAAGTAGTTGTAAAGTTGCACCCAGAATCATGTCCGTTTTGATGACTGTCAATTTATGTCAGATGTCCCTTACCATTAACATATACTGAAATTTAAGTATTGGTACAAGTAAGCAGAAATCAGAATTCAGGGCCCGAAGAGGGAATGAAAGTCACTCTGTGTTACTTCTTATAACTATGCAAATTAAGGTTTCAAGCCACCTAACCATCATTCAATTACACTAAACATAGGGTGTTCAGGAAGAACCAAACTTTGAGAGATTTCCATTTTATGTGACTTATTTGGATACCATGAAAATGCATTCAAAGAAGCTGAAAGTACACATGTCACACAAGTAATAAAGGTCAATTAAAAATTGCAATAAAGCTTTTGAGAAATGACACTGTTTTCTGCAGAGTTTAAAATTTGGTGGCACATTTCTGTCTATTTTGTGGCAGCATAATTGCAAGAAATCCTGTTGTAGAAAGTGATGGAGCCATCATCATGAGCTGAAATGTGTTTGGGCACAAGATTCAATAAGTGCTTTTTAAAGCATCAAGTATATCAGGAATGGCGTAAATACACCAATGAAAGATCTATCTCAAATTTCCTTCTGCCATTTACATCAAGTAATTGTTTTTCATACCAATTATGCATTACTACTTAATATAATCATGAAGTCAAATGGTGAACTTATGGAGCCAGCGCATCACTGAACCAGGCATTATGTTTTCTTCTCAATATAAACTTGAGAGTTGTAGGATCATAAAATGGTAACAGCACAGAAGGAGGGCTGTTGCTTGAACCAGCTATCTGCAAGAGGTATTCAGCACGCTTCAATTTCCCAACCTTTCCTAATAACCTTGCAAAATTGTCCAACTGCCTTTTGAAAACCATGTTTGAATCTGCTTCTCTTACACTCTCCGACCAGGTATTCCAGATTCTAATGACTCACAATGTAAAGAGGTTTTCCTAATGTCACCATTGGCGTTTGTGCAGTTCACCTCAAAGCAGTTCACAATAAGTCATGTGACTTCAGCTTCTTGAACAACAAGCCATTTAGGCAGATAACTGCTGAGAAATGTTTGCTGACTTGAGCTTTATGACTCACAGAGAGAAAAACACATTCGTTAGAAGCAGGTTCACACATATACAGAAAGTCCATAACAGAGTTGCTGTCAGTAGCAGTCCCTAAGCAGTCAAGACTGGGGAGATAGCTTGAATTGTTTAGGAATCAATGAAAAGAAAGCTCCAGAAGCTAAAGGTTATGGAGGTGTCAGACGGAAAGGTGTCAGCTACAGGCTGTTGAAAACATGATTTCCTCGAATCCAAGTCAAGTAACAATAATGAACTGAATCAGTAGCTTCTTTGAAGGGTTTGAGAGAGAGAATCAACTAAAGAAAACAGCATCGAATGAAGGTGCGTAATTTTTTGAAAGGAAACCGATTTCAACAGTACAATGTGAGCAAGAAGCTTTAGTGAGGAGGTAAGGGTGACTCTTACTGAGGTTTGAAAGCCTGTAAAGGTATTGCTGGAATAGAAGGAATGAATCTTTCTGCATTTTTAATGAGATTGCTCCAATAGTTCTGAAATAATGTGATACAGTTTGTATGTTTCTTTTGTGTATTAAACATCTATGTTATTTTGTTAAACGTACAGTGGCAACTTCTAGTGAATCTGTGCACCGACTGATCCCCATGCCAAACAAAAGAAAGATAAAACTTATGGTCTATTAAGCCAGGCTTCTCTCTGGGATCTGACTTGTTTGGAATTACTACCAGCTGGCCTCATAACATTATATGTTTTGTCAAAGCCCCACATGATTTTGAACACCCTAAATCCAATCTTCTTTCAATTTTTTCTTCTCTAAGGAAAACAGCCTGTGTTTCCTCAATCCATCTGGCAAGCTCAAATCTGATCATTATGACTGATCAATCTAAAGAAATGGTCTTTGCTCTGATCCTTGGGAAACTTCACTATGTATTTTCCTTCAGTCTGAAAATCAAGAGTTTTCCACACTCTGTGCTGTCTGTCACTCAGCATGCTTAAAATCAATATTGCCACTTTATTCCATGCACTGTGACATTGCTGTTAAGCCTGTTTTGTGACGCTTTAGCGAATATCTTTTGGACGTTCTCGTAAGCCACATCATCTGCATGGTTCTCATCAACCCTCTTTATTACCTCTCCAAAAAAGGCTCAATCAAGTTAATTAAACACAATTTGCCCTTAGAAATCTTTACTGACTTTCTTTGGTTAATTCATAATCATCCACGTGACTGTGAATTTTTTCCTGGAATACAATATCTAAAAGCATCCTCACCACTAAGAGATAGTAAGAACTGCTGATGCTGGAGGCAGAGATAACACAGCGTGGAGCTGGAGGAACACAGCAGGCCAGGCAGCATCAGAGAAACATCAGAGGAGTTCCTCTAATGCTGCCTGGCCTGCTGTGTTCCTCCAGCTCTACACTGTGTTACCGCTCACCATGAAGGTTGAGTTTGTCTTCACACTCTTTCTGAACAAGAATGTAACTTTTGCAGTTCTCTAATGTTTTGGCCTCACTCATGTAACTGAGGACTGGGAGCTTGTTGCCAGTATTTCTGCAATTTCCCCACTCAACAATAACCAAGCAACTCAACTAGGCCCTGTGACTTACAAAATTTAATAAGCCAGCCTTTCTGCTGTATTGTCTTTATCAATTTTTAGCCAAATCAGAATCTCAACTACCTCCTCTGTCAATATAACTTTGGAAGCATTTTTTACCTTGGTAAAGACAGATACAAAATACTAATTTAGTCCCTTAGCTGTACCCACTACCTCCATTTGTAAATCCCCTTTCCTAATTAGCTCCACCCTTACTTTACCAATTTATATGTCTATGGAATCCTTTTGGATAATCTTTCATGTTAGCTGCCAGTCTTCCCCTACACGCTTTCAAGGCTTCTCTTATTGGTTTTCTTTTAAATACACCCCTCTAAACATGTTATTTTCAGCTTGATTCTCACATATATTACTACCTAATATAACCTGTGTAATATACTTATCAGATATACCTTGTTTCCGCTTCATCTTACTCTCTGTTCCTTTCATCAGCTGAGGAACTCTGGTTTTGTTTGCCCTTTCATTTTTCTTTAAGAGAATATACCTTAAATATGCCTGAACTATCTTCTCTTTAAAGGCAACCCATTGTTCTATTATAGTTTTGCCATGGGAGATCATGTCTTTAAGGCAATTTTCCAAATGTCTGCAGCTTTTAAGGGTAGAAATAATATGAATCTTTTAAATATTTCAATGACTGACTCACAGAAATGTGTTACTTCTGCAGAAGAGCATCTTTAACTATTACGAAATTGTTCTAAGTGACTTCTGAATTGTGAGTTCATATTTACGTGCATTCTGGATCTTAACAATACTAAAAATATGGAATTATTGTTCCATTTATTTCAACAGATTTTTATGATATGAATCGGCACAGATTCCAAATGGGCAAATTTCAAAAAATAGATGTATCTGAATCAAAGTTGAATAATCTTATTTGATTTGGAAATAGCCTGAACCTTTTCATAACTACTGGCTTTTGAAAATGGATTCTGTTAAATTTTAAGAATACATTTAAGCTGAAATATTATTCTGTTGTATGGAATAATAATTAAGAGAGGTGTTAAATGGGTTGGTGATTCAGTATCATCCATTTGACATTATCATACAGAGTCATTCTCATTCTTTTTAATTAACCTTTCAAGTATGCATTGAGAGAGGCATATATTTTGTGAAAAGCCTGTGTACAAGCTCATGATATTATTTCTCTGAAAGGAAATGACTCCAAATGTTTCTTGGAATTGAGAATGAGGAGTGTTCAATAGTTTTGGTGGATTTTTTTTATTCGTAAAGGTTCTGGGATGTGTTTGAGATGGGGTTGTGAGGGATAGGTTGCAATTTCATCTGGTGCCTATGCATACAATCTTATCTGTTCAGAATTACAGACACACGATCTGAGCTAATTGAATGTCATGCCTGTCAATCCAACTTTACTTTGAATTATAGTTTGCACATCCTCCCTGCGTCTGCTTGGGTTTCCTCTGGGTGCTCCGGTTTCCTCCCACAGTCACAAAGGTGTGCAAGTTAGGTGGATTGGCCGTGCTAAATTGCCCATGGTGTCCAGGAATTTGCAGGCCAGGTGAGTTAGCCATGGGAAATGCAATGTTACAGAGATAGGGTGGAGGGATTTGGGTCTGGGTGGGATGCTCTTCAGGGGGTTGGTGTGGACTCGATGGGCCAAATGTCTGCTTCCACACTGTAGGGATTCCATGGATTCGATACGCATTATATATAGGGAAGTACAATCCCTTGACTTTCTCTTTGCCCGCCATGTAGATGATAATTTCTGTCCTGATGGTAGGGATTGTAAATTAAGATGTTCTTCCACCCTTCTCCTTTCACACTCACGTGTTGTTTTCAAGTGCATTTTCCAGCCCTGGGTTGCAACTGTCTGAGTTACCGAGCTGCCTACTTCTGGAAGTATTGAACTTGTTGTATGATAGTGAATTATGGGCTGGGATTCTCTATTCTGGGTCAGCTGTTTTTGTTTCCTGTCCTGGCCCTGCACCACCTGTTCCAAAACAACTGCCAGACACCAGCTCTCAGATACCTCCTCCTACCACCCCTTTGATCATGACCCCACCCCCGACCACCAAAACATCATCTCCCAGACCATCCACAACCTCACCATTTCAGGTGACTTCCCACCCACAGCCTCCAACCTCATCGTTCCCCAACCCCGCACCACCTGTTTCTATCTCCTTCCCAAAATCCACAAACCTGACTGCCCTGGTCAACACATTGTCTCTGCCTGCTCCTACCCCACCGAACTTATCTCCACTTAACTCCACTCCATTTTCTTCCCCTTGGCCCAGGAACTCCCCACCTATGTCTGTGACACCACCCACGCCCTCCACCTCCTCCAAAACTTCTGATTCCCTGGTCCACAACACCTCATCTTTACCATGGCCATCCAGTCCCTATACACCTGCATTCCCCATGCAGATGGACTAAAGGCCCTCCGCTTTTTCCCCTCCCCCAGGCCCAACCAGCCCCCCTCCACTGACACCCTCACCCACTTAGCTGAACTCGTCCTCACCCTTAACAACTTCTCCTTCAATTCCTCCAACTTCCTACAGACAAAGGGGGTGGCCACGGGTACCCGCATGGGCCCAATTTATGCCTGCCTCTTTGTAGGTTACGTGGAACTATCCCTCTTCCAAAGCTACAGTGGCCCTATCCCCTACCTCTTCCTCTGTTACATTGATGACTGTATCGGTGCTGCCTCGTACTCCCACGAGGAACAGTTCATCCACTTCACCAACACCTTCCACCCCAACCTGAAGTTCACCTGGACCATCTCTGATACCTCTCTCTCCTTCCTGGACCTCTCTGTCTCCATCTTTGGCAACCACCTAGAAATCGATATCCATTTCAAGCCCACCAACTCGCACAGCTACCTAGAATACACCTCCTCTCACCCACCTTCCTGCAAAAATGCCACTCCCTATTCCCAATTCCTTCACCTCCACCGCATCTGCTCCCAAGATGAGGCATTCCACTCCTGGACATCCCAGATGTCCTCGTTTTTCAAGGACCTCAACTTCCCCTCCACAGTGGTCGAAAATGCCCTCAACCACGTCTCTTGCATTTCCCGCAACTCATCCCTCAAAACCCCTCCCCGCAATAACAACCAAAACAGAATATCTCTCGTCCTCATGTACCACCCCACCAACCTCCGGATCCAAAGCATTATTCTCCGGCACTTCCGCCATCTGCAATCTGACCCCACTACCAAGGACAATTTTCCCTCCCCACCCTTATCTGCCTTTTGTAGGGACCGCGCTCTCTGCAACTCCCTTGTCCGCTCCACACCACCTTCCAGCCTCACCACACCCAGCACTTTTCCCTGCAACTGCAAGAAGTGCTGCACCTGCACCTACACCTCCCCCCACACCCCTGTCCCAGGCCCCAAGAAAACCTTCCACATCAAACAGATGTTCACCTGCACATCTGCTAATGTGGTATACTGTATCCGCTGTTCCCATTGTGGCCTCCTCTACATCAGGGAAACCAAGCGAAGGCTTGGGGACCACTTTGCAGAACACCTACGCTCAGTTTGCAACAAACAACTGCACCTCCCAGTTGCGAACTATTTCAACTCCCCCTCCCATTCCTCAGACAACATGTCCATCCTGGGCCTCCTGAGGTGCCACAACGATACCACCCGAAGGTTACAGGAACAGCTACTCATATTTTGTTTGGGAACCCTGCAGTCCAATGGTATCCATGTGGACTTCACAAAGTTCAAAATCTCCCCTCCCCGACCACTTCCCAAAATCAGACCAGCTCGTCCCCACCTCCCTAACCTGTCCGTCCTTTCTCCCACCCATCCACTCCTCCCACCTCAAGCCCCACCCCCATCTCCTACCTACCAGCCTCATCCCGCCTCCTTGACCTGTCCGTCCTCCCTGGACTGACCTATCTCCTCCCTACCTCCCCACTTACACTCACCTTTACTGGCTCCCTCCCTGCCTCTTTGACCTATCTGCCTCCTCTCCACCTATCTTCTCCTATATCCTCCCTCCATCTGCCTCCGCCCCCTTTCTATTTATTTCAGAATCCCCTTCCCCTCCTCCATTTCTGAGAAGGGTCCAGACCCGAAACTTTCCTGCTCCTCTGATGCTGCATGGCCTGATGTGTTCATCCAGCTCTACACCGTGTTATGCCAGGATTTTTATTAAGCCAGGCTAATCATCGGCAGGCACCGGGAATGCCACCCAACTGGGGAAGGAGAGTGAGTTCCTGAGGCTGGTGGGAAGGCCAGTGAGAAGGCCTCCAGCACTGACTCATTGGCGGCCTCAACTGTTGGGCTGGAAGTGATACATTGAAGATGGAGAGAGAGGACCGTCCCACATGAAGGCACCCACTGAAAAAACAAGTCATCTTTTTGTCTGAGGTACAGCTGCCCGGCTGTTACGGAGGGACAATCCTTTCACGTAATGGTCAATGGCAGCAGATGTGGCCCAGAAGCCACTATGAGTTTAAGAGGTCTGCATGGGATGCGTTGTTCGTCCACCTTCCAGTCTCCATTCAAACCATGCAACTATTACACAGGCTGGACGTCTTCCAGGTTTATTTGCTGACGGAAAATATCATTCAACATGGCTTGAGATCTTAATAGGCTCTATGAATAACATTAACTGGGATGAATTCGCTAGTAGCTGCCTACTGTTAAGTGAGAAGGAAGGTACCTTTATCGAAAATGTCTCAATGTCTAGACGGAACAAGAAAACTGCGTATGGGCCAATGTGGTCAATTTGCATGTCTGTCTGTCTCTGACTTCAACCCTGAACCATCTGAAAACAGAAGCCAAGATTCTGTTGCATATTTTACAAACAATCCACTCTTGATTAGTATATCATCTACAATCAGCAAATATGCAATATCAATTTTTTTAAAAAATGGCAAGTCATACAATTGCAAACTATTTAATCATTTTTTTTTCGATAGTCTAAACTGAACAGTTCTCTGAAGCAGCAGTTAGGCAACTACAAAGCTACTGTTCTTAATTAAGTTAGGCACACCTTCATTGTGTAATGTAATACCATCCCCAGGCATACAAGTGTGCTATCAATCACTTTTATTCAGATTATTTACTTTTTTTTGCTAAGCATTGCATATCATCAATTCAGATATAGTTGCAAATGAAGTTCTCACTACCCAGGGTGGGCAATGTGTTACAATGTCAACATCAACTGAACACCGGCGTCCTTACCTCATTTTAAATTTTCTAGGTAAGACTGACAACTCTGTAAGAATGTGTGTTAAACTAAAATTGGTTAAGCACTTGGACTTATTTCACATAGTGTAGTGACAGTTAGGAAATGGAGAAGAGTCATGTATGGTTGAGATCCAAGCCTTGTTTAAAGAGGTACTGCAAATCTACTTCACCATCAGCTTCTAGTCAAGAGTATCCATAACATATCGAAGCAAGTGTTTGTATTACCACTTCACAATGAAAAAAGAGTAATCGCACAATGTCAGTACAATGATTACATGGCTAACAAGTAACATTGGTAACACATTCTGAGTCACTTGATATTTCACTTGGAGCTTAATTGGACTGTGAGGGAGTTCACAAATGAATTTGGTCTTGTCCTCACCTGACATTCTCAACAGGCACTTTTCAACAGAATTCTCAAAGCAGCAATCAGAAGCAGGAACCCTTGCAGTGTTGAAGCTACATTTAATATGAATGGTGGTTCTGAGATAATGTAAATTTTAAAAGGTCATTAAAATTGAAAGTGTTCAAAACATTGCTTGCACCTCATCGTAAAAATAATGTCTTAGTTTCTCTAACTTTGAATTTTTTCTGCCTTTACATATCAGGACAAAAGTAGTTTTTGTGTATTATTAAAATTAAAAAAATGAAAATTTTTGTCTTACTCTCATCAGTGAAATTGGTAAGAATAATAATGTAAAGGGGGCTAATATGAGCTGAGGGTGTTGATTGGTTGGAAAGTGGTCTATGATTGGTAGAGCAATTGTTGTGGATACGCTTATTAGATGATGACCATTTGTAACTGCTAGGTTATATTTAAATTTCAGCCAAGCAGTTTGACTCTGATTGGCCTTGGCATTGCCCTGAGGAATGAACCAGTGAATGGCTGTTGCTCATTCTATTTACTTGAAACAGCATGTGTAATATTTATAGCTTGTAAAGAACAGTGCTCCGTTATTAATATATTTATTTTACAGCACACACAAGAGCATTCCATTACAAATACAACTGACAATTTTAAATTAGTTGCGACTGAAGCTCTTTACACAATCAGGATCATTTAGTAAACGTTGTCCAGTCGCAGCATCTCATCTAATGTTGAACACAGTTTTGCAAGAATGGGTTGTTTTGGTATGGCCAGTACATTCGGAGTTGTGAACAGGTGAAGGTAGTGTTATTTGATATGATCTGTCAATCCATGGAAATGTACATGGCATGACACTGACATTGAAATTCATATTCTTCATCTATATGATGGGCAGAACATCTTTTTGGCTTGACAGTAGCATCTTGTTAGTGGAAGGAGGTCTTTCACTGGGGGCTTCTACTTCTCCCTACTGTAAACCTATGTTCACTGGTGGAGGTGGTGGAACGTCACTTGCAATTAAAATAACAGTTCTTTTAGGACACTAGAAGTAACATTGGCCAACTGAACAGCATGCTGGGAAAACCAAAAGAACTGAGGATGCTTTAAATCAGAAACAAAAACAGAAATTTCTGGAAAAGCTCAGCAGATCTGGCAGCATCTGTCAAGAGAGATCAGAGTTAACGTCTTGGATCGAGTGAGGAAGTCAAGTTCCAGGTCAGGTTTGGCGCTTCAGGAGGAAAGGTCACTCAATCCACAGGTAAGACAGATGAACTCAGGGCATGGTTAGGAACATGGCACTGGGATATCGTAGTGATTACAGTGATATGGTTCAGGGATGAACAGGACTAGCAGCTTAATGTTCCAGGGTATAGATGCTATGGGAAGGATAGAAAGTGGGGGGGCAAGAGAGGAAGGGTGTGGCATTTTTGATTAGGAATTCCATTACGGCTGTACTTAGGGAGGGTATTCCTGGAAATTTGTCCTGGGAAGTCATTTGGATGGCACTGAAAATAAGGAAGGGATGATCGTACTATTGGGATTGTACTATTGACCACTCAACAGTTGGCAGGAAATTGAGAAACAAGTTTGTAAGAAGATCTCAGTTATCTGTAAGAATAACAGAGTGGTTATGGTAGTGGATGTTAACTTTCCAAACAGAGACTGCTATAGTGTTAAGGGTTTGTATGGATAGGAATTTATTAAGCGTGTACAAAAAGATTTTCTGATTCAGTATGAGGATGTACCTACTAGAGAAGGTGCAAATCTTGACCTACCGTGGGGAAATAAAGCAAAGCAGGCGCCTGACCCTCAGGGGGGGAGCACTTTGGGGCCAGTGACCATAAATCTATTAGTTTTAAAACAGGTCAAAAATCACACGACACCAGGTTATAGTCCAAAAGGTTTATTTGAAGACACAAGCTTTCGGAGTCTCATTCCTTCTTCAGGTGTCGTGTGATTTTTGACCTTGTCCACCCCAGTCCAACACTGGCACCTCCACATCAGTTTCAAAATAGTGGTGGAAAAGGATAGACCGGTTTTAAAGGTTAAAGTTCTAAACTGGAGTAAAGCCAATTTTAATGGTATTAGACAAGAACTTTCAAAAGTTGATTGGCAGGGGCGATGTTCAAGGTTAAATGGACGGCTGGAACTCAGGAAGCCTTCAAAAATGAGATAACGAGAGCCCAGAGACAGTATGTTCCTAATAGGGTGAAGGGCAAGGCCGGTAGGTGCAGGGAATTCTGGATGACGAGAAAAATTAAGGTTTTGGTCAAGAATGAGAGAGAAGCATATGTCAGGTATAGACAGCAGGAATCGAGTGAAACCCTAGAAGGGTATAAAGGCAGTAGAAGTACACTTCAGAGGGAAATCAGGAGGGCAAAAGGGTCATATGAAGTAGCCATGGCAATAGGGTTAAGGAGAATTCAAAGGGATTCTACAAATAAATTAAGGACAAAAGAGTAACTAGGGAGAGAATAGCCTCTTAAAGATCAGTAAGGCCACCTTTGTGTGGAACTGTAGGAGACAGGGGAGATACGAAATGAGGATTTTGCATCAGTCTTTACTGTGTAGAAGGATACGGAAGATAGGGAATGTGGGAGAATAAATAGTGATATCTTCAAAAATGTCCATAGTGCAGAGGAGGAGGTGCTGGATGTCTTAAAATGCATAACGGTGGGTAAATCCCCAGGACCTGAGGAGGTTTACCCTTGAACTCTGTGAGAAGCTAGGGAAGTGATTGCTGGGCCCCCTGCTGACATATTTGTATCATTGTAGCCACAGGGGAGGTGCCAGAAGACTGGAGGTTGGCTAACATGATGCCACTATTTAAGAAAGGTGGTAAGGAAAATCCAGGGAGCTATAAAGCAGTGAGCCTGACATTGGTAGTGGGCAAGTTGTTGGAGGGAATCCTGACGGACAGGATTTAGATGTATTTGGAAAGGCAAGGACTAGAGATAGTCAACATGGCTTTATGAGTGGGTAATCATGTCTCATGTACCTGATTGAGTTTTTTGAGGAAGTAGCGAAGAGGATTGATGAGGGCAGAGTGGTGGGTGTGATCTATATAGACTTCAGTAAGGCAATTGACAAGGTTCCTCATGTTAGACTTGTCAGTAAGGTTAGATCATATGGAATACAGGAAGAACTAGCCATTTGGGTGCAGAACTGGCTCAAAGGTAGAAGACAGAGGGTGGTGGTGGAAGGTTGCTTTTCAGACCGTAGGCCTGTGACCTGCAGTGTGCATCAAAGATCAGTGCTGGGTCTACTGCTTTTCATCATTTATAGAAATGATTTGGACGTGAACATCAGAGGTGTGGTTAGTAAATTTGCTGATGACACCAAAATTGGAGGTGCAGTGGGCAGCACAGTTACCTCAGAGTACAACAGGACCTTGATCAGATGGACCAAAGGGCCAAGGAGTGGCAGATGGGGTTTAATTTAGATAAATGTGATGTGCTGCATTTTGGAAAGGCAAAGGATTTATACACTTAATGGGAATGTCCTGGGGAGAATTGCTGAACAAAGAGACTTTAGAGTGCAGGTTCATAGTTCCTTGAAAGTGGAGTCACAGGTAGACAGGATAGTGAAGAAGGCATTTAGTATGCTTGATAACAAGGTGTGGAGCTGGATGAACACAGCAGGCCAAGCAGCATCATAGGAGCAGGAAAGCTTGACGTTTCGGGCCTAGACCCTTCATCAGAAATGGGGGAGGGGAAGAGGGTTCTGAAATAAATAGGGAGAGAGGGGGAGGCGGATAAAAGATGGATAGAGGAAAGGATAGGTGGAGAGGAGGCAGACAAGTCAAAGAGGCGGGGTTGGAGCCAGTAAAGGTGAGTGTAGGTGGGGAGGTAGAGAGGAGATAGGTCAGTCCAGGGAGGAAGGACAGGTCAAGGGGGCGGGATGAGGTTAGTAGATAGGAGATAGGGGTGCGGCTTGAGGTGGGAGGAGGGGATAGATGAGAAGAAGTACAGGTTAGGGAGGCAGGGACGAGCTGGGCTGGTTTTGGGATGCAGTGGGAGGAGGGGAGATTTTGAAGCTTGCCGTTATTTGTCAGTGCGTTGAGTATAGGAGTTGGGAGGTCATGTATAGGAAATGCGGCTGAACAGGACATTGAATACAGGACATAGAATACTGCATTCAATGCTGGTCTCCCTGCTATAGGAATGATGTTGTGAAACTTGAAACGGTTCAGAAAAGATTTACAAGGATGTTGCCAGGGTTGGAGGGTTTAAGCTACAGGGAAAGGCTAAATAGGCTGGGACTATTTTTCCTGGAGCATCGGAGGCTGAGGGACATAATAAAGGTTTATAAAATCATGAGGGGCATAAATAGGGTAAATAGACAAGGTCTTTTCCCCAGGTAGGGGAGTCCAAAACTAGAGGCCTTGGGTTTAAGGTGAGAGTGAAAGATTTAAAATGGACCTAAGGGGCAACATTTTCATGCAGAGGATGGTACGTGTATGGAATGAGCTGCCAGATGAGGCTGGTCCAATTCAACATTTAAAAGGCATCTGGGTGGGTACATGAATAGGAAGGGTTTGGAGGGATACGGGCCAAATGCTGGCAAATGCGATTAGGTTTATTTAGGTTATCTGATTGGCATGGATGAGTTGGACCAAATGTTTCCATGTTGTACAGCTCTATGACTCAAAACATTAACTCTGATTTCTCTCCATAAATGCTGCCAGACCGACTGAGCTTTTCCAGCAATTTCTGATTTTGTTTGAGTTTGAGCATGCTGGGAAAACTGGCCAACTGAATCGCATGCCGGAAATTAGATCAGGCCAGACAAGATATGAAAGGTATTTACATTGGTGTTAAATGAAACAATGGAACTGAGATAGCATGCCAGGAAGCTTGCAAGCCATTGACTACTGAATAGGTGTTGATGAGCCAGTGATGGTAAGGGTTCAGATAGACAATATATCATTTTACTCGAGATAACAAGCATGGGGCTGGATGAACACAGCAGGTCAAGCAGCATCATAGGAGCAGGAAAACTTGATGTTTTGGGCCTAAACCCTTCATCAGATTTTCTGTTCATCCAGCCCCATGCTTGTTATCTCGGATTCTCCAGCATCTGCAGTACCTTTTATCTCTGATATCATTTTACTCGGCCTGTTTTTCATACAGCCCAGCTCCTAGGATTGGCTCAATGAATAGAGAAATTATAATATCTCATATTGTCTTTTATAACACCCTTCCTGGATCAGAAACTCAATTTACATGGAATAACTGGATTATGGTAGTCACTTTGTTACATCAAACTGCTGTTATTAAATGGTAGTGAGCCACTGTACTCGAGAATGAGCTTGATATTTTAAAAAAGACTGCTCAGATAAGGAGGATGCCTCACACACACTGCAGAACAAACATCAGCAGGAAGAAGCAGGAACCTTGGAGGCATGAAGGGCAGCCTCAATTTTAGTTCAGCCAGCTGTAATTGGGGTAGTGTAAATTTCTTTAACATCCTGCGCTTCCAAAGCAGATTTTAAACCATTGTGAGGGCACAGGCATTTAAGGACAGTAAAGTTACTCAGGAACTTAGAGGGAAGAATGGTTTTCATAGAACCGTATGCGTATATTTTGTGTTTCAATGACAATAAATCACGTCTCATGGTAAACCATGCCTCGTTATTAGTGTAACATGAGTCCCACTAAATAAGCATGTAAATCAGACACACATGGAAACGATGCTTATACTGGCAATATACATGCTGGGATTCCTACAGGTCCAAGCACTATCATATTGGCCATATCAGCAACAAGATAAAAAGGCCATGAGCCACTTTCTAATGGTGCAAGCTTAGTTTTGAAATACGGCACATCAAAACTATCCTGTTAGATAATGGCTGGCCTGATCAGATTATTACTTGCTGTATATCATAGAAACTGAAGAACGAGCGCAAGGCTGCCACTTACAATCCTAAAAGGAGCATAGACTGCCTGAGTTAGTCCTGGAAGGATAAGGTAACTCAGAAAGAAATTGAGCAACGGGCAGAGTCAGCTGTTTCATGCTGCAGCTATGCAGTAGCAACGCAACTGGAATTTGCCACTAATGGAGTATTACTGCCAAGCCAAAATTGTTTTCTATATGAAGCAGTTTCTGTTTTTACCATAACAGGTATCCCAATATTTCTGTTTGTAGAGAGAACCTAGCAAAATGGGTGACTGGTTTCACTGAAAATAGTGACTCAGGAGAATTGTCATTTGCCTGTGCACTATCCTGGCTATTGTCACTTGCAACCAAACCATCTTGTCTCACTTTTGTTCTTCATTATTCTGAAGCCCTTCTTCCTTGCCAGTCATGAAGATGACTGCATCACTATCAACCAAAATTGCCTGGAAACTCTTTGAGTCCTGAGTGAGAATAACACAAATTGGGAAGAGAGAATCACAAATTAGGAAAGGAGCGAAAAACAAACTGGCAGAGAGAGAGGACAAACAAACTCAGAAAAATACATAGAAGGAGGAAAAGACACAAAGTCAGACAGAGATAAAGAGAAGGAAAAGAACAGATATCTGGCTCTGAATTTTCACTAAATTTTCACACATTAACCATAATTTACTGAGGCAACAACACATTCAAGCGTGCACCTGTCTTCACTGAGAAGCAATCTTCATCATCGAAGTTTTGAAATATGACTTGTAGATTTTATGAACTGAGGAAGTAGTGCTGGAGCATATTTGGAGAGGTCAGGTACCCTTTTGGGATGTTAAGACTGTACGTGAGTATGCATAACAGTGGTTATGGTCTCTGGCAATGTCAAGCTGCTGAGTCATTTGCATTCCTTGATCTGTAAAGAGCTAACAGGATAAGTGGTAAAATCGTGAATTAGCATCAAGCTGGCTGGAGCCTATGAGGGGCCATAGCAATCAGTAGAAGGATAAAGCTGACACAGAGCCTATAAGGAGAAATAGATTGGCTGAAGCGACATGAACTGACATACGAGTATGAGGGGCTGTTAAGATAGGTGGGGGCATGAAGTGACCTCTGTTGTCATTAGGTGGAAATAGAGGCAATGAGGATCATTGTGTGGTGGGTTGAGAGGCATAGTTTGGCATGAAGGAAATAAAGAACCATGTGGGGACAAGGTGGGAGCATGAAGTGTTGACATGGCTGAGGCATGGGGACTGTGAGTGGTGAGCATTTGTGAAGAGTGGGTGTTAGAGAGCCTTGTAGTTTTTAAGGTAATTGGGGTTGCAGTTCCAGAGCCTTTAAAGTAACCTGCCTCTGCGCTTGGATGCTCCCTGATCCCCAAAGCTAAAATCTGACTTTTCGGGAAAGATTCTCCTGAGTTGGGTTTCAATATTTAGACATTTTCCAGAATATTTCCAACTCCTGACTCAGTAGGTAAAAAAAAACTGGTCCTTGGGATAAACTAGAGAGCCAGAGGGGGAAAGGTGGAGACAGATTGAAAGAAGCAAATAGAGAGAAAAGACTAAAAAAAAAGGAGGAAAGCATAGACTAGGAATGCGAGAAAGAAACATCTCTTTTGTACAATATGCTTTATTTGAGGAGTCAGGCAATTTTCATGCTCCTCTGTGAGACTGAGTTGTACCTTCTGCAGCTGGGCTTCAAGGGTAGGATTCAATGGATTGAATCAGGTACTTGGGCAGAGTCAATTAGCTGCTTGGCAATCAGAGTCAGGACTTCCACATCCTTTCAATATGGGGAGTGGGCAATCCTGCAGGCCCAGATCAACCAGCTTGGGGATTAATAGTGAGTCTTTTAGGGAATCACACAGTGATCAGTTAGGGGTCCAATCACTCACCAGTTAGGACTGTCCTGCCAAGCTGGTCAAGAAAAGTAGGCCACAGTCAGTCCTGGGCGCCTATTCTCTGTAAGTCATGATGAGTTATTAGAAGTCACTGATGTGGTAGGGAATTTAAAATTTCAATTATAGGGACTAGAGACAATATGCTGGGATGCAGCATGGATAATAATTGTGATGGGGGCAACTCAACACAGAAGGGTAGGAGACATAAGTACATTAGAGGACATGGGATAGGAAGCGAGAGGATAGGTCATCAATGGTCAACAGTGTAGCACGATGGGTGGCATAGCTAAGCTGAAGGCCCAGGACTTAGGAAATAATGTAAGGAGAAGAAGACATAAATGAAAGTGTCGGATGGGAGTAAGTGGAAACTCGGAACTAAGAGGGGTGAAGAGGGAATACAAAGAAGAAAGGAACAGAAAGGTTTGGGGGAATCCCATGGATTGCCAGGCTGAACCGATGACTCACAATGCAAAGTGTGACCTGTGTTGCCTTCCATACTATTTAAAGTGCAAATGAGCAATGAAAATGAAAGGTGTGGGGCTGGATGAACACAGCAGGCCAAGCAGCATCATAGGAGCAGGAAAGCTTGACGTTTCAGACCTAGACCCTTCATCAGAAATGGGGGAGGGGAAGAGGGTTCTGAAATAAATAGGGAGAGAGGGGGAGGCGGACAGAAGATGGATAGAGGAGAGGATAGATGGAGAAGAGGCAGACAAGTCGAAGAGGCGGGGATGGAGCCGGTAAAGGTGAGTGTAGGTGGGGGGGTAGGGAGGAGATAGGTCAGTCCAGGGAGGACGGACAGGTCAAGGGGGCGGGATGATGTTAGTAGATAGGAGATGGGGGTGGGGCTTGAGGTGGGAGGAGGGGATAGGTGAGAGGAAGGACAGGTTAGGGAGGCGGAGATGAGCTGGGCTGGTTTTGGGATGCGGTTGGGGGAGGGGAGATTTTGAAGATTGTGAAATCCACATTGATACCATTGGGCTGCAGGGTTCCCAGGCTGAATATGATTTGCTGTTCCTGCAGCCTTCGGGTGGCATCACTGTGGCATTGCAGGAGGCCCAGGATGGATATGTCGTCTGAGGAATGGGAGGGGGAGTTGAAATGGTTCACGACTGGGAGGTGCAGTTGTTTGTTGTGAACTGAGCGCAGGTGACCTGCAAAGCGGTCCTCAAGCCTCCGCTTGGTTTCCCCAATGTAGAGGAAGCCACAACGGGTACAGCGGATGCAGTATACCACATTGGCAGATGTGCAGGTGAACATCTGCCTGATTTGGAAAGTCTTCTTGGGGCCTGGGAGTGGGGTGAGGGAGGAGATGTGGGGGCAGGTGTAGCACTTCCTGCGGTTGCAGGGAAAAGTGCGGGGTGTGGTGCGGCTGGAGGGGAGTGTGGAGCGGACAAGGGAGTCGTGGAGGGAGTGGTCCCTCTGGAAAGCAGATAAGGGTGGGGAGGGAAAAATGTCTTTGGTGGTGGGGTCAGATTGCAGATGGCAGAAGTGTCGGAGGATGATGCGTTGGATCCGGAGGTTGGTGGGGTGGTACGTGAGGACAAGGGGGATTCTTTTTTGGTTATTATTGCGGGGATGGGGTGTGAGGGATGAGTTATGGGAAATGCGGGAGACACGGTCGAGGGCATTCTTGACCACTGTGGGGGGGAAGTTGTGGTCCTTGAAGAATGAGGACATCTGAGATGTACGGGAGTGGAATGTCTCATCCTGGGAGCAGATGCGGCGGAGGTGAAGGAATTGGGAATAGAGGATGGCATTTTTGTAGGAAGGTGGGTGGGAGGAGGTGTATTCCAGGTAGCTGTGGGCGTCAGTGGGCTTGAAGTGGACATCGGTTTCTAGGTGGTTACCCGAGATGGAGACAGAGAGGTCCAGGAAGGAGAGAGAAGTGTTGGAGATGGTCCAGGTGAACTTCAGGTTGGGGTGGAAGGTGTTGGTGAAGTGGATGAACTGTTCGAGCTCCTCGTGGGAGCACGAGGCGGCGCCGATACAGTCATCAATGTAACGGAGGAAGACGTGGGGTTTAGGGCCAGTGTAGGTACGGAAGACGGATTGTTCCTCGTAACCTACAAAGAGGCAGGCATAGCTTGGGCCCATGCGGGTACCCATGGCCACCCCCTTTGTCTGTAGGAAGTGGGAGGAATTGAAAGAAAAGTTGTTGAGGGTGAGGACGAGTTCGGCTAAGCGGAAGAGGGTGTCGGTGAAGGGGGATTGGTCAGTTCTGTGGGACAGGAAGAAGCGGAGGGCCTTTAGGCCATCTGCATGGGGAATACAGGTGTATAGGGACTGGATATCCATAGTAAAAATGAGGTGTTGGGGACCAGGGAATTGGAAATTCTGGAGGAGGTGGAGGGCGTGGGTGGTGTCCCTCTCCTTCCTGGACCTCTCTGTAAATTATTCTTTTAAGAGCTTGGAACCAGTAAACTCAAAATATGAAAGATCCAAATAACTTTGGAAAAGGATAAGAAGCAAGTCAAAGGAGTTAAAAAAAGTACTCATTTGTGGAATCCAATGAGATTGGCGTAAACACATTATTGACCTAGAAGTGAAATACAATGCAATTTGAGAAGGTTTGAGATGACAGCAAACTTGGAAAGTAGTGGAATATAGAGGTAAATTTCAAAAATGACAGGTTGAGTTGGATAAAATTTAAGAGCGATAGGACATTAGATTTAATAGACAAATGTTAGGTGTTGCACATAGGAAAGAGGACGATGATATGCAAACTCATTAATGGGTTTAAAATAGAAAGGCATGAAAAGTTTAAAAGATTTAGGAGTCATAGTGTACTTGATTTTAAATTTATCCAACAAATGCAAGAATCAAGGCGCAACTAAAAGCTGTCCATTTAGACACAACTGCAAACAGTGCAATTCTGTACAGGATTCATAATGGGTTTTTTGGCAGTTACTTCCTAACTCTTGGCTACTGCTCTCTGAACTATTTTGTTTAATTTTACATCAGTTTCGATAATGATCCTGCCTTGAGTACATTTAAAAAGATAATATTTTCAGTCCCTACACCTTCTCAGGTAGATATTAAACTTAGACAAAAGCATTAAATAGGTAGCGGTGCATTGGCAGTCCATTAACTGTCCCAAGTCATCTATTACTCCAACTCCATTGACTTCATTACAGCTGATCCTTGTGCAGGCATATAATAGACAGCCAATACCAAACCATCCATTGTGCATCATGACCCAAGGTAAACTTCTACCTTCCAATATCTCAAATAATAAGATCCAGGATGTTTTGGGCACAAGAATGTACTTCAATTACTTTGTATAATTAAATGTTTATCATATTCTGAATGAATGATTAATTCAATCTTTTTGACAAAATCTGATCCTGATGTTCTATTAATTCCTATTATATTTAATTTTGTTCAGTAAAATTAAATCAAAAATGAGAAAAGAAACATGCTTGTGAAATAAGTTTTCATTCTTTTTATTTACCATGATCAGAAGTGCTTTACAAGAATCACGAATATTGTTCAATTATTTCAATTGAATTTCTTATAGTTCTGAAGTGTAAATAACATCTTTGAAAAGATTGCATGATGTTAACAACACAATAAAAGACTGCTAGACTGCTGACAATTGAACAGTGCCATTCAATGTAATTGTTCAAATATTTAATCTGTAATTTGTGAGATATAAGAGGAAATTGGGATTTTAAGAGCTAAAATGTTCAGCAGTGCTTGGCATCAGCCATTGATTAAATCAATAAAAAAATACTGGACTCGAATTATAATTTATAAGACAGTGATTCAATGGAAGGGGTTCAGGTGAGGCTTCAGCAGTTTTATGTTCGTGCTGAACCTCTCAATTGCGTCATTATGTATAATTCAATGAAAGATATCCTGTAGCACTAATGCCGTATTGTGAAGTTTCTTGAATAATTCATTTTTTTATACTTGTGGCACATAACAGAACTTTCAATGCTCATATTGCAATGTTGGAGCATGTAATTACCCTTCCCCCACTGCCTCTGTCATGAATTCAAATGACAAAATATTAGTGGAAATGCTTGCATTCAGCTTTTTCATACAGGAAGCGTGACACTCTCTTGCCATTGCTACTATTGCATTAAGTAATTTTCTACTGGGCAGGCACATACATCTATACCAGATATCAATCTGATGTTCTGTATCAGGCCACAATTATCATCAGTTCTTCTCTCGTCTTGATTGCTGTAATGCTCCTCTGCTTGACCTTTGATTCAGCACTTTCTCTTGCTCATCCAAATTCCCCTGCTAATATCTTACTCCACAATAGGCTCTGCGCTCTATCATCTTTCTTCTTACTGACCTACAATTGCTATGTTACTTTCTTTCCACTAGAAGTTCAGAAGTGGGGACGTTCACTGATGATTACATAGCACAGTATCACACGTGGATCCTTATAGATACTGAAGCAGTCTATGCCCAAATGCAGCAAGGTATTGATGACATTCAGGCTTGGACTGCTAAACATCAAGAAACAAGTGTCATGTAATGACTATCTCGAACTGGAAACTATTTTGTCTTCTCCCCTCGACATTCAATGGCATTACCATTGCTGAATCACTCTCTTTAAACATGTGGGGGTTACCATTGAGCAGAAGCTGAACTGAAATAGTCATAAAAATACTATGGCTACAAAATTAGGTCAGAGGTTGAGAGTTATGAGGTGGGAAACTCACCGAAGCCTATGCACCTTCAAAATGTTATCAGTCAGGTTTATATGAGAATACATGCTTCTTGACTGGATGAGTGCAGGTCCAACAACAAACCAAAAAGTTCAACATCAACTCAAACAAAGTAGCCCAATTAAATGGCACCTCACCCCAGTCTGAAACATTCATGCCTTTCATTGCAGCTCACAGTGGCAACAGTGAACACTGTCTGTAAGATGCACTAAAACAATTCTAATGCTTTTTTTTACTGCGCCTTTCAATCCATGACCTATACCACCTATAAGGACAAGGGCAACAGTAGCTAATCTGCTACCTGCCACCTACAAGTTCCCTCCAAGACATGAACCATCCAGACTTTGAACTACGTTGGTGGTCCTTCACTGGCAGTGGGTGTCAAAATCCAGGAATTCCCTTCCTAACAGCACTGTGATTGTACCTAAACCAAATGGACTTCAGCAGTTCAAGACTTACCACCATCTTCTCAAGCATGATTAGGAATGGACAACAAATGATGGCAGTGCTCATTTTCCAAGAAAGCCTTTCCTCTTCCCTCAGAGATAGTGAGGACTGCTGATGCTGGAGTCAGAGATAACAGAGTGTGGAGCTGGAGGAACACAGCAGGCCAAGCAGCATCAGAGGAGTAAGAAAATTGACCAACTTTCTTATATCAACTTTCCTACTCCTCTGATGCTGCCTGACCTGCCGTGTTTCTGCAGCTCCACACAATGTTATCTCTATCCTCTTCTCTCTCTTCTTGTGATGAGTCAAATCTGGAACACCCTCCCTTAAAGACTTTGATACTGGGTCAACTTAAATCTTGAAGTTTGAAATCAATCAGTTTTTACTGGCCAAGTGTATTAAGAGATACATATTAATGATGTGTAAACTGAGTTGAACTACATACAGCAAAGCTGTGACCTTCGTATCTGATGGGCCAGACTCAACAGAATGAATAGCTCACATCGTATCCCATGTTTCTTTAAAACTCACCTCAAAACTGACCTCTTTAACTAAGCTTTTGGTCATACCTCCCAATTATTTTGTTCCTTATAACTCAGTGTTAATTGTGTGAAGTACCAAGTGCTATTTTTCTATATTGAAAAAAAATACTTTCATGAATGTAAGAAGACCTGTACGGCTAAGCACGTTAAACATTGCACTGGTGGACCTGTAGTGTTTAGAAACACTAGTACCAATCATATGGTTGTTTTTGGCAAAGCTGAACTGCCAGTGGCAAGTGAAAAAAACAAGTTTTGACATGTCACTTTATGGTCCTGAAAATACTAATACCACCTCATTTATATCATAACGTTTTCACCAGAAGTAGTCTGACTATATTGGTAGTTTTGTAATATAAATACAGCGTAAAAGCTTAGAGCCACTCTTTCGGAGAAACTGCGATGAAAACAGTAAAATATCCTTACCCTTGTCAGCTTGCAGCCCCATAAAACTTCTTAAATAGGGTGGACATGTATGAGAATATCCTGTTATGGGCTATTACATTACTTACACCTCTGCTCCTCCCCCATTTTGTTTTACTCGTTCCTTTTGTTTTGCCTTGTCCATAAAATGCAATACACTGATGTTCTGTTCTGTTAATTATCGTTTGTAAAGGCATATTAACCATGCTTTATAATACATGAAGCCTTATGTGGGAGTCTTGTAAACATTCATAAATGTTCAGTGCAGAAAGATAAAATTTAAATATGTCCAATATGAAATAAATTACGTATTTAACAATTCATGTAGAGGAATTATTGGTAGAAGTTCCAATTTTTCAAGCAACATTGCCATCCATAAAAATGGATTTGCAGGCTCCGAAATAACTGATAATATTTCCATGGAGATCTTTTTTAAACAATGTTCTTTATTTATAGAGAAGATCTCATAGAAGTCTTCAGCAAAGTGGTCATTACAGGCCAATGTATGCTGAGGAATTAAAAGAGAGAAACAATAGGAAGGCTTACTTATCAGTAGCAAAGCAAAAACAGAGAAGCTCAGCAGATCTGGCAGCATCTGTGAAGGGAAGAACAGAGCTAACGTTTCGGGTCCGGTGACTCTTCCTCCGAACTTTTGGTTTTTATTACTTTTCAGTGGGTTGTTTCATGACCACCGGCTGATTCAAAGTCTTTTTAAAAAATAATGAAGTACATTTGAAGTAGATTTGTAAGTATTGCATTGGAGGAAAGATGGTAGCCAAAATTCACTGAGCAAACAGCAATGTGGTAGTACGCAGATAAATCTGTTTTTGTGATATTGACTGAGGGATGGATATTGGCCAGGACGCCAAGGATAACAGCCTGCTCTTCTTCCAATTTGTGTCATTGAATTTTTTTTATGGTCAGAAGAGGGTAGGCAGAGCCTTGGTTTAATGTCTCATCCAAAAGGTCATAATAAATGTGTTATCATAGGTATAATTGTCATTCAAGTGAAATTAGGTTTCATTTAAAATGTAGATCAATGCAGAATATATCTATCTCATATATCTATCAAGAGGAACAATAAATGTGACTAAATCGATCAGGTTTCTTTATTATAAAATCCTTACCATGTGGAAACAGGCCATTTGGCCCAACAAGTCCACACTGACTCCCCAGAGGTCATCCCACCCAGACTCAACCTCCCCCCCCCCCTCCGACCCCATACATCTCTGGGCACTATGAGCAATTTAGCATGGCCAATTCACCTAACCTGCACATCTTTGGACTGTGGGAGGAAACCAGAGCACCCAGAGGAAACCCACACAACACAGGGAGAATGTGCAAGCTCCACACAGACAGTTGCCTGAGGCTGGAACTGAATCTTGGTCCCTGGTGCTGTAAGGCTGCAGTACTTTTAACCACGGAGCTGCCCCAAAATTTTCAGTCTAAACACCAACTATGAAACGCAAAGAATTAGACTTCCAACCATCTGTTTTAATAACAGATTTTTATTGAATTCAAATTCCACTATCTGCCATGTCTGCCCCAAAATTTTCAGTCTAAACACCAACTATGAAACGCAAAGAATTAGACTTCCAACCATCTGTTTTAATAACAGATTTTTATTGAATTCAAATTCCACTATCTGCCATGTCTGGATTTGAACCCAGGTCCACCCAGAACGTTACTTGGGTCTCTGGAGTAATAGACCAGTGATAATACCATTAGGCCATTGCCTTCCCCAGTTTTTTTTAACACAGAGGGTGGTTCACATGTGAAATGAACTTCCTGAGGAAGGGATTGATGTGGGTATAATTACAATGTTTAAAAGACACATGAATAGGAAAGTTTTGGAGGGATATGGACCAGGAGCAGGCAGGTGGGACTAGTTTAGTTTGGGATTATGGTCAGCATGGACTGTTTGGGCTGAAGGGTCTGCTTCTGTGCTATATGGCTCTATTGTTTGTTTCCGATCCCCAGAACCCTCCCGTTTTAATGTATGAGCTGGGAATGGGAATATGGGTCAAACTGGGATTGTACCCAACCTCTGTGGCTCCGAGCCCAGTGATGATCCTGCTCAGCCATCCGGATGGTGGGATCATTTCATTATCCTGCAACTATGTCATAAAATGTAACATCCAGCAATTATTTGGATTGCGTATTAACTTATCGTGAGTAAAAGGTTTTGGGAGTGATATGGAATAAGCCCAGCGGTAAGAAATTGGGCTCATTATTGCCTTTGTTTTGAGATGTTGAGAGTTCTAAAATCCCATTTGTGGAAAGTGTGCACTTTTGCAAAACAACTGCAAAAGATGCCATTCTGGGGCAGGTACTCACACATTCACTGTGAACATCTGCTGGAAGTATGCATCTTTGACACCTGGAGCACCACATTTGAGTACACTGCCCCAGTTAACACCCTTCCCTGATGTCTCAAAGCTGAAACTACAATTGACAACTGAAAGGATTGCTTTACTAACATTACTAAACAGATGATCAAGTCCTTATAGATGAACTTCTAGTTAAACATTTTTCTGGCTGTTGTTGTGATCTTAACAGTGTATGATGCAATCTATAGTTATCTAAAGTTGCAAAAGCTTACAGGGAATGGTATGGCAAATACTGAAGGATATTTAGCTGACTTCAAAATGTCTGCACAAATCCAGATAATGTGTACTTATAGGCAGTTTCTGGAATAGGGCATGATTTGGAGGAAGAACAGAAGCAACATAGAGCAAGGCAATCTGATGAAGAGAGAGGAGAAAGGACAAAAGGGTTTTCTATAAAAGGCCATACTGCCTTGGGAGTTCTGAGACTGATTCTCCTCCTCAAACCTCAACGAGGATCTCTGAATGGGAGATTTGCACTTTATAAGGCCATCCTGACTGCCACCCTCTGCAGCTACAGCTGTGACCCCAGAACAAGGAAGGTGACTGAGGAATGGACGTTAATGGCACCTGGCTCTGTTCAGGCTGAAGATGGAGAGTTTTGCATCTCTTGCAGTTTACTACCAACAACAGCTGAAGAGAGATCACCGAGCTCTTCTATTCAAAGAAAGCTGAATAAACTTTCTGCTTTGCCAGATGCAAACAAACAGGGCAGCAAACTCAGCCAGCAAACTGCCGCATTATACAAGGTCCCATTGAATACATCCAACTGACTTTGCAGATGTACTATGTCAATCCTACCTTATATTAGAACAGAAAGGATGACATTCGCTCACCAGCCAGTTGTGGACCATACTCAAAGAACCATGCAGGTGAATACTCAGTATCCTGGCAGATGTGAAAAACTTTCAATTGTGACCGTTGCCAGTGGCACAGGTGCAAGAATGAATGGTTTCTTCCTGAGAGAAAACAGCAGGCTCACGCTGCATGAAGCTGCTGACACTTCTCCGAATGACCTCGCAGCAGTCCTAGTAACACGTTGAACAGATTTCTGGAATGTTTTGAGGCTGGCAAGGTTTTTTGCATTCTGTAATCCACAGCCACGATGGCAACAGTCTGTATTTCGAAGGTAGTGAGCTGACCTTACACGACAAGTGTCTGAGTATCCACTATAGCTCTCAGGTGTTGGGTGGTTCTGACTTCTGCTGCAATGGAAGCTAAGACATCAGCCATCATATGCTGCATTATGGTTGGCTCTGCAGTTCATTTACTGAGCTAGCCACCATTACCATGTGAGAATTAGTACAATTCTATCTACACACAAAACTTTGTGCCAATTTGGCACTGAACTCCTCCATGCTCCTTGACATTGACTTCAGGCTTTCTGGCAGGTTCCTCATGAATTAAGCATTTTGTCGCACATATACATCAGTGTTCTCCCTTTTGCTGCCTTACCAAAGTTCTCAACAGAATCCTTGCCATGAAGGCTTTACTCTAATGTGAGATAACCCAAATGCTATCCTTGCATCCCTTCTCTCTCACCCTGATAGGTGAGGACCAAACCTGTTCCATTGATGCCTGATTCTATAACACTTCTAATCTATCCTCTAAGACATGCACAGTGTCTTATATGTTATCTGAAATGGTAGTTGGCAGTATGAAATCAAATGATGGTGTTATACCTTCATTATCATTCTTTGTGTTCCATCATTGCCTGGCCAGATTGTACTTCTTGCTATCCGAAAGGTAAAAAGCACAAACAGCTATCTAAATTAATTTCTTGTGAATTTTGAGTATCAATTGTGCTTGACACTGATCCATGATCAAATACACAGTGCCGTGAGCCATGAAGTGGGTCACCTACGATTTAGTAATTCATATTGACATAAAAAGAAAAATTTTAAAAACTAGACGTTTGAAATATAAATGAGAAATTATGAAATTAAATAGCATGTCAATTGCCAACTACAATACTGAGAAGGATTAATATCTTAGCTGAGACTCTTCCTTAGAGCTGTTTGGCCCCTTGTTTGGCTATACCTGGTTCTCTTGTGAATAGCTTCTACAATGTATGTCAGATTTGAAATTTAATTAAGCTAAATTGAAATGACATTTTATATAATATGGACAACAGGCAAAACATATTTGGATATGGACAACAGTGAAAGATAGAATCTGCAGGCCAGGAAGTCACTTCCAATCTATTCGGCATGGAATAATATATTTAAACTGGCTTTGGTTAGTTTATCCAGTTTAGCCAAGAAGGAGCAGTTGTAACTATTTCAGATTAATAAGATGCAAATATTACTGTGTGTGATTGAGCATTTGTTAACTTCTTTATACATGTTTTCTAAAGTGCAGCTTAAAATATGAATAAAACAGGTATAGAATACCCTCTACTCACTTGGATGAGCTCCAACATTGCTCAAGGTGTTTAACACCATTTAGGACAAAGCAGCCTGCTTCATGGTTATCCCATCCACCACCTTAAACACGCCCTCCCTCCATGACAGGTGTAATTTTACTCTAGCATATACTATTTGTAAGACGCGCCACAGAATTTCAAAGTTTCTTCAACAGCACCTCTCAAATTACCTACCACTTAGAAAGACAAGGGCATTGAGACTAAACATCTCCAAGTTCCCCTCCACATTGCTGACTTCAGAATCTGTCATTGTTATCGGCCAAAATCATAGAACCTCACATCACATCTGGTGGAATACTTCCATCACATGTGATGCACTGGTTCAAGAAAGCAGCTCACCATCACCTTCACAAGGACAGTTAGAGACAGGCAGCAAATATTAGCTTTGTCTGTGGTGTTCACACCCTGTAAATAAATTTCACCTACCTAGTAAAATAATATTAGTACATAGAGTCTTAAGCCAGGGTGAATGCTAAAATATTATGGAAGCATCTTTTATAAATGAATACCTATCCTTTTTTCATTTCAGAAATCTATTGGGAGTTTTGTTCTATTTCAACTCTTCAGATTGATGCAGTAACACATTGCTTAAATAAATAAATCGGAAATACTTAAAGACAAAGACCAGTAACCATGTAAAATAAGCATAATGTACACTACGGTTTTAGAATTCTTTGAGTCTTCAACAGATCAGAAGATGCAAGCACGTTTTACAACATATTTACTACATAAATAATATTTTGAAAAATTGTAATGGTGAATATTATAATGGACTTTGCTCTGTGTGGATATTCCAATCAGTCAGCTGAGGCATAAAATAACGGCCTGCCAAATACCAGTGACAAGCTATAATTATTTAATTGCAGACTGAATAACACAGATACCTACCTACAACTGACACCTTACCAATGTGACAAGACGAGTGATTACCAGTGAAATGCAAAATCTGCCCACCCCATAGCTTCTGCAAGACTATTCATTTTTCATACTGGAATGGTAAAGTATTGTGTTGCCATCTAGTGGAATGGAACAGAAATTGCCAAGACCAATGAAGCAACTCACAATAAACTGATTTTGAAATAATCTGTACCCACAACTGCACCAGTTATCTGGACTCACAGGAACTTCACTGAGAGATTATGAATTGGATTCAGAGGTGCAAATATTGTCAGATATCAGTGGGAAAAAAAGAATTACCTGGATACATTGATTCAGGAATCAGGCAAACCAAAATTTAGAATCATCGAATGCCTATAAAGTGGAAGCAGACCATTCAGCCGATCAAGTCCACACCAATTCTCTGAAGAGCATCCCACCCAGACCCACTACCCAGTCCTATAATCCTGCATTTCCCATGTCTAACCCAGCTAGTCCACAACATTGCTGGACACTATGGGCAATTTAGCATGATCAATTCACGTAACCTACATGTCTTTGGACTGTGGGAGGAAACTGGAGCACCCAGAGAAAACCCACATAGGCACACTGAGAATGTGCAAACTCCACGCAGACAGTCACCCAAGGATGGAATCAAACTTGGGTCTCTGGTGCTCTGAGTTAGCAGTGCTAAGCACTGAGCCACTGTGCCGCCCCAGGTCAGGTATACAGTGGGCAGCAATGTTGGAGGAACTCTGGCCTTTGTCTCTATCCAACAGAAAATTCTTCACATTTGCAGAGTGGAAGATCAAACTGGCCAAATCATTATGATACAGGACAGGAGGCCATTCACATGAGTGAAAAGCAATCTGATAGTGATGGGGGATAATATAGTGAGAAGAATGTATACAGATATTGAGCCTTGACAGCTAATCCTGAACAATATGTTGCATGCCCAGTGCCAGTTTTAAGGATATCTCCTAGCAGTTAGTGAGGGAATAGGATTGGGAGGGAGAGGGTCCAGTTGCTATTGCCCACAAAGGAACGAAGTACATAGGTAGAACTAGGAATGATATTCTGCTCAAATAGCTTGTGCAACTGAACTGAAATTGAAGTGCAAAACCTCCCAAGTTTTGAGCAATGTGCAATTTGCTAATGGTTAAAAAGTCAGATGCATGGCAGAGACAGCAACGTGTGAGGCAGGAATTTCAACTAATGGAGCCGTGGGAATAGGTGGACATATTCTGTTGGGATGGCCCCCATTAAATGAAGTCCTGGCAAATATTATAACGACTTCAGTACACAGAGATTAAAATAATTAAGGCTGGAAAATTCGGGCAAGTGTATAAAAAGCAATAACAAAAGCATCAAGGTTGCAGAGCAGTGTAGGGATTCTGGGTAAAATAAGCAGAAAGGGTCAGGAAGGCAGAGAGGGCTTAATGAAGTTAATGGGCCACTGGTGAGTAGGGTGATATTAAGGAAAATGGAATAGAAAATAAAGCCAACAGCCAACAGAATGTTGAAACATTTGTGACAAAATGGATGAATTAATAACACAGATAGAAATTCATGGGTCTAATAGCCATTATGCAGAAGTGGTTGCTGAGTGATGAATATTGGGAATTAAATATTCCAGGATACTTGACTTTTAGAAGAAAGAAATAAAAATAGAAAAGGAAGAAGGTATACCTTGAGATTGAAAGATGGGAGGAAGGCAAATAGCTTAGAAAACCATGAGACAGAATCAGTACGAACAGTTTTAAAACAAAGCAAAGGGCAATTCAGTTTGCAAATTTGACCCTAAGCTCCTGGCTGCCTGTCGTTTTAATGTTCCATATTGCTCCCACTCTAACCTCTCTGTCCTCAGCTTCCTGCAGCATTTCAATGAAGCTCAAGGAACAGAACATTATCTTATAATTACAGCCTTCCGGACTCAACACTGATGTCAACCATATCAGATTGTAAAATAATTCAGATTTAGTTTTACTTCCTATTTGCAGATTTGGAATGTTCTTTTTTGTTTTTGTTTTTACTCTCTGACAGCAGTTATCCATCATTCTGCCATTGGCACTTCCGCCAGGTATATCTTTTGTCTCTTTACTTGTCCGTTACAAGTCCCTTTGGCCCTGCACTACCGATTCATTTGTCTTCTAAGCTCTCTGTCATCCACCCTACCACAGACTTTGGCCTCGCTCTAGTACTGGTATTGACCATTACTCCAGCTGAAACTTCAGAGATGCCACCCCACCATACAGAAACTCTGAGGCAGACTTGCTCCAAACATTTATACTGGGCATTGAGACTTTATCTTTAGTGTGTAGTCCAGCTCATAGCTTCCGTTCTGATCTGTGTGGTAGTCTTCAGAAGGTGTATTTTCCTTAATTAACACACTAAAGACAACTTTGAGAATAAAGTGCTTTAATGATGAGAGGAAAACACATCCCAAAATAAGGTTTGCGAATTTGGATTTTGAAATATCAAATTATGTCAATATCTACTTTATTCCATTCTGATTTCCTTTCCCAGTCATCTTGCCTGGAAGACTTGCTATTCAGATATGTTTTCATGGGGATTAGCAAACATCAAGCACCTTGTCTAAGTGACCATTCAGATAATAACAGAACTCCAATGTTTTTGTTTCCTTGACATACTATAGGATTAAACTACATTTGTGGCAATGTATGTAAGTATTGTTTTTTACATTTTCTGGAATAAAAAAAAAAGTTGTATGCATAAATTGTCCCTTTACATCTTCCAGGAACATCCTTAATCACTTCAACCTCAACACACTATTTTGAAGTAGCCACCAACATTACGTCGACAGTAAGAAAATTTTGACTTTGCTAAAAAATTTTTATGCCTTTTCCTAACATATTTAAATATTTTGATGGTTTGAAAAAAACACAGAAAATGGAACGGCTGTATAATAGAAACACGAGTTACAGTAAATTGTGTTTCTTTCTTTTGTATAATAGATGTAAATTTGCTCTATGTCTGTGGGAAACAGCTTTAAGCCTAATTAGGTTTCACTGTAAAATATGATTAAATCTTTAAATTAGATATGGAGAGCTGAGACTTACTTTTGTCCTGGAGTATTCAACAGTCATTACAACATTTCAGTATGCTCATCTGCTTATTTCAAATAGGTATTTTAGTTCAAACTGTGTTGCATTTTAAGCTCACCATTGGTTGTTTCAATTGTGTTAAGTTGGTTTTCATAATATCTTGTGTTTAAATTGGAAAATGGAGAGAAGAATATGTGGGTGTTGGCTGCGGGTGGGCAGGGGGCGTGAGTGTGGAGCAGGGGAAGCAATGCTTTAAAATTAAAGCAGACAATAGCATCCACATGATGGTATCACAGCGATATCTCCCTCTTCAATGACTGCTCTGGCTCTAATTTACCCCATGTGGATTCCAATGGAAGTTGCATCATTTGCGTTTCAATTTCACCCAGGATTGTAGATATTTCCAAGGCACAAGATATTCTTCTGACAGCTGTTTCAACCACATCCTGAGACCCACGCTCAACAACATACAATGCCAGACACACAACTCTTCCCTCTAGCAGCACCAACTCAATCTACCTCAACGCTCTCATGGTCCTCAGGTTCATTTCATTCTTTGCCTCATATAATGCTTAACAAGAAACTTTTTCTCTTTCTCTCAAGTTTTAAGGGATGTGAGCTCCAACGATTTCTGGATGCCAATGTCCCTCCAGATCCTTCCTTCCCCTCCTACTCTCTAACCTGATCCCTCTCCTAGGCCCACCACTCATTGTGTATTGACTATACACCTTGATTTACCATTCTCCAATGCTGAATGATTTGTGCTCAACAAAGGACCCTGTTTTATATGAACATACAGAACATATATATTATGAGCAGGATTAGCCCTTTTGCAATTCATTAAAATTATTGGCCCAGCTTAGATAGAAGATCCTTGTCATGCCTGTCCCATCCAGATACAAATGCCACAGGATTGCTCCACCCAACCTCCAACAGGCTCGACTGCTTCAAGGCTCCTCCCACTGCAGATATGGAACAAGGGAATAAACTAAGATGCACTGAGGGAGAGGGAAAGAAGGAAATTTATTGATGCAACTTTGGTGACACAAGTGACAAAGACTTGCACATGCCTCTCTCAATGTACATATATAATGTTTGTGCATCAACCAAACATCTCATTGTTTTTCTCTCTGTGTCGGGCTAAATGGCAATGTTACACCATCCAAAATCACTTCACCACAACACAGAAGGATCAATGGATGGCAGTCCGCACTGAGAGCATATTGCACCATCCGGAAACAAGAGAACAATGCATATGCATGGCATTAGTTCATGTTGGCACCTTTGGCCCTCCTTATTCAATAACCCTACTTTTCAGCTCCTTCTGTGTGCAAGGGTAAAGCTGTCAATGAGGCGGCTGTGCCAGGTAGATTCAATAAACAGAGAAGGTCAATGTTGTAGATAGCCAGGGAATAGGCAGCCTGCAAGGCCTGTGTGCTGTACATTGTATTGGTGCGTGACCCATATTTTTCCCTGTAAAAGAATTTACTGCAGCATTCCCCCACACAGATTGAGTTACTCTAACTGGTCGGAGTGTGGTCACAGCCATTTTCTTCCCCATTGTACATTTTCAATTTGCATCATGATGGAAAGTGATAGTGATGACCATTGTGAATCACTTCCAGCCGCAGCCTGAATGTACCAGGGAGCCTCCAAACATCAACATCACCTTCCAAGTAGCCCATGGCATAAACCCAATGGGCTTCACACCGTCCAAGTCCCCAGTCAACGGACTTGCCTGTGCCTACTGATGCCGATATCTCCCTCCCAGTACCTGAACATATGAGCTAACCATATGTGGTCATGCACTGCCACCCCTTGAAGCCAAAGTGCTCTTGAAATCCCACCACCCATCCCACCTCCCCACTTCTGCATAACCCCTTCCTATCCATCCTCTACTGTAAACCTCTGTGTGGATTCTACAGCCCTCTACCCTTCAGAATTGTACTCTACCCTTTGCCAGAGCCTAAAAACATCAGTCTTGAAGACTAACATGCTGAGGGTCAAACCTACAGCAACAGCCAACCTTTGCCTTCCCCCCCGCCCCCCAGAAACCACCACACCCCCCAAAAAATATTCTCCCTTTCCCTTAATTTTCCATGGATGGGAAAGGAGCCAACAGACAGACTGTGACCCACCCATTCAACTGACCTCACTGGACTGCCCTAGATGAAAAGTGCCCAGAATGGACACTATGGGGCCAAAGGACTGACTGTGACCTACTTTCTGCACTCCAGAGGTACAGAGTCTAAATCTGATAGAATCCCAACCAGATGCCTGACTATAGCCCATCTCATTTACTGTTATGGAAGGCTGGCTTTGATTTACTGTGCTGGGATTCCCTTACTGATAGATGCCTCCGTGAATAGTAGTGAAGACTACTCCCTTTTGAGGTATGCCTGCCTACTTGTTGCACATGCAGTGTGCTAGCCACATAAGCAGCTGGCACATGGTGAAAGTGTGAGATTAGCACAGCATGGTGACATCCCAAGAGGTATCCCCTTTGACTGAGGACTGACTAGCAGGACAAGCTGCCTGGTTGTGGGACCAAGCTAACTGACACGGCAGACCATAGCAATGCATGGCATGCATGCTGGTAGGTGCCAAGTGAGTGTGTGCTAAGATACCAAGTCAGCAGCTATGAGATGCAGCCTGGTTCGTGAGCTAGAAGCCACATTACTTGGGAAAAGCATAAAAGGTCAGCACAATGCTCATGACATTAAGGGTTGTTTCACTGAACTATTTGTCCAATTCTGCCACATGTCACGCCATATCCCAGTTTGCTCAGACCCCTGTAAGATTCTGTCCCTGATGACCTCTTCACAAAGTACTCTTCTATCTTTGTGTGATCAACACTTTTTGCTATCATACATTCAGTTTCATCGTCTAGGTCATTCATATAAATTGTGAATATTTGAAGCCCCATCACTAAAAACTGTGGTAGACCAATTGTCACATCCTGCCAACCTGAAAATTATCCATCTTTGCTTAAACTGTTTCCTGTGAGCTAACCAATCATCTACCCATGTTATTATGTTGCCCCTTACACCATGAGCTCTTATGATTCACAGTAACTTTTGATCTGGTACCTTATCAAATATCTCTGGATCCCAAGACAGAACATATCCACAGGTTCCCCCTTATCCAAAGTGCCTGATACTTCCTCAGAAATAACTCCAATAATTCAGTGATACTTGATTTCTCTTTCACAATTCCACATTGAATCTGTTTAAAACCATTGAGATTTTCTAAATTCCCCATTATATCCAGCTTGATAAACAATTCCAGATTTTGCTGTCTGCCCACCCTTTTAAATAAAGGCACCAAATTTGCTATTTTCTACTCTGATAGGACTTTTCCAAATTCTAGGAAATTTTGTGAAATCAAAACCAATGCATCTACTATTTCAGCAGCTAATTTTTATTAAACCCAGGATGAAATTCATCAGGATCTGGTTACATATGAGCTTCGTTGTTTGAATAATTTTCTTAGTACACTTTCCCTGGTAATGTAATTGCTTTACTTTCGTTGTTGTTTTTCACCTCCTGATTCTCACTCATTTCTAGGCTATTCATTTTGTTATCTACAGATGCTAAGCATCTGTTTATTTGATCCACTATTTCCCTTATTTTCCATTATTAATTCTGCAGACTCACTGGCTAGAAGGCCAGTGCTCACATTGATGGCTGTGTTGGTGCCACCTCCTCATTTTTTTTTCTCTCTATTCGTTGTGAGTTGTGGGCATCGCTGGCTGACCAGCATTTCTTGCCCATCCCTAGTAGCCCTTTAGAAGGTGGTGGTGGTGCCTTCTCGAACTGCTGCAGTCTACCTCTTGTGGGTTGATCCACAATGCCATTAGGGAGGGAATTCCAGGTTTTGGACCCAGTGACAGTGAAGGAATGGAGATATATTTCCAAGTCAGGATGGTGAGTGGCTTGGATGGGAACTTGAAGGTGGTGGTGTTCTCATTGATCTGCTGTCTTTGTCTTTCTAGATGGAAGTGGTTGTGGGTTTGGAAGGTGCTATATAAGGATCTTCAAGAATTTCTGCAGTGCATCTTGTAGATAGTACACACTGCTGCTACTGAGCATTGGTGGGGGAGGAATGGATGCTTGTGGATGTAGTGCCAATCAAGCGGGCTGCTTTGTCTTGGACGGTGTTAAGCTTCTTGAGTGTTGCTGGGGCTGCACTCATCCAGACAAGTGGGGAGTATTCCATCACACTCCTGATTTGTGCCTTGTAGATGGTGGACAGACTTTGAGGAGTCAGAAGGTGAGTTACTCGTCATAGTTTTCCTAGCCTCTGACCTGCTTTTGTAGCCATTATGTTTATGTGGTAAGTCCAGTTGAGTTTCTGGTCAATGATAACCCCCAGGATGTTAATAGTGGGGGATTCAGTGATGGTAACACCATTGAATGTCAAAGGATGGTGGTTAGATTGTCTCTTATTGGTGACGGTCATTGCCTGGCATTTGTGTGGCGCGAATGTTACTTGCCACTTGTCAGCCCAAGCCTGGATATTGTCCAGATCTTGTTGCATTTGAACATGGACTGCTTCAGTCTCTGAGGAGTCACAAATGGTGCTGAACATTGACCAATCATCGGCGAACAACCCCCACCTCAGACCTTATGATGGAGGGAAGATCATTGATGAAGCAGCTGAACATGGTTGGGCCGAGGACATTTCCCTGAGGAACTCCGGCAGAGATGTCCTGGAGCTGAAATGATTGACCTTGAACAACGACGACCATCTTCCTATGTGTCAGGTATGACTCCAACCACCAGAAAGTTTGCCCCCTGATACCCATTGATTCCCGTTTTGTTAGAGTTCCTTGATGCCACACTCGGTCAACTGTAGCCTTGATATCAAGGGCTGTCATTCTCACCTCACCTCTGGAATTCAGTTCTTTTGTCCATGTATGAACAAAGACTGTAATGAGGTCAGGAGCTGAGTGGCCCTGGCGGAACCAAACTGGGCGTCACTGAGCAGATTATTGCTGAGCAGGTGCTGCTTAATAGCACTATTGATGACACCTTCCATCACTTTACTGATGATTGAGAGTGGACTGGTGGAGTGGTAATTGGTCAGGTTGGATTTGTCCTGCTTTTTGAGTACAGTAAATACTTGGGCAATTTTCCATATTGCTGGGTAGATACCAGCGTTGTAACTGTACTGGAACAGCTTGGCTAGGAGGGCGGCACGTTCTGGAGCACAAATCTTCAGTACAATTATTGGAATGTTGTTAAGCCCCGTAGCCTTTGCAGTACCCAGTTTCTTGATATCACGTGGAGTGAATCAAATTGGCAGAAGACTAGTGTCTGTAATGCTGGGGACCACTGGAGGAGGCCGAGATGAATCATCCACTCGGCACTTCTGGCTGAAGATTGCTGCGAATACTTCAGCTTTATCTTTTGCACTGGTGTGCTCGGCTCTTCCATCATTGAGGATGGGGATTTTTGTGGAGCCTCCTCCTCCAGTGAGTTGTTTAATTTTCCACCAGCATTCATGACTGGATGTGGTAGGACTGCAGAGCTTAGATCTGATCCATTGGTTGTGGGATCGTTTAGCTCTGTCTATCACTTGCTGCTTTCACTGTTAGGCATGCAAATAGTCCTGTTTGGTGGCTTCACCAGGTTGACACCTCATCAGCTATGCCTGGTGCTGCTCCTGGCACGCCCTTCTGCACTCTCCATTGAATCGGGGTTGAACCCCTGGAGGAGGCCAAGATGGATCAAAGATGGCCAAGATTGGTTGAGTGGGGGATATGTCAGGCCATGAGGTTACAGATTGTGCTGGAGTACTATTCTGCTGCTGTTGATGGCCCACATTGCCTCATGGATGCCCAGCCTTGAGTTGCTACATCTGTGTGAAGTCTGTTCCATTTAGCACGGTGATAGTGCCATACAACACAATGCAAGTTATTCTCAATGTGAAGGCAGGACTTCATCTCCACAAGGACTGTGCGATGGTCACTCTTACCAATACTGTCATGGACAGATGCAACTGTACCTGGAAGATTGTTGAGGATGAGGCCAAGAATACTTGTCCGCAACTGGAAAATTTAATTAAATTTTGCTTTCAGTTGCCACGCTTCTCTTCAGTTTCCGTGCTTCTCTCATCTTCACCTGGTCTATCTCTTCCTTTCCTTTTCTTGACTTTCATTTCTCCTCCAAGAACTCCACATCATTAAACCACCTTACCCATCTCTGTTGTATTTGTTCTGACGATGCTACCTTCCACAAAAGCTTTACCAACATGCTACCTTCGAAAAAAGCTTTTCCAACATGCCTTTTTCTCAGTCAATGATTCCTCCCCAGGGTTAAGAGGGTTGCCAGTTATTTCTGACCCATTTCCTGTGATTGTTGCATCACTCCTTCCTCTCTGTCCCAATCCATTCTCGGTTTCCCTTGTGTGCACTTTCCACCCACTACTCTCCACACACGAAGGATATTTTCACTGCCTCCTGCATGATGCTATCACCAAACAGATCTTCCCTCCCCTCCCCATCAGCGGTCCATAGGTACTTTCCCCTCCCCAAAATCCTGTTTCACTCCTCCATTACATTGAATTCCTTCCACAGCACTTCTCAGTGCAATCAAGGCAGGTGTAATAATTGTCCTTTTAAATTTTCTCCTCGCTTTTTTCCAAGGACCAAAATATTCCTTCCATGTGAAGCAGCAATTAGCTTGTATTTCTTTCAATCTAGTTTACTGTGCTTACTTTGGTCTCTTCCACATTGAGGAGACCAAATGCAAACTGGGTGATCCCTTGGTCGAAAGCCTCCTGGAAGCAGGATATTGACATTCCTGTTGCTTGTCGTTTTAAAATATCATCTTCTCTCAAGCTTACATTTCTGTCTAGGCTGCTGCAGTGAAGCCCAATGCAAGCTGAAGAAATAACAGCTAATTTTCTGTTTATACAATTTACAGCACATTCAGCTCGATACCTTCAGACCACAAACTCTGTCATCAATTTGGGTATTCCATATTTCAATCTCCCAGCTTCTGTTTCACTGTCAGTCAGAGCTGATCTACATTCTGCTATTAACACCCAATCTGGATCTATGCCTAGTCACTTCCCTACAGCATTTGCCAATCCATTTTCCTTTTGGAGTAGTTGGTTGGTTTGCCGAGCTGACTGGTTTTCATGCAAGTGTTTCGTCTCCCTTCTAGGTGACATCATCAGTGCTGTGTAGCCTTCGTAGAAGCGCTGTTGGTCTGTCCTGCTTTGAATTTATATGGCCCGGTCTGTCGTGGTGGGCAGTCTTGTTTTCAGTTTTGAACCGTAGTGGTATGTAGATGGGGTCTATTTCAACATGTTTGTTAATTGCATTGGTGGTTGAAAACCAGGCCTCCAGGAATTCTTATGCTTGGCTTTGTCTTGTTTGTCCTTGTACTGTATCTTTGTCTGAATCACATTGATGTCCTTCTATGTCGGAGTGTATTGAAACGAGCGAGAATACACACACACACACACACACACACACCTTTTGCAGTTCCAGAGATTTCAGTCCATATTTGCTACGGCATGACGACAAAACAAGGATTAGATATAAAATAATCAGAACAAATAATTGTGACCTTGCCTAAAACTTGAGGGATATTAATCAGTTTTAACATGTTCTTGGAAACCTCCTTGCTGCATACCTTTATCTTTCTAGAATTGGATAGACTCACAAAGAAGATTGATGGCCGAAAAGAATAATGGTTAATTTTAAAAGTCTCACATTCTGATTCACATGATTTCTCATATTAAAAATATGTTGCTTCAACACTTATTTCTACATTATTCCAGTCTTATAATGTATTTCTTCCTTAAGCACATAAACAACATCATGCTGTTGGAACATATGAAACATAATTTACAATCAATGAGTTTTGACATATTGTTAACGCTACTCAGGCAAACAACTGCAATATGGCTAAAATATTCCTAAAACATTGGTCAAGGAAATTATTTTTACTCTTTCATGCCACATGGCATCATCGACAAGGATAGCATCTGTTGCCCATTCCAAATTGTTCTACAGAAAGTGCAGGTGAGCCACCTCTGGTGTCAGATGCCAGCTATTTGGTATATGTACACTGTCAGTACTTTTCTAGTGTTTGGGTTACTGTAAGGATTTCTGTCCAGTTGTAGTTATTTTTGATTTTTCTATAGTGATTTTGTACACTGAGTGGCTTGCCAGGCAACTTCAGCTTGGCTAATTAGTTATGACACCCAAGCCTGTGATCTGCTCTTGCATGAGGTCTAGTGAACAGATAGATGCTCCCTTATCTGAAAGGCAACATATCTAACCATGCTATTTGCTTTCTGATGTGTAGGCATAGATAACATATTCAGGTCCTAGAAGAGGCACAGATCCTCAATCCTCAATCTAACCAAGCTTCTACACAACTGAGGCAAGAATTAATTACTTCTGTATGCAAGTCTTCTTGCAATAAAGGCTAACATTCCATTATCCTTCCTAATAACTTGATGCAGGTTAGCCTCAATGACTTTTTGACAAAGCCACCTCTATCCCTTTGCACATCTGCACTTTTCAATCTCTTATCATTTAAAAAATACTCTACACATCTGTTTGACCTACCAAAGTTGATAACCTCCAATGTTCCCACATTGTATTCTATCTGCTCTGTTCCTTTCCAGTCACTAAGCTCTTCCATATCCTCCTGAATCCACTTCACATCTTCCTCACTGCAAGCATTCCCACTTTTGTATCATCCTCAAATTTGAAGTTATTTCACCGGGACCTGACCACATAATCTATACCTACACGTCAGAAGGCAAATTGCATGGTTAGATATGTTGCCTTTCAGATGAGGGCCCATCTATCTGTTCACCTAGACCTCGTGATGGCTGTGTTTACAATCATTTCATAAGGGGGAATAATTTCTCCATATCTACTTGGTCCAGAAACCTCAAGATTTTAATACCTATATAAGATCTCATCTCAGCTTTTCCTTTTCCAAGAAAAAACAGTCCCAACCTCTGCACTCCGTCTTTCTAAGTGAATTTCCTCCTGCCTGGAACCATTCCCATAAAACCCTTCTACAAGCTATCCAATACCTCACACCTTTTGTAAAGTGCAATTACTAGAGGGTGGAAGCAACTCTCCAGCAGAGGAAAAAATATTGGCTTCTCCTGGTTCAACATAATCTTTGTTGTGCTTATACTCTCGGCTCTTATTAATAAAGTCTAGGATACTGTATTCTTTATTAACCAGTCTCTCATCTGTCCTGCGATCAAGAATGAGACCTAGGTCCCTCTGCTCTTGTACTCTTTGGAATTGTGCCCTTTTATTCATCTGGTTCCTCTATGTTCTTCCTATCAAAACAAATCACTTCACCTTTCTCTGATGTCTGACATTGGTCTGTCCATTCTGCCAACTTGTTCTATGCACTTTAAAGGTTCTACAATGTTCTCTTTACAGTTACAAAGTTTCCACCTTTCACATTATTCATAAGTTTTGAAATTTAATTGTAAGGTCTAGGTCATGAACATATATCAGGAAAAGTAAGGGGGCGAAGTTGACTCCGAGTCAAAATTTTGTAAAAGTTGAATGAAAGCTACATATGACTAACCTGCATATTAAGGGCACCTTCTGTTTTTTTTATTTTGAGACTATACATTTTTTAACAGGTTCTACTCTGTTCCAAGTGAAGGCTAGAAGAAAGATTTTATCTCTTTAAATATAGTCACATGATGGAAACTGCCATCCCAGATGTGCCAATGGTATATGTGTACTGTTCCTATTTTTCTATAACATTGTTTACCGGGACATCTTCTGTTATGCAAACAAAAAGCTGTGCTGCCTTATCTCAACATTTGTTTGCCTCCTTAGTCAGCTTCTATCATAAGTTATCAAGCACAGACGATAATATTATTTGTCTTGTAGAAAATGCTGTTTCAGTGAATATTGTTTTACTTTTATTAGTATACTGTGAAATAATTATTTATACCCTAAACTGATTGTCTAAATTATTCTATTCTGAAATAATTTGATATTAATTTGATTGGGATTTCAGAGGAGATGTAATGACGTATTTTCCTGCTTTATACGTATTACTATCGTAACGCAGAAGGAAAAAAACAGTAAGACCTGTGAATGATGCATACTGGTCCGATTTATTTTGTGCACTTCAAAATAGTGCTCCAGGACAATCAGCACCTTCATTTCCAAGTATTACTGTTAATTTACCAGTTTGGTGTCCCTCTGGGAAGTACGGTGAAAGAGCAGTATTTTGTATGAGTGTGTCCTAAGCATAAGAGGGCCCCCTGATATTATACAGACTACTCCAAATTCCACAAACCTGTAAGATATGTGTTTTCATACATATTGTCGTTTCACTACAAGTTGTGGGGTGCCAGCACTTCTGCTGAGTTACTTGGAAGTCAATGTTAAAGCTCATACACACACATGCCCACCAACAGCTTTTTATACATCACAACAAGAAAGCTTTTCTTCTCAGATAAGGTCTGACAGTGACAATCATTAGGTCAGTTGGACGGCACAATATGGGAACTGTAGTGGGGTTGGTGGGAAGTTGCAATTATGTGCTCAGAACTAATCAAGCAGTTGGAGGGAGAACTCAGGAAATATGGAACAATTTCATGTTGCCGTTGGCTATACAAAAAATTGAGAGAGGAAAGCCTTAGACAAATTCTCAGAATTCAGGTAAGTGGATGCGAGGAATGTTGTTCAGCCATGATCCTATTGGACGGCGCAGCAGACTTGAAGGGCTGAATAGCCTACTTTGTTCCTGGTCCTATTCCTTGTAGTCTTATAATCCTAACCTTTATTAAGTGGCTTTGGTTGATATCCATCTTCAAATGGGCTTTATTCACCAAATGTGTTGGAACAACATAATTTTATTAAGATGCTGTGGACTAAATAACTCAGTCCCAGAAAATGGAAACAGGAATCGCAATGCACAATTAACCTTTATTGTGTCTGCTAAATTGATCCCTTCCTCCTCCTCATCCTCTGATAGTCACCTATAAGCTAGAGGCATGTGCCTCATGATGGTGAGGTTGTGCAGACATGCTACTGTACAGTGAATCAGGCAGTGGATACATTATATCAGCACAGGCATAGTCAGCTGGATCACACTTCTTGTGCAAGCATGGCTCTCTTTGCACGTTTGTTGCCCAAATGTTTCTGAGCTGTGCACTGAAATCATGAGTCATGTCATCAAAAAATAGCCCTTCTAATTCAGGAAACAACCTTTGATTTATTATGGTAGTTCAAATCTGTTTTCTTTGTTAATGGAAGTCAAAATGCTCTAGTTGTGAAGATCTGGAATAAAAACAAAGATTACTGCAACAACTGAGAATCTTGTAATGAAAGGTGAGTGGGCAGCCAACAAAGAAGACAAAAATTGCAGTTATGATAAAGCAGCACATGACTTTGACCACTGTTGCTCCCACCAATGAAAGAAATTTAATCTGTTCACCAGTAATTCTACTGTTTCTTGCTTTTGGCTTAGACTTTTTGAAAGAATATCGTTGTAATTTGGTCTCAAGACAGGGATTCCATGGACTTGGTCCCAATGTTTTATTGTTAGTATTATTAAATGGATATTTAATCTAAACTTGACTCATTACACATTTCTAAACTTAATGTTTTTGTTCTTAAGTTTGTTCCGCACCACATTGCTGCAAAAAAAGCTATCGTCAGTACAAACAAGAAATTCAATATGTTTCTGACTGATGCTTGGTGCATAGCCGTGCCAGCTCATCATGCTGTTTGAGCTGCTGCTCATAATGAAAGTTGCTGCTACCATCCTGTTGAAATGTATGAAATCATAGGGTCAATTTTGTCCAGTGTGGACAAGGAAATCTACTTCTTGGCATAACTAGAAGAGTCTCTTGTCGTTAACAAAATATAGCTTTTTGCATATTAGCAACTAGCTGTTCACGTTGAAGTGAACAACATTGTTAAAGAGACTTTGGGGTGGACTAGATTTTAGGTTTCACTCTTTCAAGATCCTAATTTGTTCTTTCCACAATTCCAGATGACATATAACAGCCAGTAATGGCATTCCTCATTATTAACCCTTTCAGATGCATCTAATCTATTTATCCCAATCAAAATGAAAATAAATCAGGATACAGAAAAAGCTTGTAGGAAAGGATGGAAAATGAGGCTGAAGAAGTCGTAATATAGAACAAAGAAATTGCAGAGGAATTGTGTAAATTCTTTGAATCAGTTTTCACAGTGGAAGACACAAGCAGCGCACCAGAATTTCAAGAGAGTCAGAAGCAGAGGTGAGTGTAGCGGCCATTACTAAGGAGAAGGTGCTGGGAAAGCTGAAAGGTCTGAAGGTGGATAAATCGTCCAGACCAGATGGACTACACCCAAGAGTTCTGAAGGAGATAGCTGAGGAGATCTTAGAAACATTAGTGAGCTCTTTCAGGAATCACTAGAGACAGGGAGGGTGCTCGAGGATTGGAAAATAATGAATGTAATATCCCTGTTTAAGAAGGAAGGAAGGCAGAAGACAGGGATCTATGGGTCTTGTGAGTACTAGTCCAGGATTCTCTTAAGGTTAACATGCATGTTCAGTTGGCAATTAGGAAGGCAAAAGCAATGTTAGTATTCATTTCAAGAGGGCCAGAACACAAGAGAGGGCTGTACTACTGAGGCTGTGTAAGGCTCTGGTCAGACTGTATTTCGAAAATTGTGAACAGTTTTGGGCCCAATATCTAAGGAAGGATGTGCTAGCCTTGGAAGGGGTCTAGAGGAAGTTTAAGAGAATGATCCTGGGGATGAAGGGCTTGTAATATGAGGAGCAGTTGCGGACACTAGATTTGCACTTGACGTAGTTTAGAAGGATGAGTGGGAATTGGATTGAAATTTACAGAATGCTGAGAAGCCTGGATGAAGTCAATGTGGAGAAGATGTTTCCACAAGTAGGAGAGACTAGGACCTGAGGGCATAGCCTCAGAGTGAAGGGATGACCGTTTACAACTGTGTTAAGGAAGAATTTCTTCAGTTAGAGGGTGGTTAATCTGGAAATCATTGCTACATCAGGCTGCAGTGCCCAAGTCATTGCATGAATTTAAGACAGAGATGGAAAGGTTCTTGATTAATAAGGTGATCAACTGTTATGGGCAGAAGGCAGGAGAATGGAGTTGAGAAGCACATCAGCCATGATTGAATGGTGCTCGGGACTCGATGGGCTGAATGGCTTAATTCTGCAGCAACAACTTATGATGTTATGGAAAGGTAAAACCCATAGTTAAAACCACCTTTCCTCGACAAACCTGTCTGACTTGTTGCATATATACCACTTAACAGCTGCCTGGGGTGAAGTTCAATACATAACTTTTACAAAGGAGTCAAAGCCTAATTATTTACTGCATTATAACGTCTTAACTGCTTGCTTATCTCTTATTATCTCCTCTGTTATTGAAATTATTTTATCTGTACTTTTGGTCCTTTCATCTAAGAAGATATATTATTTCATTGGAGGCAGTTCAGAGAAGGTTTAATAGGATAAATTCCCAGTAATGGAGGCATTGTCTTAAGAGCAAAGGCTAAACAGGTTGGGACTCTACTCACTCAGTTTAGAAGAATGAGAGGTGATCTTATTGAAATGTACAGGATTCTCAAGGAGATTGTCAGAGTAAGTGATGTAATGTCATCAAGATGGTGGCAGAGTAAGGCTTTTGTTTTCCTCTCCATAGAATCCCTACATTGTGGGAACAGGCCCTTTGGCCCAACAAGTCCATACCAACCCTCTAAAGAGCATCACCCTACCCTTTCCCTATAACCCAGCAGCTAACACACCTAACCTATACATCCCTGAACACTATAGGCAACTTAGCCTAAACATCTTTGGGAGGAAACTGGAGTACCTGGCAGAAACCCATGCAGACACAGGGAGAATGTGCAAACTCCACACAGTCACCTTCGGCTGGAATCAAACCCAGGTCCCTGGCACTGTGAGGTAACAGCGCTAACCATTGGGCGACCACATCACCTACACTTTTCTTGTTTTTTTTTTCCTCTCTGCTTTCCTTTACTTACCCCTTGTCTTGAGATCAGACGGCATCTTATATTTCTGGGGCAAGCACAAGACCTGTCTCCAAGTAAAGAGTCTTCAATTAAAGCTAAGATGAGGAGGATTTCTTTTTCACTCTGAGGGTTGTGAATCTTTGGGAACACCTTGCTGCAGAGAACTGTGGGGGCAGAGTCCTTGTGTATACTTAAGGCCAAGATAGATTGATTCTTATCAGTACGGCAACCAAAGGCTATGGGGAAAGGGCAGGAAAATGGATATGAGGAGTGTTTGATCATCTGTAATCCAACTGAATGGTGGAGCAGACTGGAGAGGCTCAATAGCTACTCTCTGCTACTATTTCTTATGGATCTAATTACTAATTTCTTTCTCCTTGCTGTATGTACATACATATGAAAACACCTTCTGGCTTCTCCAAATGTTTTTTCTATATTTTTTTGAATTGATATCATGTAATTGGAACAGTGTCCACTCAGACTAATTCTTGCTGTTGACTTCTGAATAAGGGTCCATGGACTCGAATCGTTCATTCTGATTTCTCTCCACAGACTTGATGAGCTTTTCCAGCATTTTTTTTTTGTTTTTGTTTTCTTACTGCTGGGCCTGTGCTGTACTGTAACTGTTCTACGTTCAATGATGCACCGGGAACAGTTGCAACTTTGTATCGGCAGAGAGCCACGGCGTGCCCTTTAAAAGCGATGATCCCTTTAAGTGGAAGGTACCACATTTTTAATCCGGGTAAACGTTGAGTTTCTCCGAGAAATTTAGCGCCGCCGGTATTTTAACGAGAGGAATGTTTTTTTGGGGGAAGTGGAGTGTGTGCTGCGCGGGCTGGTGGTAGAGATCGGGACAGGGGTCTGGATCGGTATCGGTGAACACGCAGGTGGAAGAGTCCGGAAAGATGGCAGCCACCATGAAGAAAGCGGTGAGTGTGTGTGAGGGAGTAAGAGAGTGAAAGTGTGTGAAAGAGAGGGCGAATGATACAGAAAGTGTGTGTGTGAGAGAGAGAGAGAGAGAGAAAGGAGAAAAAAGGAAAGAAAAAGTGAAGCAGTGTGTGTGTGTGTGTGTGAGAGAGAGAGAGAGAGAGAGAGAAAGAATGCCCTGTACCCGCTATGGGTTCCAAATGGGTCCTTTTGTATGAATCAGAGATGTTGGGACAAGTTACGTATATACATTTGAAGGTATTATCTGATTTCTGTATATGGGCAACCTGTCTGGTCGCCTCAAGGTGTACGTATTCCTACGGGTAGTATTTATGTCAAATGTCAACCTATGTACAACTAAGAGTTTATCTTAAGCCTTTGAGCCCAAATGCTCTGAGTTCAGATCCATTCGTCTTGCTCAAGCCCAACAACTGGTGCAGGGAAATCAACACGTATTTGTGCCAAATATTAGCAACGGTGTCATCTAACTGTGAACTCGAACGTGAAAGCAAATGCATTGGAGGAAAGTGATTGAAATGTACCTCCACGTGGTATTTAACTTAAACATAGCACCACAAGCCTTCGAGTCCATTCTCAATTTCTCAAACTTGTTTAGCATATTGGACAAGTTGCAGATGAAATTGAAAGCTGTGGAGTGATGCACTTTAGCAGAACGAAGAGGCAATGTTAACCAAACTATAACATTCAAAAGGGCCTTCAGGAACAGAGAGACCTGAAGGAATATATGCTTCCAGTTTTGCCTAGTAGCGGAGCCTGGGTCTTCTGGTTATTAGTGTGGTGGCGGAGGCAGTGGTGCTGAGGGTTCCTGGTTGCAGGGCAACTGTGGTCCTATCACGGGACTTGGCATCAGCAGCCCATTAGCAAGGTGGGCCTAGCAACAAACTGATGGCGACTCTGACATTGGTGGGTCTGGCACAGATGTCGTTGGTCAGCCAGCTCAGGACTTATGGCGGAGGCAATGGAATGAAGATAGACTTTCTTTCAGCTTTATCTTTTTATTGGTGCTGGAATGTGGTGACATTTGATGGTTTTTTTTACTGTATCATTGATTGTGGAGTATGAGGGACGATAAATCATCAATCATTCATTCATTCATTGTTGAAAGGGGCAGGTTGGTTAAGAAACTGGTTTTGTAGATAATTAGCATGCTGGGCTTTCAAAGTAGAGGCATCATTGCAAAAGCAAGGAAATCATGACGAACCTTTATAAAACGTTGGTAATAATAGAAGCTATTATTAAAGATCTTTTATTATAGGATAAGTTCAAGTTTATCAGGCAGAGCCAACATGGATTTGTCAAAGGGAAATCATGTTTAACCAATTTATTTGAGTTCTTTTAAGAATTATCTTAGGGTTCTTGTGCTGCAATTGTAGAATCCCTAAGTCTGAGCTAGGGGCCTGGGTTCAAGTCCTACCTGCTCCAGAGGCATGTAATAACATCTCTGTATAGGTTGGTTAGACAATATCTGAAGCACCAGCTCTGGATAAAGGGGAACCAGTGGAGGTATTGTACTTACATTTCCAGAAGGCATTTAATAAGATGCCACATCAGATGTTATTGGGAAAAATAAAAGCTCTTGGTGTTGGCAGTATTATATGGCATGGGTAGAAGATTGGCTGGCTAACAGGAAGCACAGAGTTACAATAAATGAGTCTTTTTCAGGGTAGCAGGATGTCACAAGTGCTGAACCAAATGGGCTGGTGCTTGGGTCTCATCTCTTTACAAGTTATATTAATGATTTGGATGAACAGATCAAAGGTATGGTAACTAAATTTACAGTTGACACAAAGGTAGGAAAGGCATTCTTCAGTGGAGTAGGGCTTCTTAGTCCAGGGCTCATCTACTCCGTTTGCTTTTCTTTTTGTTTCCTTTTCTTTTTTCCCCTCTTTTTCTTGTTTTTGTTTTCCCTTTTTGTTTTACTTACCTCTTGGGATGAACTCAGTCATGGTAACAGCATCCATCGGTGGCGGCGAGTGGGCCCAGCAGCACAGACTTGTGTAGTGTCTTCAGAGGTGAGTTTGGGTTTCTGACAAGGTGGTCCTGGTGGTGACTCATTGCTGCTGTGGTGGAGGCGAGTTTGGGTTCTGGGCGGTGTATGCATCCAGCCCACATTCGTGGAGGGGGCAGCGGCAGCAGAGGCGAGTTTGGGCCTACTGGCTACAATCCTGACGGCGGTGGAGTCGATTTTGGGCTGGTGGTACTCAGCGGCATCAATGGCGTCTGCATTGGCAAGGTCCGTCGAGGACTTATGGCGACAAGGGCATCGGTGGAGGCAAGTTGGCGCCAAAGAGTAGCAACTTTCATTCCAGCAGCAGAGACGCAACGAAGCAGCGTGATAGAGGGTTTAGGCCCGAAACGTCAAGTTTTCCTGCTCCTATGATGCTGCTTGGCCTGCTGTGTTCATCCAGCCCCATGCTTGGTGTCTCGGATTCTCCAGCATCTGCAGTATCTTTTATCTCTGAAGCAGAGTGATATCTTTTATCTCTGAAGCAGAGTGATACTTTGCTACCAGGGCCATGGCCCGTAGCAGAACACATAACATGATGGACCGTAAAGTTGAATACCTTTTCTTTACTTCTGCATCTTTCTACTACTTTTATATTCTGTGTTTTTGTTTATTTTTCTGTATTTTAAGATGGAGCTGGGGAGTGTTGACACTATACAACAGTTTTCACTGTATTTTGTAATGACACGCATGCAACAATAAATAAATCAAATCAGGAAAGTGAATTTTGAAAAGGACATGAGCCTACAAAGGGATATAGATAAGTTGTGAATTGGCAAAGATCTGGCAAATGGAATATAATGTGGGAAAGTATCAAAATAAACAATTTTGCAGAAATAATACAAAAGAATCATGTTATCTCAATGGTGAGAGGTTTTAGTGCTCTTAAATGCAGAGAGATCTGTGTGCCCTAGTGCATGAATTATAGAAAGTTAATATGCAGGTACAATATGTGGTCAGGATAGCTAACAGAATGTTATATTTTATAATGAGGGAAATTGAATCCAAGAGTGGAGAGGTTATGCTTCAGTTCTACAGGGCATTCCTGAGATTGAATCTTGAGTGCTTTGTACAGTACGGGTCACCGTACTTACAGAAGGATGAGAGTGCTCTGGAAGCAATTCAGAAAATATCTACTGCACTAATACCTGGAATGAGGCGATTGCCTTATGAAGAAAGGCTAGGCAGACGAGGCCTATATCCTCTAGTGTGTAAATGATTCAGATGTGATATAATTGAAATGTATCAGATCCTGAGGAGATTTAAATTGGTGGAAGGGGAAACAATGTTTTCTCCTGTGGGAGAATCTAGAACTAGGGGTCATAGTTTTATTTTAAATGCCCATTTAAGATAGAAATGAGGAAAAAGAAATGAGGTTTCTGTCTCTTTGGAAATCACTGATAAATTATCAGGGGTATGCATGAACGTAGACTTGAGGTTAAAATCAGATTAGCCATGCTATTATTGAATGGTGGAGTAGGCTCAAAAGCTGAGTGGCCTGCTCTTGTTCCGTGTTTGTATATTTGCAGCAAGAATTACTGTTTGAGAATAAGGAGAGTCTGTTTTAGGACAGAGATGAGGTTTTTTTTTTCTCAGAGGATCTTTAGAACTCTGTCCCTTAACAGGTGATGAAAGGAGAGTCGTTGATTATTTTTAAAGCAGGAGCAGTGAGATTCTTGCTTAGGAACGTGGTGAAGGTTATCAGAGGTAAGTGGGAATGTGGCTATGAGGTTAGAATGGGAATAATCATGATGTTGCTAAATAATAGGACTGTCTCAAAGGGCTGAATGCCTATGCCTCCTTATTTGTATGCTGTTATATTATGTATCTTATTGAGATTGCATCCTTTTTTTTGCAATTGAGATATTATGTATAGTACCATTATCATTGCATTCAATTCATTGCAAGTTTATTATCTTTAAATTCTTAATGATGAACAATGAATTTGTTCATATCCACATCCGAATAGACCATTTTAAACGCTGATGTCTCCTGAACCTATTCAGTATTCCATGATCATCTTCAATGCAGACAATCAGTCAGGTAAATTACTCTGCACAAATCCTGTCTGAAACGCCACTGCCTATCCCCTCCACCCTGAACTCTAACAACAAGTGCCAGGAGCTCATGGACTACTTTGAATTGTTTCAACCTTGGTGACCATCAGCTGTCTGCTCTGCAAGCCTCTCTTCCATGAGTCCACCTGGCCAAAACTCCATTAATATCTTTCCCCACCACCACCCTCCCCCCTCAACCTCCACCACCACCACCCACTCCACCGCACACACACACCACCCTGAAAGTTTGTGGGTTTTTTTTTTCTCGTTTCTTTCTTATCTTCTTTAGTGCCCTCACTGAGTACACCTTGTCCATGAGATCTGTAACATCAATCCAATTACCATTAAATGCTTGATTTTTAACTTCCCTCCTGGTCCCCATGTTGGCCAGCACTGTAAACTGGTGTTTTTTCTTAAAGTGATGTCCTTTCCTCTTTTAATATTCCTCTCCTTTAAGCATCTTGTCACCACCCTTGACTCCAACATCTTTACAAGATATTATTCCATGTTACCCTTCCTTCTATTCAAAATCCTTGAATGAGTTTTCGTTTTGAGTTTGATTTATTGTTGTGACATGTACAAGATACAATGAAAAGTGTTCTCTTCCGTGCTGTGCAGGCAAATCGTACTATATAAAGTGCAACAGGTAGCATAACAATGCAGAGTTCAATGTTACAGCCACAGGAAAGATGCCGAGAGAGAGAGAGAGAGAGAGAGATCAGAATTAACGTTTCAGAGGTCCATCCAAAAGTCTGTTAACAGTAGAGAGGAAGCTGTTCTTGAATCTGTTCATATGTGTGTTCAAACTCTTATACCTTCAGCCCAACGGAAAAGAGTGAAAGAAAGTATAACCAGGGTGGAAGAGAGAATAAGCGGAATGGGAGAGGTCATTGATTATCTTGGTTATTTTCCCAAGGCAGATGGAGTTAATGGATGGAACTAGCCTGTTTGACGGACTGGGCTGTGTTCACGATTCTGTAATTTCTTGTGGTCCTGGGAAGCGCCGTTTGCCATACCTGATAGGATGCATTGTATGGTGTATTTTATAAAAATTGGTAAGAGTCCTTGTGGACACGCCAAATTTCCTTAGCCTTCTGAGGAAGTAGAGACTTTATTGTCCTTTCTTGACTGTCGCGTTCATGTGGATGGACCAGGACCGGAAAATGTATTATCGCCTCCCAAAGGGTGGAAAAGGTTTGGAACTCTTCCATAATTGGCAGTTGATGCTAGATCATTTGTTTAATTTAAATGTGAGATGTATATAATAGTTTTGTTAACCGAAAGGTATAAAGGGATAACGGCTAAAGGCATGTATATGGAGTTAGACCACAGATCAACCATAATCTCATTTAATGCTGGCACAACCCAACCTGGAGGGGCTGAATGGCCTACTGCTGTAGCTATGACTGCAGTGGCTCAGGGAAGCTCATCACCACCTTCTCACAGGTGGTTAGGACTGGACAATAAGTAATGGCCCTGCCAGCAATGCTTATGTCTCATGATAAGGTGAAAATAATGTTCCAATCAGCTGGACTACAGTGGAGAAGCACTAGAGAAGGCCAATGTGGTCAAGCATGTCAAAACTTCAGGTCAGTCAGAAGGACAAGGGGAGTGTGGATGACAAGGAGTTTCTCATTGTCAAAGCCACAACATAGGGTGTAATTTGTGACCTCGCTGAGACCCATTTTGTTACAGGGGCTGCAATGACAGTTCAAAGAGATTCTAACTTTGAGCTATGAGAAAGCAGCAGGTGCTGGCATCCCATCTTTCTGCTGCCTTTACCCTTCCAGCTAATAGAAGTTGTGGGTTTGGAAGGGACTGTCAATGAGGTGGGTGAGTTCATTCAGAGCATTTTGTATGTGATACACATTACTGCTGCTGTGCCTCGATTGTGGATTGGGCACCAGACAAGCTGGCAGCTTTATTCTGGATGATGTTGAGCTTTTTGCATTGTTGGAGCCATCCAGGCAGTGGAAAGTAATCGGTCATGCTCCTGTCACTGGTGCCCTCAGGACGTTTGTTCCCTGCTGCAGACGTCACAGCCTTTGACCTGCCGTTATAGTCATAATATATTTTATGGTTGGATCAGTTAAGTTTCTTATTAAATATGGCCCTTCAGGAAGTTGGTAGGGAGGAGATTCAGAAATAGTAATGCTGTTGAATGTCTAGGAGAGGTGGTTAAATCACTCTTCTTGGAGATGGCCGTTGCTTGGCCCTTGTGGTGTGAATGTCACTTGCCATTTATCAAACCAAGCCTAAATATTATAGAACATAGAACATAGAACAATACAGCACGGTACAGGTGTCCAAGTGTTACTGCATGTGAACTTTGTTAAGATCGTTGATCATATTAATACAATGCAAGTCAAATCCTGGAGTGACACCTAGTTTGTTATATCCAAATGTAATTTTTTTTTAAACCTTGGAGATCAGTTACTGAATGTATTTACAAGAGGTTGTCAATTTACATTTAACACAGAATAAGATGTTTCTTAAACAACAAAAGTGTGATTATATTGTACAGTACTGACAAAATAAAAGGTTTGAAAGATTTCATTACAAATACAGAAAAGGATTCAAATTCATTCTCTTCCTTTTTATATTAGTGAAATCTTTACAAACATACAAACCTCAATAAGAGTTACCACCATCTCCTTTCTAAGACTCCTTGCTCAGACTCAGGCTGAACCTGCTACCACTGTTTCCCTTTTAAGTGAATATCTGTGCAGGTGCTTTTATTTTTCCTTCAGATAGTATTTCTTCCTGCGGTACCTGACACAAATTGCAAACAAATCTCATTTTGACTTTAACTTCAGAGCAACTACAAGTTCCCTAAACCCAGTATCCATTAATTCTTCACTTTTGGCATGCACTGCGCCCAGACTCTTCTGGATTATTTTGCCTTTCCCTGTATGCCAATGGACCCTTTTTGCTGGGCAACCGTGCTTTTTTTTTTTTTAACTCTATGTTGTTCCAGTGCTCTGAACTGGTTACTTCAAGGTATTAAAGCCTCATCTAAAATACATGTAAACAAAACAGACCTCCAGAAGTTTTGGTAACAACCCATAAGAACACTCAATAAGGGAAGTAAGCCATGTCACACCCTTCTTAACACATTAAATACAAATTGATTTTGAAGTGATACATTCTGTACATCATTGAAAGTCCCCATTTCTGTACTAATGATGGAAGGAACAAGCTTGATGAAGCAGCTGAACTATTTGGCCACAGGATGCTACCCTGAGGAGGTCCTTCAGTGATGTCTTGGCATTGAAATGATTTGCCTGCAACAACCACAATAGTCTTGCTTTGTACTAAGTATATCTCCAGCTGGTGAAGAGTTTTTCCCCTGAATCTCATTCACATCGGTTTTGCTCGGACTGTTTAATGCCACACTGAATCAAATGCTGTTTTGTTATAAAGGATGTCACTCTTAGCTCCGTTCTGTTTTGTTTCATCAAGTTTCATTCTTAGATATCTATTGTATCCAGATAATGATTTGAAATGGCTTCTTTGCCTGCTTCCACAATGTTGCCTCCAGGATCTGTCTTTGGTTCCCTCCCATTTCTCATCTGCATGTTGCCTCTGGATGACCTCATTTGACGGCATAGTGTTAGTTAGTTTTCTCTCTCATTCTTTCAGCTCCTTCACTGTTGTTAAATTGTGACACTGTTTATACGATGTCATGTACTGGGTAAGTGGAAATTTTATCCAAATAAAAATTGGATAATTGAAGCCATTGCTTTTGGTTGCCACTTCAAATTCCATCCCCCTAGTTACCAACACTATCATTCTCCCTGGCTATAGCCTCATATAGCAAATAAGTCTGTTAATAATCGTGGTGTCATTTTAGATATTGCTAAAAAGAGGGACATGTTTCTGAAGCTTTTCACTTACTTTCCTCAAGATCCATGCAAAAAATGTCAAATTCCAAAAAATGTCAAAGTCCAACCAATCATTGGGTTTGAATCTCTAAAATGAGGGTTTGATCAAAGTTCATGTTTCCATTTGACATCTGGTTTTCAAAATAATTGGTAACCTTTTCTCCCTATCATTACGAACAGGCAGAGACTTTTTTTTCCTTGTGTGGGAATCAAAAAATATTAGTGGCACCCTTGTGTACATGATGGAAGGAGAGTTTTTGAAAGGATTGTAAAACCAAATTATGGGATACTAAAACGAAGCACCAGCTGTGAAAAATCATTCATCCTCACAAAAGTATAAGAAATTAAATGTCAAAGGGCAATCTGCCCTATTAAAGTTTTTCTCTTTTATGACTGAATATGTTTGTGAAGTTGAATTTTAAGCAAGAAACTTCATAATGCCAGCTACTAAAGAGTCTCAAAGAGCACAGTCAGCTCAATTTTCTCTGTGGATATAATTGGGTAAACAGCAATGTTGGTAATGTAGTTAGACAGGAGAGCTGATATACTGAGTGCTTATCACGTTTATCTGAAATTTTCTGGAAAAATATGATCGTATGAAATATCATGATCGTTTATTTTGATTCATTTATGATATGTGGACATCACTAGCTTAGCCAGTATTTATTGACCATCCCTAGTTGCCTTTGAGAAGATAATTGTGAGTTGCCTCCTTGAACCACTACAGTTCACTTGCTTGAGGTAGACCCACGATCCCGATTAGGAATCTGCCATTGGATCCAGTGACACTGAAGAAAGAGCAATGTATTTCCACTTTAGAAAGGTGAATAGCTTGGAAGGGAACTTGCAGGTGTTGGTATTCTCATGTATCTGCTTCCCTTGTCTTTCTAGATGGAAGTGATTGTGGGTTTGGAAGGTGCTGCCTGTAGGACCGTGGCGAACCTCTCCAGCACATCTTGTGGATGGTACCCACTACTGCTAATGAATGTTGGTGATGGAAGGAGTAAATATTTGTGGATGTAGTGCCTGAAATAGCTCCACATAGGCCAACATCCCATCACCAAGTCACCTTTCTTTACTCATGGAGAGTCATTGACGCTGATCCAGCTCCCTCAAAGCCAGCTCTTAGAGTGAACAGGACGTCCGATAGTCCTGTTTATACCTGTCAGCCAGGGACTCCTGATTAGACCAGACTTCCAATCAGGATTGGCTGACCTCATTACAGTGCCAGTCACATGGGTTGTTTTAGTGTGGATGATCTCAAGCTTCTTGAGTGTTGATGGAGCTGTATTTATCCAGGAGAATGGGGATATTCCATCACACATCGACTTGTGGTTTCTTTCTCGTGGATAGGCTTTGGGGAGTCAGGAGGTGAGTTAGTCACTGCAGGATTTCTAGCTTCTGATTTCAATTAGCATCCACAATATTCATATAGCTAGTTCAGTTTCTGTTAAATCCCTGGATATTGATTGTGGAAAATTCAGTGATGTTAATGCTTTTGAATATTAATGGGTAATAATTGGTTTCTTTCTTGTTGAAAACGGTCACGTGAGTGGCCATGAATGCCATCTTTTACTTGTCAGCTCAAACCCATATATTGTCCAGGTCTTGCTGCATTTGGACTGCTTCAGTATCTGAGAAGCTGTGAATGGTGCTGATGCAATCATCAACAACATTTCCCACTCCTGACCTTATGATGAAGGGATTGCCATTGAAGAAGCAGCTGAGAATGGTTCCCTTGAGACATTGCCCTGAGGAACTCCTGCAGAGATGTCCTGGAGCTGACATGACTAACCTCCCTCCAACAGCCACAGCTGTCTTCCTTATTGCCAGATATGACTCCACGCAACAGAAAGTTTTCTACCTGAGTCTCATTGGCTCGTTGCCTGGGCTGGAGAGTTTTAGTTAGAAAGAGAGATTGGATAGACTGGAGCAAAAGACACTGTGGGGAGGAGGGGTGGGAACATGTTTGAGACAGGAAGGAAATTTTTCCTCTTGGTGGACAGATCAATAACCATGAGAACAGATTTAAGCTAAGGAGCAGGAGGTTTAGAGGGGATATGACAGAAAAATAATTATTCACCCAGAGGAAGATGGGAATCTAGGACTCCATGCCTGGCATGGTGGTAGAGGTAAAAATGCTCAACGTTTAAGAAACATTTCAATGTGTACTTCAGATGAAGAGGCATATAATGCTCTCAACCAACTGCTGGAAAATGAGATTAGAATAGATAAGTGGTTGTTTTTAACCAGTGCAGACACGATGTGCCGAAGGGCCTTTTCCTGTGCTGTAGACCTCTATAACTCCACTTTTGCTAGGGTTCCTTGATGCCGTTCTTGGTCAGATGTAGCCTTTATGTGATGGGCAGTCACTTCCATCTCTGCAATTCAGCTGTTTTGTCCATACTTCAACTAAGGCCACTTTGAGGTCAGGAATCTAGTGGTCTTGGTTGAACCCAAATTGAACATCAGTTAGCAGGTTAGTACTAAGCAAGTGCTGCTTGATAGCACTGTGGATGACATCTTCCACCATTATTAATCACCAATTTTTTCAGCATACGATGAGAGCAGTTGTGAATCATCACAGATTCTGCAATTGGCATGTGTAACTCCCAATATCAGACTGTCAAAAATAATGGCATTTTGCATTTAACTTCACCATGTGCCAATTAAGCTGCTGCACTTGTACTTTGCCACACAAAGTAAAATTGATTAATTAATTGAAAAGTATCATTTTTAACAACATGCTAAATTCCTGTTGATTTGCCGAACAACCTCTCTGGCCAGAAAGTGAGCAATTAGAAGTGTGGGGAGTCAGATGGTGATTTGTTCACACCAAATTTTGCCTTGTTACTTTTTCCCATTCTTTTTTTCTATTCACTCTTTCCTTTTTCTCCTTCTGTACCTGATTTGATATTGCATTCACCCACCCTAATTCGTAACCTTTCTCAATTAATCCCTCTTACTTGAGCTTTAAATCTCTTTAGGTAAGGAGATCCAGTATTTGTCCTGTCATTCACCAGATGCCAGTTTACCTGTTGTCCTCTGTTTGCTTTTATCAACTTGCACTTCCTGAAAATCTGGGTAAAAAAGCTTCTGAACTGAAGAGTACAGTAGCAAGTCTAACTGAGCGTTCATGCCATGAAGTGCCTTGCACCAATTTTTCTTTTAGTGAGAGGTGATTGTAGTTCTAAAGATCAAAACCTAAAATCAGTATAAGTAGAGATGAGGTATAGAAATGGTAATAAGTCACTTGTGGCAGTTGTTTCTAGGTCCTGTGATGGAATCCTCTGTTTTTTGATCCTACATGTTTGATTGCTGGTATTAATGGAATAAACAGTTTCAAGTGTTGCTATTCAGTTATACCTAGCAACAGAAAGGGGCTTCTTGCACAGTTTTCCACCAGTCACTCATGTAGTTTTGGAGTTTGCTGAAGTAGAGTTTAAAGATACAAACAGTGAGTGAGAGAATGAAGCAGACTCCATGTGAGGAGTGCTGCACTTAAGTGTACTGCTGGACACCTGAACTTCACAGATTCTCCATGGGGGATTCAGTGAAGAGTCAAGAGAAGCTGGATGGCTCTGTGCTGTTAGAAATAGTAGTATTGATTTGGTAGCTTATTGTTAGAATAAAGGCAAAATACTGTGGATGCTGGAAATTGAAACAAACACACAGAGAATACTGGACAAAGTCAGCAGATTTGACAGCATGTGTGAAGAGAGAAGCAGAAATAATAGTATGTGTCAGGTATGATTGTTCTTCAGCACTGAGACATGACAAATATGAGACTGAACTATTGTTTTGTCAGTAAATACCGACAAGTCTGCAATACAGTATATTGATTTGCACCTTCAAACTTTCTTTCACTTGGAATATATAATTGCTCCTCTATTTACAGTAGGCATACAAGTCAATAATCTTTCAGAAATCATAGAGTCATAAAGCAATACTGCATAGAAACAGGCCCTTTGGCCCAACTGGTTCATGCTGACCATGGTGCCCACTCAGTTGTTCAAATGTGGGTAATTGGATCAATATCCCTCTAAACCCTTCCCATCCATGTATCTATCCAAATGATTTTTAAACTTTGCTATTGTACCTGCCTGAACCAGTTTCCCTGACAGCCTGTTCCATATATGCACCACTCTCTCTGAGTGAAGAAGTCGCCCCTCAGGTCCTTCTTACATCTTTGCCCTCTGACCTTCAACCTATGCCCTCTAGTTTTCAATTTCCCATCCCTGGGAAAAAAGACTATATGCATTCATCATCCTATCTATGCCCTTCATGATTTTATAGATCTCAATAAGGTCACTCCTCTTTCTCCTACATTCTAAGGAATAAAGTCCTGTCCTGTCCAATCTCTCCTTATAACTCAGGCCAACTAGTCCTGGCCACATCCTCGTAAATGTTTTTTACACACTTTCCAGTTTAACTATGTCTTTCCTATAACAGGGTGACCAAACCTGTACGCAATACTCCAAGTGTGGCCTCACCAACAACTTATACGACTGTAACATAACGTCCCAATTCCTATACTCAGTGCCTCGACCAATGAAGACCAGCATGCTAAATGCCTTCTTCAACGCCCTGTCCATCTGTGACACTGCTTTCAACAAACTATGTATTTGAATTCCTAGATCCCTCTGTTCACAACACTCCTCAGGACATTACCATTTACTGTATAAGTCCTACCTTGGTTTGACTTTCCAAAGTGCAACACCTCACACTTACCTGTATTGAATTGCATTTGCCAATCCTTAGCCCACTTCTCCATCTGATTAAGATCCCTCTGTAATTTTTGATAGCCTTCTTCGCTATCAGTGATACCTCCTAATTTTGTATCAGCTGCAAACTGACTGATCATGCCTTGTACATTCACATCAGATCATTTACATAAATAACAAGTAACAAAGGTCTGAGCATTGACCCCTGTGGCACACCACTAGTCACAGGCCTCCAATGTGAGAAACAACCTTCAATCATCACCCTCTGCTTCCTACCATCAAGCCAATTTTGAATCGAATTAGTTAGGTCTCCCTGGATCCCATGCATCCTAACTTTCATGACTAGCCTGCTTCCTGAGACCTTGTTGAAGGCTTCACTAAAGTCCATTTAGACAACATCCACTGCACGACCCTTGTCTGTCCTCTTAGTTACCACTTTGAAAAACTCCAGAAGATTTTTCAGACCTGACTATCCCTGATCAGACCTTGACTATCTAAATGTTGGTTGATCCTTTTCCTCAGTATCTCCTTCAACAGCTTGCCTACCACTGATGTCAGGCTCACTGGCCTATAGTTTCCTGGCTTGTCTTTGCTACTTTTTAAACAATGGAACAACAGTAGCCACCCTCCAGTCTTCTGGAACTTCACCAGTGGCTAAAAATGAAGCAAAAATCTAAGGGCATCTGCAATTTCTTCCCTAGCCCCCCAACAATATCCGAAGATCGGCTTGATCAGGCCCAGGGGATTTATCCACGTTAATGCACTTTAAGGCTGCAAACACCTCCTCTTTTGTAATGTGTATGCAGTCCAAAACATCCCTACTTGTTTCGCTTACTTCCTTAGTATCCATGATTCTCTTCTCAGTAAACACTGAAGAGAAGTTTTCATTAAAAAGCTTCCCGCATCTCCTGCGGCTCCACATATAGACGGCCATTCTGATTTTAAGGGGACCTACGCTCTCCCTAGCCACCCTTTTACTCTTAATGCGGCTGTAGAACCTTTTGGGATTATCTGTAATCTTATCTGCCAGATCCATCTCATACCCTTTTTGCTCTTCTGATTTCCTCATAAGTGTGCTCCTCCTAGTGATTCACTTGAAGCTGATAGCTTAAACGCAGTGTATGCCACCTTCTTTTTCCTGATCAGATCCTCAATATCCCTCATCAGCCACTGATCCCTCAACTTGCCTGCTTTTCCCTTCGCTCTAACAGGGACATACTGTCCCTGGGCTCTTGAAGTCACCCTTTTAAAAGCCTCCCATTTGCCAGTCATTCCTTTTCCTTCAAACAGACTCACCCAATCAACCCCTGCTAGATCCTACCGAATGGCCCCAAAATTGACCCTGTTCCAGTTTAACACCTTCAACTTAATCATGTTCATTATGTGTTTCATTTTTAAACTTTTAAGCAGGGTGGACTTTGTTAAAGAAAATATTTACTTAAGGTGCATGCCAGAGCTGTAATGCTATTGCTAATTTACAAAGACGGTACATTTTGTAACAATGTCTGACCGCTTGCGTGTGACATGTGATTTTTCTTGGGCGTGGGGCTGGGGAGTATTGAAGTACAGCAGAGTGTTACTGTTGTAGTTAATGAAGTATGTTACTGGATATTATGTAGGCAGTTTCATGAACTTCAAAATCGGAACGTCATTTTCCATTTCCAAGTCTCCGATCAATAATGTGTAAGCTCTTGTTGGTGATTTAGAGCGCAGAGCCTTATCACTCAATTCCTGGCTGAGAAGTATTGACATGTCTGCACTTGTAAGAATGTTAGTTTGTAAACCAATACAGCTGTGATTTATTTTTCCGATTTTCTGTCTTTATATTAATGCTTTCCAGTTGCAGTAGCTAACTTTTTGTACATTGTTCTCTAGTTTTGCAATGATTTAGATTTAATTGTATGCATTATATTCAGAAAGCTGATTTACTGTCTCATTCACAGAGAAATCAACTGGAATCAGTGAAATTTCCATTATCTACTCTCATAATTATCTACTTTCTTCAATAGCTATACTGAAGGATAAAATCTCTTGCATGAAACATTCTGTCATTGTGTAGCTTGCAAGCACCATTCTCTTGTCTGAAATAATCAAAGATCAAGAAAAGTTCAATTGAATTTCTAAAATAAATGTTTGTAATTATGCTGTACTTGCTCTTGTCTTCAGTACTGTGCTTAGTGCGGACCAAGTCTGTCTACAAAATCAAGGGACTGTTCGTTACCTGTCAATTTCCACTTTTCACTAGAGTGACTCACTTCATCTATAGTGAGCAGTTGGACATTCGTCTGATTCATCTCTCTATGATACACAAACATGTTAGTTTTCAGCTTTTGAAATTATGTTCTTTTTCTGATTAAAGAAAGTTTTAGTGAAATGCTTTCATTGAGTGTAGTGTTTACTGTGCACAGTTTTATACAATATAAAGAACAGGAATCTAGCACTTTGCTATTAATATACATTAGATCTACCGATCTATTTATTTGCTTTGTGATCCTACTTGACATATGTTACTGAGAAAACATTACATAGTGTGATTTGGATCTCTGATTGTTTTAAATTTGAAATCAGTTTGTATATACATAAATACGTGAAAAATGTGTTTATTTTGATCATAAATATTATTTATATTTGTTTTATAGGCAGTAGAAGATGTTAATGTTACCTTTGAAGACCAACAGAAAATTAATAAATTTGCAAGAAATAATAACAGGCTTATAGAGCTTAAAGAAGAAATAGAACTGAAAAAGGTAAATGCAGAGTATTATGCAAAGAATATGGTTTGTAGAGAATTTGTTATTTTAATATATTAAAAGCTGTAACTGCATATGTGTACTGAATCTAGGATTGTCCTCAAACAGATTAACTCTGAGTAGTTTACTACAAGAAGAGCAAGTTGTATTCATATTGTGCCTTTATGGTATATTGTCCCAAAAGCTCATCAGAGGAGTTTTTAAAGTTCTATGTTGGTCCACAAAATAAATTATTATGTAAGGTGGCCAAAAGGCACAGACAAAGAAGTAATTTTGAGATTTTGAAGGTGGAAAGAAAGGCTGAGATGCAGAGGGATTAAGCTGAGATATAATGATTTAAAATTAGGGATGTGCAAGAGGTCAGAATTGGAGCTGTAGGGTATTTCAAAGAGTTCAGAAATGGGGAGAAGGAGGGCTGTAGAAGAAAAAGTATCTTAAAGCTGAGGCATTGCTTAACTTGGAGCCAGTCTAGATCAGTGAGCGCAAAAGTGATGGTCCATGATTTGGTACAAGTGGGACATGGCTGCAGAATCTTGGATAACCTTAAGTTTAAAGAGAGTAGAAAATGGGGAGCTAGGTGTGGATTAGAATAGTCCAGTTTGGAGGTAACAAAGGCAAAACAGATGAGGAGCACGGTCACATATGTGTTCAAGCAGGGACAAAGTTGAACAGTGTGTGCAGGTGGAAGTAAGTGGTTTTTTTGATGGCATGAATATGAAGTTGTTCATACATGAATTTGTCTGCAGTGATTTTTAGCTTTCTGGCTTCAAATAAACATTCTATTCAATAAAACCACCATTCATTTGAGTAATCTACCCTTACTGGATGCTTAAATAGTATGATACTCTACATTGGAATTAAGTATGTAAGGACTCTCAAAAAAATGACCTTTACTTACTTTGTGAATCTTATTTTAAGGTTTTGAAGAACCTTATGTTCCAACAAGCCAAAGATGAATGCAACAAAACTACTCTGGAAACTTTCCTTTTAAATTTAGTTGTTAGAGTAAACAGATAAATACTTTATTGTTTACAGTTATGAATGATTTATTTGATAAATGTGACTGATCCTCTTGTATGTGATTCAACTTAGAAACAGTTACAGAACTTAGAAGACGCCTCTGATGATATAATGATGCTTGATGAAGATACAATGCTGGTGCCTTACCAAATCGGAGAGGTTTTTATTAGCCACTCCCAGGATGAGACACAGGAGATGCTAGAAGCAGCAAAGGTAATAAATGTCTTGGCCTGATGCTTGCTTCTAATGTTGCAATTCACCAGTGAATAATTGCACTTAGACTGGTTATACTTCTACTACGTGTAGTTAGTATGAATCAATACTTTGTAAGATTGCAAAAGCCGAGCCCTTGCCATCACACGGTTAAAGTTGTAAAGCCGTGTTACTGGTTTCAAGCTTGTCAAACATTTCTTGTTAACCTTGAGTTGCCATGAAAAATTTTTCAAATGTCTTGAATAGAACATGTAGGTGCTACCAAGTTGTTAATTTGAATTGTGTGTTAGGTTAAAAATGAAGAAGGATTTGCATTATCATTTTCCCAAACTTCTCACGTGATTCCTATATAATTACTTAACAGTAGCTGATGCATTATAAATTATGTAGGAAAACATACAGCAATGAGATGAATGACCAGTTAAGTGTTTTTTTTTGTGTTGGTATTAATTAAAGGAGATAGATCGATCAGAAGCATTCGGTTGCACCATAGAATCTTCTGTTTCCAACTAGACTAGAGAAAAAGGTTTGCGTTTACCATTTCTTTTTCCTACAAAACAGCACACACTCAGGTTTTCACTGGTTAGTCAACATGTCTTTTGTACAAAAATAAGCTTCAGCAAGACAAGATTAGAAAGATTATAAATAGAGCAGAAAGTAACGATGTGGCATGGACTAATGTTTGTTTTAAAAAAAGTGCTCTAAATATCTTTGTTGCTGTTAAGCTAACTCTTTGTATAATGTAGAATAACCAGCTTTCTAACCCAGTGCTGACGTTTAATGTGGGTAACTTTCCAGAGCAGTTATTTCCATGTTTCTTGTCATACATGAAAGTTAGGTAGGCCTTCTTCTCTCGGAGGTCTGTATGATTTGGAGAAGGTGGGTTCCTTTGTTTTTGTAAACCTTATCAAAATAAACCTTCGTTTCCATTTCATCCATGGCATGATATTGAATTGATAAGAATTGGAGGAGGGAAATGATGAAAATAGTGAAATAGGTTACTGGGATACAGCATAGTCTCCATTACCAGTATGGGTTGACATAAATTCTACACTTCCTTGCTCTCCTCTGCCAAAATTGCCCATTTCTGCCACTACAGGATCCTTTGACAGATCTTCATGGTCTTTAATACCAGCTGTTTTCTTAAACCTCTTGTCTGGACAACACTCAACTCTAGCAGAAAGTGTAAGGATCAGAGATTTGTTAACATCAACATGATAAACTATCCATTCAGTCAGTTCCACTGTCTCCCTCTATTTTGCTGAACAAGTCAAATCTTCCCTGGGTCTCTCTCGAAATCGTCATCTTGTGATCGTGTTGAAATTCCATTCTCCACTGCTGTACACTCTTTGCTCCTGTACCCTTTATACCACTCAGTATATAGTTGACCACACCATCGTCCAGTTCAGTTGTATTACCCTGGCTTTCTTTAACTCTTGCGTAATCAATTATGGTAAAATTATTTCTAGCAGAATCTTTTTCTTTGAATAGATTTTTCTCGAGTGACCCAAAGATCAATCCTTGACCTGTACTCCTCCTCGTTCACATGCTTCTCCTTGGTGGTGTCTTCCAAAGACATGGTATTCAAAATTACGTAAGCTGACAGTACCCAACTGGACTTCTCTATTGCTGATGTCCGTCATTCCACAACTATTTGCACTGTGTCTGTCTGTTTGTTTGTATATCTGTTATTTGAGCTTCGGATTAGCTACACCATCCTCCCTCCGGTTAAACACTCCTGCCACATGATCGTACCTTACCGCTAACTCTATTTCCTTCCCAGGCCACTGTGTCCAAATGACACAGTCTACAACCTTCTGATCCTATTTGACCCAGAGTTGAGATTCTAAACCCATTTACTGTCCCTCGTAATTCTTGTTCCCATCTTTGTACTTACCCAGCCCATCTGTTAATGAAACCCTTGTCAATGTCCTGCATTCCAGACTTGACAACTGCAGTAATTTCCTGGTAGGCCACCCATTCTCTATTAATTTTTACAAAATTCTGCTACAGGTTCAGTCCACCCATTGCCTGTTGACCTACGTTAACTCCTCATCTTCCAAAGCCTCATCCTCGACTCTTATCCTTGAATTAAATCTATCGGGTTGCTCCTCTTTATCTCTGTGACCACCTCAGCAAGTCTTGTTGAATGTTTCATCCATTGGACAAGCCTGTTATTATAGTCCTCATTCATTCCCTTCATTGTCCATTAGTAGCTGATGTTTACAGGTATCTAAGGCCTGCATTTTTCAATTCATTCCCTCTGCCTCTCCACTTCTTATATTTTTCCTTTTAAAATCATCTTCAGACCCAACATCTTTGATCAAGCTTTTTGTCACTTGAAACATATGAATTAGGAACAGGAGTAAGTCATTTAGCCCCTTGAGTTGCTCAGCCATTCATTAAGATCATGGCTAATCTGATTGTAACCTTAACCTCAAGCCTGTGTCCTGCCTACACTAATTAAATTTTAACTGCATTGCTTAGTAAGAATCTATCCACCGCTGCCTTAAAAATATTCAAGGATGCTGTTTCCATTATCTTTCCAGGAAAAGGCTTCCAACATCTCACAAAACTCTGCAAAAGACCTTGCCCGATGTATTTTAAATGAGGACCCCAATTTCTAGGTTTTCCCATAAAAGGAAACATCCTTTTCACATTTACCATGTCAGAACAACACAAGATCTTGTATGTTTAAATCAAGTTCTGTCTTATTCTTTTAAACTCCTAAAGATACAAGTCTGCCTTATCCAACTATTCCTCAAAATACAAACCACTCACTCCAGTTGTTAGTCTGATAAACCTTCTCTGAACTGCCTCCAACATATTTATATCCTTCCTTAAATAAGATGACCAACACTGTGCATTGTATACCAGATACCATCTCTCCAGTGCCCTGTATAAAATAACCTCCATAATTTTGTATTTAATTCCCATCCCAATAAATGTTAACATTCGACTAGTCTTAAATGCTTGCTGGAGCTGCATACTAAAGCTTTGTGCTTCATGCATTTGGATACTCGCATCTCTCTGCGTCTCAGAGTTCTGTAATCTCTCACTATTTAAATAATGTGCTTCAGTTTTATTATTCTTACTATTAGACTTGTAATCTACTCTTACTATTAAACATATTATTCAGTTTTATTATAATTCTTACCAAGATGGACAATTATACATTCTCACAGACTGTACTCATTTGCCACATCATTGCCCATACATTTAACCTATCTACTTTTTTTTTGTACTCTTATGTATTTCCTCTTTGCCTTCTCTTTATAACAGCAAATTTGGCAACCAATCCTCTGTCCCATCATCTAAGTTGTTTATATAGATTTTAAACGGTTGAAGTTCCATCACCAATCCCTTGCCACATGACTTGTTACATCTTGCCAAAGACCCATTTTCTGCCTACTCTTTGCTTCTTGTTAGCCAGCTGAATCTTCTGTCCGTGCCGATTTTTCTACCCTCTATACCATTAGCTTTTATTTTCTGCAAGACCTTTTAATTTAGCACCTTTCTTATGAAATGCCTTCTGGAATTGTAAGTACAGTACATCCACTGATTTTCCCTTTACCCATTACCTCCTCAAAGGACTGTAATAGATTGGTCAGACATGATTTGCCTGCCCCAAAACCATGTTGACTCAACCTGGTTACCTTAAACTCAACTATATGTTCTGCTATAACCTTCTTAGTTATAATAATTTGTTACATTTTCCCAATGATAGATATTAAACTAAGTGGCCTGTTTCCTGAGTACCTCTCTTTTTGAATAAAGGAATTACTTTTACTATCTTCCATTCTACTGGGACAGGCATTGAATCAAGAGAGTTTTGAAAAATTAAAACCAGCGCATCAATTTTCTCACTAGTATTTCTTTTAAGACCTTAGGAGGACATCCACCAGGACCAGGGCACTTGTCAGCCTGAAGCTTTAACAATTTTCTTACTATCACTTCTTGGTGAACTTCCTGAGTTGCTCCCTCTCTTCCATTTCTTGATTTATTGCTGCTTCTGAAATGTTCCTTGAATCCTTTGTATTGAAAACCACTGCAACATAATTGTTCAGTTCTTCTGCCATTTTTTATTTTGTGTAATTAATTTTTGTCAGACTGATATTCACTTTGTTAACTCTCTCTTTTTTCCTCCATTTAAGTAATTATTGAGCTCTTTTACTTTTTTTTTATATTTCTGTCTTTCTCTTGTACTTTTATTTTTACCTCCACATAAATATTTTGGGAAATTTTTGGGCAGACGATTAACAAAAAAAAACTTCTGACCTGCCACCTAGCTTTGCACAGTTAAATGCTTTTTCTTTTATGTTGATAGTATCTTTAACATCTCTATTTAATCATGGATGGTGGACCCGTTCCTTGGAAATTTTATTACTCATTGGAATGTATCTCTTCTGTGTGTTCTGAAAATTCCCTTGTATGTCAGCCACTGCATCCCTGTTGACCTATCCTTTACCTCATTAACCTAATCTGCTTTCATTGCATCACAATTCTAAAAGGAAATAGTCTCGGACCCACTCCTCTTTCTCTCAAACTGAATGCAAAATTCAATCTTGTTATGGTTGTTGCTACCTAAGGGTGCTTTTCCTATGGCAGTCTCCCTCTTAGACTCATTTCTGTTTATCTGTTTATATGTCTATAAAGTGCCATGAGATGCATTTGTGCTCAAAAAGAAGAAAATTGCCAATTGTTATAATATATGACTCACCAATTTCATAATTGGCCTGAACATAAGAATGAGGAGCTAGAGTGGGCTATTCACAATGTCAAACTGCTGAGCTATTCAGTTAGATCATAGCTGATCTTATTGTGCCCTGAACTCCGCCAAATTGTATTCCTTCATAATCTTGACTTTCTTGTTGATCAAAAACCTTTCTAACTCAACCCTGAAAATATTCAATGACTTAAATTCTACCACACTGGAGCAGATAATTTGAAAAATGAATGACATTCAGAAAAAGAAAAAAGTTTTATCTGAATTCCCAGCTCTAGACTCCCTCACAAATGGAAGCATCCTTTCTGCATCTGCTGTGTCAAATCCCCTCAGGATCTTGCATGTTTCAATAAGATCATCTCTTATTCTAAACTTGAAATCATACATTTCCTTCCAAAGAAGGCAAGTTCACATTTTCCCACATTTAAGTTCCATCTACAAATTCTTTGGCCTCGTCGTTTAACCTACCACTTTGCCTAAGAAAAGAAACGCTGTTGAAGCTTTCTGTCTTGCTCTCAATGGGACAAAATCACAAGAATACAAGTCTGAAAGAGAACAGCAAGTTGTATTACATGAGAAGAGTATGCTGATTGGTCGTGATGTTCCTGAGGAGAATGCTCCAGGCATCAGTTAAATCTAAATTCAAGCCAAGCAGGTTGACTGGTCAAGGCATTGCCTTAGGGAAATGCACTAGGGATTGGTTGTCCTCAAGCTCTTACTTAGTTCAAAAAAGGGTGCAATGTGACATCAGTCTTCTGACCTAGAGCTAATGCCTGTTGGAGTTGTATGCTTTCCTTTCAATTTGACGCTATCCTCAATTTTCTTAGATAGCCACAGATGGTGTATTCTTCTTATGGCGTTCCCTTCTTTATGGATTGTATCTTTGCTGCATATTATGAAATATTTTCTGAAATGTCTGCCAGTGCTCCACTGATGTTAAAAAAAAATAGAACCTTTAGAACTTCATAAATGTACACTTAGGGAGTGAGGAAGAAATAGCAAGACATCTGAATACAAATTCTCCCATTGGGAGCACCTAGCATGGGTTCATGAAGGGTAGGTCATGTTTAACTAATTTGGTAGAATTTTTTTGAGGACATTACTTGCATGGTGGACAATGGGGAACCTGTGGATGTAGCGTATCTGGATTTCCAGAAGGCATTTGACAAGGTGCCACACCAAAAGCTGCTACATAAGATAAAGTTGCGCGGTATCACAGGTAATGTATTGGCATGGATGGAGGATTGGTTGACTGCTAGAAAGCAAAGAGTAGGGGTAAATGGGTGTTTTTTTTTTTTTTTGGTTGGTGGTCAGTGGCTAGTGGTGTGCCTGAGGGATCAGTGTTGGGACCGCAAGTGTTTACAATTTACATAGATGATTTGGAGTTGGGGACTAAGTGTGGTGTGTCAAAATTTGCAGATGATACTAAGATGAGCTGTAGAGCAAAGTGTGCAGAAGACACTAAGTCTGCAGAGGGATATAGATAGTCTAAGTGAGTGGGCAAAGGTCTGGCAGATGGAGTACAATGTTGATGAGTGTGAGGTCACCCATTTTGGTAGGAATAACCGCAAAATGGACCGTGTTTTAAATGGTAAAAAATTGCAGCCTGCTGCTGTGCAAAGGGACTTGGGTGTCCTTGTGCATGAATTGTTAAAAGTAGGATTGCATGTGCAGCAGGTAATTAAAAAGGCAGATGGAATTTTGTCTGTCATTGCGAGAGGGATCGAGTTTAAAAACAGGGAGGCTATGCTGCAGCTGTATAGGGTCCTGGTGAGGCCACACCTGGAGTACTGTGTGCAGTTTTGGTCTCCTTACTTGAGAAGAGATATACTAGCACTGGAGGCGGTGCAGAGGAGATTCACTTGGTTGATTCTAGAGTTGAGTGGGTTGGATTATGAGGAGAGACTGAGCAGGCTGGGATTATACACATTGGAATTCAGAAGAATGAGGGGAGATCTTATAGAAACATATAAGATTATGAAGGGAATAGATAAGGTGGAGGCAGGGAGGCTGTTTCCACTAGCAGGTGAAACTAGGACTAGGGGGCATAGCCTCAAAATAAAGGGAAGCAGATGTAGGACTGAGTCCAAGAGGAACTTCTTTACCCAAAGGGTTGTGAATCTGTGGAATTCCCTGCCCAGTGAAGTGGTTGAAGCTACCTCACTGAATGTTTTTAAGGCAAGGCTAGATACATTTTTGAACAGTAAAGGAATTAAGGGTTATGTTGTGCGGGTGGTTAAGTGGAACTGAGTCTCAAAAAGATCAGCCATGATCTTATTAAATGGTGGGGCAGGCTCGAGGGGCCGGATGGCCTACTCCTGCTCCTAGTTCTTATTTTCTTATGTATTCAGCTATTCAGCCCCTCAAGCCTGCTCCACCATTTAATAAGACCATGGCTGTTTGTTTTGAATTCCACATTCCCACAAACCACTGATAACCTTTGATTACATTTCCAAACAAGAATTAATTTGCCTCCATCTTAAAAATATTCAATGACCACGCTTCCATTGCCTTTCTAGGCAGAGAGATCTAAAGTTGCACAATCTGCTGAGAGAAAAGAATTCTCATCTCTTCCTAACAGACAGATCCCTAATTTTTAAATAGTCACCCCTCGTTCTGGACTCGCCCACATGAGGAAACATCCTTTCTACATCCACCAGCGAAGACCGCTCAGAATCTATACACTTCAATCAAGTCACAACTTGCTCTTCCAAACCCTGTATTTCCAACCTGTCTTCCTAAGGCAGTCTGCTCATTTCAGATATCAATCTGGTGAGCTTTCCTACACCTTCACATCCATCTTTAAATGAGGTACATAGTACTCCAGATGTAGTCCTTCAATGCCCTGCATAATTGAAACATAATATCCTTACTCTTGCGTTCAAGTCATCATGTAATAAAGGATAGCATTTCCATTAGCCTTAATTACTAGTCGTACTTGCATACAACTTCCTTTGACGCATACAACTTCCTTTGACGCATACAAC
>JAHRHZ010000087.1:20926208-20977446 GCA_024137785.1 Ginglymostoma cirratum
CTTTGACGCATACAACTTTCTTTGACGCATACAACTTTCTTTGACTCATACACTGAAACACCTCCACATTTTATCACCCTACACCTCAAAATGCTGCATTCAAGCTCCATTTAAGTAATAATTCTTTTTAATTTCTACTGACCAAAGTGAACAACTTCACAGTTTCCCTCATTGTACTCCATTTTCAAATTTTTTGCCCACTCACTCAACTTATCTACCTCAGTCTATAACCTTCTCATAACATAATTTATTGCCTATCTTTGTTGTCTGCAAAGTTAACTACTATGCATTCACTCTCTCATCTAACTCTTTGATCTAAATGATAAAAAGTTGAGGCACCAGCAGATCCTGAGACTCCACGTGTCACCTCCTGCCAGACAGAAAACAACCTGTTAATCATGCTGTCATTTTTTTTTATTTTGGCCAGCCAGCCCATCTTCTATCCATGTTAAAACACACTGCCCCCTACACCATGAACTCCTCCTTATGCCATACTTTGTTAAAAGCCTTCTGGAAAATAGGGTTCAACTACAAATACCCCTTTATTCACAGTGCATGTTACTCCTACAATGAACTCCAGTAAATTGGTTAAAAAAGATTGAATTGGAAAACCATCACCAATGCAACTATTACCTGATTAGCCACCCCTTTTAAGACACTTGGATGAAGTCCATCAGTACCCAGGACTTGTCAGCCGGCAGCTCCATCAGTGCTTTCCTAGTGATCGCAATTCACCAAATTCTTCTCTCCCTTCCACAGTCTCTCTGATTCACAGCAATTACTGGAGAGTCAACTCTGCCTTCACATCTTTTGCAGTGTTCACTTTTAACTGAGGCATCAGGAATGCAGACATTTAAAATGGAAATAGATGAGAGAGAGTGCATACAAGTCTAAATATTTTAATCCTAATGGATATACGGAATAACCCCCAAAAGTTTTGTGAACTCTACCAACTTTTATCTTCGCAATGGTAATCTGATGCATTGGCTTCTTCACTTTTGGATTGCTACTTCTTGATTTTGCAAGTGACTTACATTGCCTTTTATCCCTCTGCCCATCTCACTTTCAAACTGCGTCATGAAAGACATCACTGTGATGACATTTTGCCCATTTGTGGATGCAAAGTGACTCAAACAAATATGCCATTGGGAACTTTGGCTTTATTTAAACCATTAAAATAATCTCAAGTTTTGAGGCCAAAATTAATTTAGTATAATTTTTAATTAATGATCATTTTAATTTTCTTGATTGTTTGTACCTTGATATGACTTTAAACTTTATTTTTCAGCAAAGTTTCCAAGATGAGATCCATGCTTTGCAGACCCGTGTGGAGACAATTCAACAGGTGTTATCGGATCTTAAAATCCAGCTCTATGCAAAATTTGGAAACAACATTAACCTCGAAGCTGATGACAACTGAACTGTTTGTTTATTTTCACCAGTCACATTTCACTTGATTAAATGATTTAACTTTTGCAAAAAAAAGTCATCACTTTGTCCATGATTTTCGAATGGAATTTTAAGATTTTTGTCCTGCAACTCCACTTATTTGATGAAAACGTTATTTTATACATGCTTGAATTCGTTATTTATTTGTTATGGTGGAGCCACGTTCTGATTTTTTGAATTTTCTGTAAAATATTCAGCTCTTAAATCTCTAATTAGGAAATCTTTTTAAGTTAATGTTTAGCATTCAAATGAATAATGTAACTGTCCCAATATGATTCAACAATATCTATTCTGATTGACTTGCATAATCCACCTTCCCAATAAAACAGTTAAACTTGCACAAATACGCTGGTTTTAACATTGATTAAATTTTAATCTTATGCATTATAGCAATGTAATCAAATTTAAATTTTATACAATTTTGGAAGTCGAGATTTTCTTATTATTGGAATCTCTGAATATTGCTAAATAATCAGCTAGCATTTTAAGGGGCGCCATACGGAAGTGTGTGTGGGATTGCACAACTAGTCAAATTAAAGATGTTGTTTGGTTTTCTTTCATTTTACAAGGCTGTTACTCCAGGATCCTTCAAGACTGACACTTGGTGTATAAATAAATACTGCTTTCATAGGTAACTACACTTTCAGGCCTTGTTAGCAAAATTGAAACCCAGAGATCAAAAAGGGAAGCGACGTTTTGCATTTACACAAAACAAACCGCATAGTGGTGAATGATTGGTTGTTTTTCACACTGGAAATATACACAGCGATGTCTCCTTGAGTCGCTGTTAGGATTACTGTTCTTTTTGTTACATATTGATGACTGCATTTGGATATGTGAGGCATGATTTCAAAGGATGCAAATGAAACGATGACGATCGCAACAGACTTCAAGAGGATTTAGACAAACTGATTGCATTAAATTGCATCTAATTTCAAACAGAGAAATGATCCATCCTGGTAGGAAGATTTTTAATGTACAAATTTTAATGGCGTGCGGGAATATACATATCTTTGGATGAAGTACACATCTTCAATGTACAGGTTGACGAGGTTGTTCTGTTTCTAAAAAGAGAAAAAAAAATCATTGGCTTTACTGAAGGCATAATGTACAAAAGCAAACAAATTATAGTAAACCTGTTTTAAACCTGGATCAGAGAGTGATCTACTTACAACAAAAATTAAGGTAATAAGTTATTGACAACATATTTTAACGTAGTCGGGACCTCAGCATCTTACACTTCAGAATTAACCAATTGTTTGTAGCCACTTATTCCTGGTAAACTCAGCAGCCAATCTGCACGGAACAAAATTTCTCAGAAAAATTAGATGAATTCTGCGCGTTTTTTTTTGTTGGTGTTAAGTAAGGCATAAATGTTGCAATAGATTTTGGGGAAAATGCACCAGCATCACTTTGATCAGTGCTTTGGATCCTTTAAATTCATGAGAGAGTCAACTAATACCTCACTCAATTTGCCTTAAGATCTGCATTGAAGAAAATAAAATGCTTGAATTAGAGGTTCTTCTGGCAGTATAAGATTTTTGTATATGAGGAGTAGCAGAATCATTCTTGACCTCCGAGAAAAATCACGACTATCTAGAGGTTGAGAGTTTTCAATAAATATGAATAGGAAAGGAAGTAGTGTAGCCCATATGTAAGGGGTACTTCGACTTAATCAAGTGAGTGTGGAAAGCTGCCCTGAGTTCTGGTTTGAAATCTTCCATCTGGAATGGACGCAGCTGATACTGTGGTACACCAGAGACACGAGAAGGAAGATACTTTGTTCAAAATAATTAAAAGGAATATGTATCAATAAGCAAAATTATAATCAATAAGCAAAACAGCACTTCAATTTATATTTTGGATCCCTTGTTTTGAGTACTGTATGTGACAGTAAATTTAATATATTGGATCATGAACCAAGTACATTTTAAGGAAGCAGAAGATAGTGCTCATCTTCACTTAATGATGAGTGACTTAAATAACATTGACAAGGAACCTGCCTTCAGACAAAACACATATGAATAAATGAATCATCATAAGATTGTTCTTAAATTCAAAATTCTGGACTATCAGTCTCATTCAATATCAGAAAGGCAAACTTCAAATACACAAGGAAACATCTTAAACAAATTCCAATCAAAATACTGAAGATGCTGGAATTCTGCCCAGGCCATGGTGTCAAAGAATGAAATTCGATTACTGGAAGCATTTAAACTTGATGAGGGTGATTGGATAAGCTGTTGGTACTTAATGTTGATAGGCATCGGGACAACATGAGATGTATCGAAGGAAGTGAGACTGAAAATTGTGGAGGCATTAACCATGATCTTTCAATCAACCCTAGATTCAGTGGTGATAGTGGAGGACTGGAAAATTGTAAACTCAACACACGCTTGTACAAACAGATCCAACAATTACAAGTCAGTCAATTTTACACTGGTGATGGGGAAACTTCTAGAAATGAGTACTTGGAATAAAACAAATGGTTGCCTGGAAATATGTGGATTAATTAAGAACAGTCACCATGAATTTAAGAGAAGATTGTGTATAACTTACTGGAGTTTTTTGAAGAACAGAGAGATTTGCTGAGGAAAAGGCACGGATTTCCAAAAGGTATTTGATTCAATGCCACACAATACACTTGTGAAGAAAGTCATAGGTCATGGAATAAAAGGGACACCAGGAACATGGATACATTATTGTTTAAGTGATAGGAAACACAGTAATGGTTAATGTGTATTTTTCAAGCTGGAAGAAAGTTTACTGGGGAGTTCCCCGGGATTGACATTGAGACCCTTGCCTTTCCTGATGTATATTTATGATCTAAATCTTGACAGGCAGGGGACAATTTCAATTTTTTTGCAGACAGTGCAAAAGTTGGAAGAATTATAAACTGATGAGAAAGTGTGAAACTGCAAGAAGATGCTGACAAATGGGCAAAGTGGATGGATAGTTGGCAAATGTGGTTCAATATGGAGAAGTGGGAGGTGATGCATTTTGGTCCAAGGAGCAAAGGGAGACAGGTTAATATAAAGACTACCATTCTGAAGAGTGTGAGGAGCAGAGAGAGCTGGGTGTATATGTGCGTATGTTATTAAAGATGGCGTAATATAGACTGCAACAGGTTGGATTAGTATACAAATTATTTTCATAAAAACTGAGTGTTCAACTATTTAAATGTTGTATGTAAATGACACATGGAGCGGTTTTCTTGGAAGTTTCAAAAGGATATGGTATTTATTATCCTCAATACTTACCATTATCATAATCCCAGGCTGATGTTACTATTGGACAGAGAATGCTATTTAAAAACAAAAGACTCTTGGCTTTATTATTGAAGACTAACGCGATACTACCCTTTAATCCGAGAACAATTAAGCATAAAAGCAAGGACGTTATCTTACAGTTATACAGAGAATTGATGACAGCACATCTTGAATACCGTGTACAATATTTGTCTCCTATTTGAGGAAGGATATATATGCATTAAAACAAACACAGAGAATGCTGGAGAAACTCAGCAGGTTTCGCAGCATCTGTGGAGAGAGAAACAGTAACATTTTGAAACCAATTCTGAAGAAGGGTCATGCCAGACTCGAAATACTAACTTTGTTTTTCTGTCCACAGATGCTGCCAGACCTGCTGAGTTTCTCCAGCATTTTAATTTGAACAAGTTGATTTGAAATTAAAGTTGTTCAACAATTTAGCACATAACATTAGGCTGTCCTTTACATGCATACTAATGAACATACCAGGTAAAAATTGATTTGCAATCACCTAGAGTTACAGCCAGGTGAGGAGTAATAACAGCGCTTTCCTTTTGGTATATTGTTTGACCGCAACAGGTTGGTTTAGTAAACAAACTGTTTTAACAAAAACTGAGTGTTTAACTATTTAAATGTTGTATGTAAATGACACATGGAGTGGTTTTCTTGGAAGTTTCAAAAGGATATGGTATTTATTATCCTCAATACTTATCATTATCATAATCCCCAGCTGATGTTACTATTGGACAGGTCAGATCCCAGACTGAAATCTGACTTGATAGATTATACTTGGCTTGTATTTAACAATATGGTATTTCAATGAAACACAAGCATGAAATGCTGCCTATCTGGTTTTGTAATTAAAACAAGTTTTTGTTTTATGTAAAATAAAAGATGATAAAACAAATTAGCTATTTACATGAAACACAATTTAAAGTATTTTGTAACGCAGTATAAATAGAATAACCCATCTATCCCAACAGTATTCCTTTACAGTACTGGAACACCAGAGAGAATCCCTTCTTGAGGACATCTAGAGGTTTGACTTAACTTAAAAAAAAAACAAAGAACTGCAGATGTTAGAAATCAGAAACAAAACAAAAATTGCTGGAAAAAACTCAGCAGTTCTGGCAGCGTCTGTGGAGAAAAAGCAGAGGTAATTTTATGGGTCCAGTGACCCTTCAGAGCTGCCAGGTTCTGAAGGAGGCTCACTGGACCCGAAACGTTAACTCTGTTTTCTCTCCACAGATGCTGCCAGACCTGCTGAGATTTTCCAGCCATTTCTGTTTTTGACTTAACTGTTGCTTTCAATTCTTGGCCTCGTCAGCCTGATAACCTCTTCCTTGAGTATTCAGACAATTAAGCTTAGAATTTCTCAGCTTTGAAAAACTCTGTCAGGGTCCTAACCAAACAATTCTAGTCTGGAACTTCCAAATTAAACTGTTGCGTTGAGGTAATCTATTTATAATGATTCTATACAAACTACTTGCTTCAGGCGAACCGTGTTCTTGCATCTAACTTTAACCAGGAGTTCTGTGAGCTGAAACCAAAAGGTTTCCAAGCTATTGGCATTTCCCATAGACAAAACAAAATCAATGCCTGGTCCTTCTAACTGAAGAAAGGCTAATGCTCTTTGACATGTATTCTGTTCACTCATAAAACTCTCCCAATGCAAACAAATTCCAATTAGCGCTCCAGGGGCTCTCCGTTTCACATTGGTTTCAAAAAGTCTTGGAACTAGAAATAGTGCCAAGCTAATCATTAAACTTTCATACAGAACCAAAACCCACATGCCTCTATTCAGAATCCAAACTCGCAAAATAAATGATGTCAAAATATATATAAATCACACACTTTGTCGCTGTATATAGTTCCAATTCTCACATCCATTCAATAGAGTTACAGACATAAAGAGAAAAAGATAAAGAGGGAGGCTAGGTTAAATTGCTTAAGATTATCCTTAAGAAATCAATCAAATACAGATCTGTGGATTGATGTACTGGTTGCTTCAGCCAATTTTCAGTGAACTTCTGGATTCTGCAACAAGATGTTTTAACCTATTTTTTCTAATTAACCTGTTCAGTGATGTTATACATGCCTCAGCAGCACGTGGGACTTGAACCCATGCCTCTTGGTCCAGCGGTCAGAACACTACAAGAGGGTCCTCAGGATGATTTAATGTGTTGATGGATGATCTTTGACACCTGAAGTCAGCAGCTGTTTGCTTCAGGTTGAAGACGCTGCCTATGCTGTACGACTGGATAGAATACAAGCAGGGCACACAATTGCAGAATGGCTGGAGACAGAGAGACACAAAGGAATTACATGGTTTCTTGCCATTTCACACACGTTTTCTTGTTTCTTTCAACCTTAACCCAGAAAAAAAATCAGTTTCTTTAAACACAAATTATTTGATTTTTATTGCTTGACCCACATTCACAAAATTACCAAACAAAATCACAACAAACTAGGGGATCATCACATGATGAACATTGTTTAAAGTAGTTAATTAATATGGCCCATGGAGTTCCTTCTTGACCTGGATCCATTGTCCAAAGGAATGAGTTTGATAGCTTGCTGCTCACCTGCCTGAATTATTAGTCTGGATGATATCTAGCTCACATTTTCTTCAATAATTTCTCCCTAGTGGGCTACATCCAGACAGTGCAATTCCATTCTGATAGTTTTGTAGATTGTTTTATAAACAGCTAAAGGAGTAGGATGGTTTCCTTCTCTCGCACTCCTTATTTGACTGTAGCAGGTTCTCTTCTTTCAAAAAAAATGCATACTAATTCAATGAGTGGCTAAATGGTTATGTCCTGTTACCACAAAAAAGAAATAAGTTCCCTTGAGTTTTTTTTTGAAAGGAGAGTGGTTTTAATTATATTTGTCTAGTATAAGTAAAATAATAACATATAGCCCCAACCCATACACACACAGCCCTCAAAAGTTCAAGCAACAAATGGATGGCAGAGTGGGAAGATAGATGAAGCAATTTAACGTGCAAGAAAGTTAAAAGGGGATGTGTGAATTTGAAGTTCTGGGGATTGGCCAGCTTTGGACCAAATTTGGTTGACCTTTTTGGTTCAACCTTGAGTTTATGAAGATATTCACAGTCAATTTATTTATTTTTTTTTCTGGAGATAGCAGCTGCTGCCAGGCTGATTCTTTTCTCTCCATCAGTGGCACTGGATAGTCAAAGCAGCAGTCTAAACTTAAAAGTTCCAAGTTGGATGGAGAGAAAGAGAGAGAACCTACTGTGGGTCTTACTTCTTTAGTTTCTCATGTGCTCATTGCTGTTGTTAAAGAAAATTATTTTAAGCACAGAAAGGGCTAACTGGCTTATTACATGATTGTCTCTGTTCAACTTCCCAAATACCCAAATATGGTCATGCGTAATTTGGTCTGTGCATATTTCTTTCCTAGCCAGAGTCCATTGTCTCAAACATTAAGCCAGTTATTTGTCCTAGATAGTTGAGTATCTAGGTGATTGCTGGATGCTTTGCTAATGGGCTAAGAGATGGTCCCTATTCATTCTCCTTTGAGGTACTTGTCCTCATTTTAATGGATTTAGAACGTACATTAATGTAATCTTCAGCCATCTTTGAATCTGTGACATCAGGTCATTCGAATGGAACTTGAGTTTTGTTTTAAATTTAATAAGGATTTTCAGTCACTAAATTCACTTTTTAACATAAAGCAATATTTCACAATACTTGCAAACTGAAGTTTTATATTTCCCCATGTTAACAGCTGTTGTTATAGGTCTCTTAAAATACTATTGGCAGTCAAGATAAACTCAGGATTACAGCCCTTTCAATCAATAAATAAAATCATTTTTACCACAAAATGAGTATGATGCTAAATAGTTTAACTACTAAAGTGAAGTAGGATGAGGAAGAATGAACTGTCTAGATCCTGAAGAGGAATGGGGACTTCTAGGAATAATATAATAGCAATAATAGAACGACAGGACAGCAGATACATGGGAACATCAACCCCTGCATCAACCACACACTGTTCTGACCTGGAAGTATATCTTGGAGGTCGTCTACCTTGTCTGCTTCTTTTTTTTCCCTTCAATGTTTTTTTTAAATTTCCATTTATAGTAGTAACTTGCCATCTTTTAACGACTTTGGTGGAAGGTGTCTTCTCCCAGCCTAGGCCCAGTGACGAGATGGCTTCCAGTGGCCTAGAATGGTGCTATAGGCCTGAAGCCTGGCGGGGCAGTCTCCCAGTATGGCGGTCTTGGCCAGGTGGAGCAGTCTTGGCCTGGAATGGCTGTCTTATCTTGGAGTAGAAGCCTCATCTCAGTAAGGGGGTCTTCTTTGGTGACCTTCGAGTATTCCAGCAGCCCAGCATGGAGGTCTAGTCCCAGCACGGAGGTCTTCCTCTTGGCATGGAGGTCTTGCCCTGACTTCAGAGGCAGCTTCCGGATCTTCCAGCAGCCCAGTGTGGAGGCCTAGTCCCATCGTGGAGATCTTGTCTTGGCGTGGCAGAGCAGTCCCAGCCCAGCATAGGGGTCTTGGCCCGGACCTGCATGACAATTTCATCCTGGTTTTTCAAAGTATCCTGAAAGCAGGAGCCCTAAATTGAACTGTGGTGAAATTGTATTTTATTTTCTTCTTATTTATGACTTCCGTCATTAATTTAGTTGCTGTGGTATGGTGACTTATAAAACTTTTCACTATATTTTTTTCTGTTTAAATAAAACAATAAATTGCTATTCTATTCCACATTTCTAATGTGTTCCTGACACTTTCACTGGGTCAAAGTCCTGGAATTTACTTCCTAACAGTACTGTGGTTGTTCCTACACCCTAAGTACTGCAGTGGTCCAAAAAGTCAGCTTACCACCATCATTTTCCGAACATTTAGTGCTAGGCAATAAATGCTGACCTAGTCCTCAAAGACCATGCCCCTTGTTCCACTAAAATTGTCGAAACATTTTAAAAGCAGTTTCTTTGAAAAGCATGTGTCTGTATATAATGTCTTTTCTCTTAGCATCAGCAGAGTAGCATAGAACCGAATAGTCAATGTATTAAACGATTATTTCCCAAAAGTTTTCTCAAAGCACAGCATGAACAACTTACACAGTTAATGTTATTGATATAAATGATATAGCTTCCAAACAAATAAATTTCCAGGAATATGATTTAATTTATATCAAAATAGTAAGAAAGGGGGATTAAGAAGAAATCAACCACTGGTGAGAGATGCAGTAAACCAATAAAACCCCACAAACAACTGCAACATATAACACTGCACGTCAAACTAATAATGTGTCTTGATAATACAATGCCTCAAACTAATGCAACATCTTCACTAATGTAATTCTTCAATCTTATGCACTAATATAACTCTTTCAACTAATACTGTACTCAAACTAATAAAGGACTTCAAAACATACATTCTCAAACTAGTAAATCAAACTAAATTAACGTTGCAGCTCAAACTAATATTGAAAAGAGAAGACTGGTGGTTCATTAAATAGAGATCTTCAAAATTATGAAAACTTTGACAGTGTAATGAATGTTTTCAATCTAGATGCCACTAATATATGCAAAGTAACCATAGTCCTACCAGACAATAGGGATGCTGTCTTATTAGAGAAAAATAGCCTCGTGGTGGGTTAACCTAAGGGTCACCACCCTTTAGGTCAGGGGAAGGTATGGGAAGGTGTCTATTATGGTAATCTCAGCCAATACAGGAATGGAACCCACACTGTTGGTGCTGCTCTGCAACATCAACTAGCCGTCAGCCAACTTAAGTTAATTGACCCCTGTCCAGCAATTGAATAGAAAATTTAGAATAAATGTCTCTACCTAGTTTGTGGTGAATATGAAACTGATCACTTCAGAGAGTGATTGAAATTAATACTATGTTTGCATTTAAGAGGAAGATAGATAAACATATGTAGTTGAGTTATGCTGATAGAGTTTGATTAGGCAAGGCAAGTGGTGCATTAATGGCAAAATGGATTGGCCTGCTTTTATGATTTATCTGATCCACTACAGGCAAAAATACTAGTATACAAGACGGAGACATTTATTCTCAAAGTGTGCCTTGCTTTGATCAGATCATACATTTAATATCATGCTTTCTTTGGTGACTGAGATGTAAGGAAAATGTTCAGGTCCTGATGCCCATTAGGATGACTCATAGTGGCAGAAACAGGAATTATGAGGAGAGATTGGGGAAATCTGGATTTTTCAGTCTTATGATGAACCACGGACCTTTTACATAGAAAATGCAATGGAGTCTTGTGGTATAGAGGACAGCAAGCCTATCTTTACGTCAGAATGTCTAAGTTCAAGTTGATCCCACGTGTGATGGTCAAAGTATATGCGTTCAAGTGATCAAGTGATCCTTCCACACATGTCAATAGTGGGTGGTAAGAATGATAGAGATTTCTGGTCGACAATGTGATGGAAAGAAAGTTGGTGCAACTACCATTGCTATCCAGAGCAACTGATCCATTTTCACTTGTAGAAGTGAAGGCTGCCGCAGTGTCCCAGACTCCCTGAGCAAACACTAACAAACCACCACCAGGAACTAAAATAGTTTCAAAAAACTTATGAAATAACTTCCCACCAAACAGGGCAAGATAAATCATTCTTAAATTAGACAAATTTAGGATCAACGTCTTCACATGAAGTGATCAACAGAAGGAATGAAAATTCTGATATGACAATGAATAAATAACTTTCAGATAACAGGATAGGGCTAATACAATGTTCCCTTGAAAATGAACAAAAATAAGACTGATGATCAAAGATATTCACACTTTTTCTTTCAATCCCTAATATTGCTGTATGAAGCTTTAAAAACTCAGGCTGTAATGTATTTGGATGAACCACTGATTCATTATTTGGAACTGTACTATCCTGCAATTTTTATCATCGAAAGTCTAGTGTTCCATTTTTATGACTAGCAATCATGACCAATAAAATTAATCCTACTGTCCTGATCTCACCCCATAGCTCTGTATCCTCCTTTGCTTCAAATGTAAAATCCACCTTTTTTCTTAAAAGATGCAATGGTGTCTGCCTCAATTACTCCCTCTGGCAAAACATTCCATGCTCCAACAGCTCTGCCTTTAGAAATTTCTCATAACCTCTCTCCTCACTTTCTCAATGACAATTTTAAATTGATGACCCTCATAACTGACTTCCCAACTGGAAGAAATAGACTTTCTGTATTCACCCTATCAATGCCCTTCATAATTTTAAAACCTGTACTAAATCTTCTTTTAGTGTTCTTTGCTTCAGTGGAAATAAAGCTAAAAGGAGTGAAATTCATCAGTAATGTGAAAGCATTGTGGAAATGAAATTTGGGCAGGGTGTGCAACAGGCTATTCACAATGCTTGTAGCAGTTGTAGATTGACTGTGTCCACAAAAAGTTGAAAAGTAAGTTTTGTACATAACCAGTATGATGATTGAAATCAGTGATATGTAAGACTGCTGGAAATTTTCTTATTTACTTGATATATAACTAGTGTGAAAAATATTAATCATGAGCTAGGTGGACTTCAGATTCACATTATTTTTCGATATTGATATAATATGCCTGATCCTTTAACCTTATACTTTTCCAAAACCACCTTAATTTAAAGAGTACACAATCAATATTGCCTTTGGGAATATTTTTGTATATTTGCTTTTAGTAGCAAGAAAAACAGTGGGAGAATAGGTTGACCAAGCAACACAAGAGGCACACAGCCAGCAACTACTGGTAGCTCATCCTACAACATACAGATCACAGGAAAATTAGTGCTAATTGAGGATGTAATTGACAAAGGAAATAATGATCCATATTATGTCACATGACCAAACCTGCAATGGGCAGCTGTTATAGGTGCTGCACTCCCAGTGACTATATAAGTAACAACTGGCCTAAACTGTTATGCAGCTAGGTCATTTGTCTGAGATACTGCATCTACAATGTATTACAACGACCAACAATATTAATACAAGCCAGTGGGTGCTGCAACATATTTAGATAAAAGCATTATATCAACTGCCAAGACAATTTAAGAAATAGAATGGCAGTAATAATAATGGACGAGAAATCCAGAGTTCCAAACTAATATTCTTGGGATATGGGTTTGAATCCCACCATGGTAGATGGTGAAATTTAAATTCAATAAAAAATCTGGTTAAAAGCTAGCCTGACAATGTCACCACTATTGTAAAAATCATCTGTTTGGTAATGCTGTGTAGAGAAGGAAATCTCCGATCTACACCTGTTCTGACTTACAAGTGACTGCAGACCAACAGCAAAGTAGTTGACTCTTTGGGATAGACAATACATGCTAGCTCAGTCAATGACATCTTATACATGAATTAAATAAATTTGGCCAACCTGCGGCGGTCAGCTGATCCCTATGGCCATTCTAAGTCAGTGTTTCAGTCCATTTTTTCTGTGCATGTAAGACCCTGCTATTAAATGACATCAATAGTTGTATTTTGTATCATCATGATATGCGATTCCTTCCAATTGACTGTAGTTCATGCCAATTATATCTAACTCGTCTCTGTATTTGTGCGCATAACTGATTTTCTTATTACAATTAATATTGTTTTGATGGATTTGCACTTTTATTAACTTCCAATCGCATGTCCTCTATGCAGTCTGCATCCACACCTTATTTCTCTGTTTTTATTGGGCTAGTCTGAACCCATTCCCTCTTTCTCTGTGTTTACTAGAGTAGTCTGAACCCACTCTCTTTGCGCACTATTGAAACTCTCCAGATAGACAGTATTAAATCAATCCTATTCACCTGGGTAATGATGTCTGCCAGGATTTCAGCAATCTTTTAATTTTCTGCGTTGGCCACACTGCCAGGATGTAGGAATTTTGTTTTCTATGAGGAAATGAATATAAATATAACTTGTCATTTTATTTAAAGTAATAATACTTTATTGGGGCTTTGACCAGCAGACTTTAAGGGTTTAAAAATAGCCAAGCAGAAAGTGCACTAGGAGAAAGAGAAGTTAAGAAGACCTAACACCTTACCACGGACAGATTGTCAACATAATAAAAATAAGATTTCCCTCGAAATTGCCTAACTGGGACTTTACAAGAAGGAAGTACAGTTTTGTCTGTCATTGATCTTAGATCAAAGTGTGAAATAGAATAGATTCATGATAACAGTGATATTTATATCTCTACTTATGAAACAAAAAGAAATAACGTAATTAGCAATAAGCAAGCTACTCAAGGGATAATGGAACAATTACTAAAGAAAAGCCCCTAAATGCAGTTACTATCAGACACGGAGAGAAGTACCCACTTTTTCTAGTCCCACACAAAAACAGCAGAAAAGACAAAAAAAGGATCAGTGTCATAGATGGATCACTAAAGGATATAAAAATGGGAGCTTACTGATGTAAGTGGGCAGTTTATGTTTAAGACATTCGTGAAGAATCTGAGGGGTATTAGAGGTTCTGTCCAATAGGACAGTTGATGTTAATGATATGGAGTTGTTTTCTCATGTTTCCTGTGATTGATGCATCAACCTAAGATGTGATAGAGTCCAGAACATCCTTCTGTTTTTTAATAAAGTATTAAAACTGCTCACACCAGACTCTCAAATTTGTACAGTAAGATGTTACCTAGAATCTTATACATCCATATGTAAGTACCATAAAATATGAAGATTATTATTGATGTTTCCTCTGTCCTCACTGGCTGATATATTTTAGATTACAAATTAGCAGAATTATAGTTTTGATGTTTTTATGGAAATAGACTGAATAGATGTTTTTGGTTTGGAGTAAGAAGCTGCAGGCAACTTACTTGAAATATTATTTCATCACTGGTAAAGAAAATGTAACATTCAATCATGATGTAACTTCAATAATGAACCTTTAATGCTCCTCAAGCATCTAACAAGCCATTTAACTGGCATAAATATTGGAAAGTTCATTAATGGAGTTGTGGATACACAGTTGTCGTGGGGAAAAACTGAACAGCAGTAAAAGAGTTAGTAACATTCTACCAATTAGTTTTGTAGAATATTCAGCCACACTCTTGACAGGAAACAATGGCTCTATACTTGCAAATAAGGGAGCAAATTTGAGAATGGCAAAGTCTGTATCAATTAATTCAAATACCAGATATTAAATGGGAAAACATACTTTAAGGAAAAGTACAAATGTAAATCTCACTGTAATTTGGCAGCGCAGGGTGTTTGTGAATATCATGAAAAATTATAATAATATGCAAAAACTGCTTTCTTGGTCCAGAAAAATGTAAGAACATTAGAATTGAAAATAGTAACATTACACTAATTACGTTGTATATGTTACTTTGAGAAAGCAGGAGATATTTTCGGGTCTAATTCAGGCTGCCTTGTTGCTACTTTTTAACAAGCACTAAGAGATGGAAGACTCAATGGTGTTGGTTCCGTGGGAATTGCAGGACGGCTCAGTATTTGTGGTATATTGTACTAAATTATTAGCATTGGGGATTGCACAGTTTTGTTGTCATAAATGAAACATGACCACCACATCATTTGCACCAAATATCCCCTAGTGAGGGAAAACAAGAAAAATTCGAGGAATTATCAGTGCAGCTCTTTGTAGAGATAGATCATAATCCTGATAGGACAGTGCAGGAAGCTGATATTTCATGTGTGAGAATTCTGCCAAATCGGGGAATGTTCTTAGGCTTAAGATGCTGCACCAAAAGGATAAAATATTACTATTTACAGCTGTATACATGGGACAACTCAACTCAAACATTCACATAGATTCAGTTGTATTATTTCTGCAGATCATCAGTTTAAACCTTGTATTCAATAAGCATGTATATGTGTGCAAGTTTATAAATCTTTGCACTTTTATATGTCTTCACAACCATGATCACCTGTAAGCTTTACAGTGATGGAACTCAATGCATCAATTGAGCCAGGTCATAAGCATGGAGATATTTCAGGACTGGACAAAAACTATTTGAGTTTATTACAGATATTTGTTTCCTTATTGCGCTACTTCATTCAACCCAACAATTTGAAGTTGTTGGGTCTGTAGAATGTCCAGTTTCCAAGATCTGAAGTGATAGCATAAATCCTGAGACTCTCAAGAGACTTAGAAGCCTAAAAACTAGATTGCAGGCACAACCACTCAAGTTATTGCCTACATTCGTTCTGATTTGTTGTAAGGTTGAATTGTTTTCTAGTGTTACAGGATCGTTATATCGATTGCCATTTACCCTTCTGGCAAATTTAGAACAACCAAGCTGATTGATGCATATCTTAAAGAGCATTTGCAAAGTTATTAAACTTTGATTTTGCAAGCCCATGAAAAGGCTAATCTATAATAAATATAGATCTTGCTGCAGAAAGCTAACCAAGCTTATCTGATGAAAGAAAGCAACCATGCACACCAGAGACTAATGATTTTTATCTGCATTTCATTAACTTATCAGATAAAAAGGAAACACCATAGCAAATACATATTGAAAGCAAGCTAGCTGACATTTAATTTTTAATGGCCATGCAGATAAAGGCAAATAAAATGTCAAAAGATGTTAAATTTATTAGGAGAAAGTACAAGTTCTAAGGAAATGTGAATTGAATTTGACCTTGATCTTGTTATGCTGGGAAGGATTTTAGTTAATATATTTAATCTGTTCAAGGCAATTAAATCGGCCAGTAACCACATGTATAACATATAATTACACAAGTTTAGGGTGGCACTGTGGTTGAGAGATGGATAAGGAAACAGCTTTATTTATTGTGTGTCACATGATGAAATTAATAGAATATCTGTTTTATAAACCTTGGTAAGATTGCGTATATTGTTCACAAGACAATGAGGGCTGTATTTCTGATATTTGAGGATCCTTTCGTGTGCATTGATACAGATTTTCTGTTCTAATTAGGATTCTATCTTTCTATTATTCATTGATACAGAAGTTAATATTTAAAGCTAAGTTGTTGTGACTTGAAATAATCTAAAATACACTGCTGATGCAAATATGCACAGGAGAAAGTTCTTCGTAGGTCTTGGAAGAGCATCTCGTGTTCAAGAAATTAGAGATAGTATTAAAATATGTGATTAATAGGATAGCCATGATTTGAAAAATTAACATAATCTCTTAAATTGAGATCTAACTGACCGTGAAATTAGGGATGAAAAAAATAGCAGTAATACTAAATTAAATCTCCAATTATTTCATATGCAAGATTGTCAAATGGCTTTGGTCCATTTTCCACTTTGGGATCCTGTTTCCCATTTTGAAGTGGAACCAAATGGTAATGACATCTGGTAATCAAAAAATATACAATGACAAGTCTATAACAGGTTCCCCACTGTACCACCATTGAGAGGGTGGTGTAAAACTTGTACTTTTTGATGCCAGTGGTTTATGTTAATGAAACAGTGTCAAAATAAGAAAGAACATGGTAGCGTGAGTCACAGAGTCACACAGCAGATGACAGGCCCTTCAGCCTATCAAGTCTGCACCAAACCATCTACACTAAACCCATTTTCTAGCGCATGACCCATAGTTTTGAATATTATGACATTTCAAGTGCTCATCCAAGTACCTTTTAAAGGTTGTGAGGTCTCCCAACTCTACTATCCCTCTCAGGTAATGTATTCCAGATCCCCACCACCTTCTGGATAAAACAATTTTTCCTCAAATCCTTTCTGAACCTCCTGCGTTTCCCGTTAAACTTATGCCTCTCATTATTGTACCTTCAACTCTGCTGCTTTCTGTCCACCTAATCCATCCTCCTCATAATTTTACATACTTCAATCAGCTTTGAGCTTATGTCTGGTCTCATTTCCAAATTGTGGTCCTCAGGATCTTAAAGTTTGATTCCCGAGAAGAAGAATTTTATTGCTCTGAATATGGTAATATGATGTGAAAAAAATGATTTCTCCCCTCCAACAGAATCAGCAATTTAATCCATTGAGGAGCAGAGTGGCACAGATACTGTTCTGGAACACTTGTGTCTGTGCCAGGATGAGACATTTGTCCTCAATGCCAGTGCATTAAGGGTGGAAAAAACATAGGCTGTGTTCCATATGCTGATTGTTATCCAGGAATCATTCATAGTACATGTGGGCATGTGGAAATGAGATAACGTTAGATTTAGGTTTTCTGTGATCCATTGTTGAATAGCTCGAAAGTACTTATTTTCCAAGTTTGCTGTGGAATAATAATACATATGAATTGCATATTGGATTGTTATTGATTCTCATCTTTAGAAAGTGAGATGAGATCTGGCCATTAAAACTTCCTTTTTCCCCTTAACACTGCTAAATTTTGCTACTGACTCAGCTTATGTGCTACTGAAACCTTCATTCGTGTCTTTGTTTCCACTAAACTCTCTTCAAATGCTTTCCTGGGCAATCACTCACTTAATGGTGTTTGCAAACTTGAAGTCATCCAAAATTCTGCTGTTCATGTCTTAACTTTTACCAAAACAACCAACCTATCACCTACATGTTCACTGACTTCCAATTAAGCAGCCTCTTGATTTTTTCAGTTCCCTCTATAACAGCATCTTTCCCTATCTTTGCAATCTCCTCTGGCCCCAGACCTCTCATAATAGCCATAGTTATCTAATTTTGCCTTCTGTCTGACATTAAGTGCTCCACCATTAATGACATTTAGTTTCCTCAGAACTAAATTCTGGAATACCATCCTTATCTTTCTCCATTCTTGTCCTACCTCTTGTTAAGATATTCCTTAAAATCTACTTCTTTGATCAATTTCCTGGTTATCCGAATGAACATCTTCTTTAGTGGTTCGGTGTCATACTTTGTTTTATTACGTTGCTGTGAAGTGCCTGGTTTTATTATACTGTAGATACTTTAAAAACCTAAGTTACTGTTATTATTCTTGAGAGAGAATTGCCAAGAATGAAGAAAAAGAAATGAATCACTTTGCTCGCGAGGAACGTAAGATGAGTGAACATCCTCACTGAAACAATAAAGGGTCAAGTCGTACATGATCTTATTTGAGTCTATCTTTTAGAAATTCCCAATATACAATAAGGTGCAGCATTAATACTTTAATGGAGTTGTTCAAATTCTAGATGCTTAAATATAGTCGGCTTGTTCAGGATAAGAAAAGTATAATGTTCACTGACCAAGAAACAGGACATTTGTATTTTGAATTTAAAAGAAGAATTATGTTGAATGTGCCAACTACCCATCTACTTACGTATGAATGCATAACTGCTAGTGCAATCAGGATAGTGATGACATTGCAGTTATTGTGAAGTTAAGGTATTGTTGAATTACTTTTCATTCAACTGTTATCGAATATTAGATTCCTACCCTTCTTTAAAACAATTGTTGACCATTAAGTGGTAACTCTGCAAGAAAAAGGACAGAATTACAGAAGTGTTACCATACAGAAGAAGGTCTTTCGGCCCGTTGTGTCTGCACTGACTCTTCCAATGAGCATCATTTCCTACTGCCAATGTCCTCATTGATTCTTAGAGACTGATGAGAAACTTGCAACCAAATGCAAATACAAACTTCCTTGAAAAGGGAATAAACTTAAATGTAAAAAAAAATCCATTATGACAGAACAATGGAGTCTGAATAATAACAATGGACATGTCTGTTATATAAGATGTAAGAGCCTGAAAGGACTCATTCTGAGTAGTGCCTTACATGTCACCTACTATGAGATTGTCATATGAACTTGTTTGGGGAACCGCTTAGGGTATGAAAGAAATAAAACCTACCATCTGAGTCCTTTTTCATTCATGGGATCTGGAGGGAGCTGACTAAACTGGCATTTAATGCCCATCCTTAATTGCCCTTAAAAAATGGTGCATTCTTGAACAGTTCTTGTGGTATTGGTGCACCCACATTACTGATAAAGAGGGAGCCTTCCTCATAGCCTTTGTAACTATTTAAAATATATTAATTTAACTTGTACTTGGTCATGCAGTAACATAAAAATTTGTATTAGAGTACAAAGTGGGTTTTGTCTACTACTCAATATCAAACAGGCACTGTGTATTATGCCAGGAAAGAAAGACTACTGGCAGTAGGTCTACCAGATAGCACATACATCATGATGAGCTGTGGTAGGATTCATCTTACAACATGGTCACAAGTGGTATAGACTTTATTTAGCAGCCGGCTTCATACTTGCACTGAAGGAGGTCTGAAGATTTCTGCAGACACAGCTTTAAGAAGTCTACCAATGCAGACAGTCAGCAGCTGGTAGAGCTGAACATTTGACAGCCTTACGGAAGAGAACCTTGTGGGAAGAACCGACAAGGCAGATTTGACAGTCAGCAGCATAAAAGATTTCAGACCAGGCAAGAGTGAGCAAGGAACTTCATGGGGGTACCCGTATCAAGGTGGTTACAGATAAGGTATTAATGGTTGAGTGGTCTCTAGTTAAAGTTCAATTGGAGAGTGAAGTCACATAAGAGGCTCCATGAGTCAATATAAAGTACCTGGTGGCTAAGAGAAAATATTTTTAAAAAGTGACATCATAGGCTAGAGATAAATGAAGTACTTCTAGCTCAGATCAAAGATCACTGCCATAGAGGGTAGGCACAATGAGGTACAGTTGAAGTAATGAAAATCAAGGGTCACTGAAGCGATTTCATAGAATCCCTGCAGTGTAGAAGCAGGCCATTCAGCCCAGTGAGTCCACACCAACCCTCCAAAGAGCTCCCACCCAGACCCATCCCCTTACCCTATCCCAATAACCCTGCATTTCCCATGGCTAATCCACCCAGCCTGCACGTCCCTGGACACTATGGGCAATTGAGCATGGCCAATCCACCTAACCAGCATATCTTTGGACTGTGGGAGGAAACCAACGCAGACAAGAGGAGAAAGTACAAACTCCACACTTGGCTCCCTGAACCTGGCTCCCCGACACTGTGAGGTAGCAGTGCTAAACATCGAGTCATTAAATTGAAGTTGCAGAATTTGGATCATGGTGAACCAGAATCAACGTAATAAAGAGGCAACTTAGAAGCCTAAGCAGAAAAAGTCTATTGGAAGAATAAAGTTAGGAGACTTCTGAGGCCACAAAAATGGCAGGAGATCCATTACTTTAACTACTGTAAAGGCGGGAAGTATTTGTTTAAAATGCACACAGGGAACATGTCCAGAAAAAATTGTGAAAACAACAAGGTTCATTATTTAGAAATGGAGATAGTGGAATCATCAATGAACACGCTTAAAAGGAAAGGAATTCATCTTACATAGACGATAGAATTCATTCAGTAAAATCTTTAAGGAAACTGGAATCAATCATTAAGAGCGCAGTTCGTAAGATTCTTTTGAATGAAGCAGAAAGGAAGGCAGGAACCATCTAGTTTTACTTGGAGAGGGTGGGAATTCTCCATTTTGAATGCAAAAGTATGGGAAAAGCTTCCAGTACAGCAGTTTTTAATAACAAGATTGCTATATTATAGAATGTCAAACTTTGATGCAAAGAAAATAAATAATTACAGGAGGAAGATGTGGCAATGGAAAAAAATATTACCAGGAAAAAATTATTTCAGAGATAGGCCAAATAGAATACAGAGTTAGACATTATGGAGAAAACAATATTTAAGCTGCAGGATTGCTTCCAAATTACATACTAAATTGAACTGAATAAGGAAGTGTATCTTTGAATATAATTGGAAGTAAAACTATTGATATTACAGTCATCAAGCTATGAAAGAAGCAGCAGGTATGTTTGGTAAGTTCTGAAAACCTTTGTAATTACTTTAACCTCAGAACAAATGTAATTCTTGAAAGCGCAAGTTTTACAAAAGACTTCAGCATTCAAATGTATCCGCAGATAATTTAATTAGCAATCTAGAAATTAGTGGAAAATGCAACTATGGTGACTTAAAGTCAGAATTCATAAGAGAAAAAATTGCTGTTATAATTCCTAATGAGTCTTCGTCAGATTTATTACTGTCAAAAGAAAACCTGATTCTACAGACAGTCAAGCATATGGCGAGTGAATCAGAACTCTAGAAGTAACTCAGATCAATTCTAGGAGGAGAAGAGCAACGTTATCACAGGAGATCAGTAAAATCCATTTATATTTTAAAGTACAAATTCCCTAAAGATACATTTGAGGAACTAGTACAATAATTAGAATAATACTCAACATGGCACAAGGAAACCTCACAAGCATAAGTGGTGCCCAGGTATGAAGAAAAAATGCTTTATCTGTAAAACAATACATCACTTTCAGAAAATGTAGGACATAGGAGCAGAGAATCAAGAAGTCAAACAGTAGCTTACACAAAGGAGTTCATGAGGTATGGCAGGCTACAATAAAGAAAAGCCAATGCTGATTCTGGCAGAAGTAAGTGATCCACACCAAGATTTTTGGCAAGCAGATAATTATATCAATGGGCATCTCACTAATTTTAATCTTGATGCAGGAACGAATATTGCTGTATTATCAAATAGTGCGCCATTGTTGACAAATCACTATTTACACCCTAGAGCAATGCAACTACATGGTTCATAGGTATATCACTTAAGATCAATTGTATACCACAAGCAACTCTGCAGTATAAAGGATGTCAGATATTAGCAAACTCACATGCACTTCATAATTGTTAACCTTGAGCATGAAGGCATGTTTTTACTTGAATTCTCTTCAAGTGGTGGAAGAAGTCGAATGAGTAAAATTCACAAAATCAGTAGCCAAGGAGGAGCAGCCAGCTGTGGAATAATAGATCAAAGAACATTTAGGAACTGAATAGGCAGTTGTGAAACAAACAGTCGAAGATCAACTGGTCAGAGATTTCTTAAAACTCCTTGGACACATGGGAGAACAAGAAGAAAAGACAAAATCCACTGAAATGGCATAAGAAATTTGTTTAACACTGCAAACAAGATGGAAACCTATGAATGTACTGAATTAGCAGAAATATTTTCCACTGCTAACAACACTGAAGAGAATTCAACTTGCAAGAATCAGCAAGGTTTGTGAGATGGCACAAGCAAATATGTAGCCAATGAACCATATACGCCACTGAGTGAAGTGACAAATCTTTAATTTAAGTAACTCAGAGTACAATATGTCTTGATGATCAAACAGCAGTGAAATCTGTGAGTCTGATGTCGAATGCTGAGAAGATGCAAGATCAAGCATTCCGTTTAATTTTTTTATCCTTCCAAGAAGCATACTCAGTACCAGTAGTGGAGATCATGCTGAGCAAGAAGTAACTCCTATGTAGTATGACTAAGGAAATGATCATGTTCGTTTCACCAATGCTGCAATTACTGAGAGTAAAAACATCCAAACTAAACAATAAGTAACATTAACAAATCCAAAAAATTTAACCATCTTCCATCCATGGTCATAAAGTCACCATAATCTTACCGGACCTGAGGGCTGCTTTCTCACTAGAAAGAAACGACCAGTGGTGGTTTAACCTGAGATTACCATGCCTCAGGTGAGGGGAGAGGTTGAGAAGGACAGTCCTTCATGATAACCTCAGCTGGTGTAGGAAGTGAACTCACACAGTTGTCTGCATCACAAACCAGCTGTACAGTTAACAGGCCCCCATATTCTGAGGTTTTATGCGATAATAATCCATGGTAATATTTCACACCACACCATGAGCTCTTGCGAAGTATTTTTCTTGAAAAAATATACTTTATTTGTGAAATATAAAAAATAAACAAATTTACAGACCTACCCGGTCATACTAACCGCTGCGGGTTACCGAGGGGGTACGTACACCAACTAAAGGAAAAACAAACAGAAACAAAAGAAAAACTCCCGCAGTTGTCTCACCGCGCAGTCCCAGTTGGCCCTCTGACCAGTTGGAGGAGGCCCCAGCTGGACCCAGTTGCTGAAAAGGGCACCTGTTATATTCTGGCCGAGGGGTCTTACACGGTGCCCCAAGCTTTAGCGTGTCCGCAGCACGTAGTCTTGGACCTTGGAGTGCGCCAGTCTACAGCACTCGGTCGGAGTTGGTTCTTTCAGCTGGAAGAGCAGCAAGTTCCGGGCAGACCAAAGAGCATCTTTCACCGCATTGATGGTCTTCCAGGCGCAGTTGATGTTGGTCTCGGTATGGGTCCCTGGAAACAGCCCGTAGAGCACGGAGTCCCGTGTCACGGAGCTGAGCTCTTGCGAAGTAATGATGTAAGACATAGGGACAGAAGTAGGTCAGTTAGCCCATTGAGAACACTCTGCCACTCAGTAAGATCATGCTGATGTAATAATCTTCAACTCCACTTTCCTGCCTTGTCTCCATTTCTCTTGATTCCATTAGTATTTAAAAATCTATCTATCTCAACCTTGAATATTTTTGCAAAATCATTCCCTGCCCAGCCATTACTGGTGAGGACACTGAATTCCAAGCATGAGACCACCACATGACTTTTTATGTTGCATCCTATTGGACGTATGGATAACTAAAAATTCAAATACACCGAATCTGCTGCTTCCCCTTTACCCATTCTACTTGTTACATCATTAAAAAACTCTAATAAATATATAAACTTATAAATTAGCACCATGAGTAAGCCTGTTTAGCCCTTTGAGCCTGCTCCACCATTCAATAAGATCATGGCTAATCAGATTGTGACCTCAACTCCATATTCCTGCCTACAACCAATAATGTTCACATCCTTCTTTAAATAGGGAGACAAATACTATTCAAAGGACTCTAGATATTAACTTAGGTAAGCCCTATATAACTGAAGCATTACCTTCCATCTTTTGTATTGAATTTTTTCTCAGGAGTTTGTGGTGTCAAGTTGAAGAATATGAGCAGTAATGCACATGGTTAATCCATTAATGCTGCATTTTTACATCAATGTATGTAAAGTTAAAAAGCAAACAATGTGACTTCAGTGCAGTTGTAAAAGCTCTCGACAGCCTGAAGTTTTACTTTCTCTCTTAAAGATTGGAGTATACCAGCTTGCTGTGTCAGTACAAGATACCAACCAAGTAGTTTGATGGTAATATTGTGCTACTTGATTGAAGTCTTTGCGTATTTCGAGTCATTGGCAATCATAGTATCACGGGATTTACTTCAGTGATGGAGTAATTTAACTAATTGTGCATTTTCAGGTGATGAAAGAGTTACTCTTAAAAACTTCACAGTATTTGATTATGGACTTGGGATAAAACTAAGCATAAAGAAACCATTACATCTGCTAAATGATCTCTATTATTACTTTTCATACATTAGTATAATTACATTAATGGTTGCTAAATTTCACTTGTGAAAATTGCATGTTCTATAACCCATAGTTCAGGCCATAAATGTTTGTAAAAGATTTGGATCATAGATATGAAACTGAAGCAATTATAAATTTCAGTTAGTTTTATAAATTAAGAATATTTTAAATTGAAGCATCAACTGAAGCAATGATGTAAGAAGTTCGATAGTCAATATGTATGTTCAGAGCAATATTAATCAAACAATTTTTCAACCCTGCAAGCTGTGATGCCGAGTCTGATTAGGGTTGGGTGAGATTTCGGCTTTGCTAGTGGATTGATGTTTTAAGCATTCTACTTTGCACCTTATTCTTCTTATTTTTTCTATGCTTGCACCCTTCTCAAATTCTGCAAGCAACTTTCTTTCATGAGCCTTCATATTTGTGACATGTCAGACACTTTTCTATAATCAAGAATTTAACTGTTGTCAAATCTATATTTGCTTTCCTTAAGACCACTTCTTTAGAGGAGTTTGATAGCTTGGTGAAGTCAACTTAGATTTGATCCACTTCCTTGAGAAAAGTACCTCAGCACCTCCTTCATAAAAGTCAGTTGAGAACAAGAACTCGGTACATGATAAATTACAAGGGACAATCTATAACTTGTAACTTTATCTATGAACTATTTAATAAAGTTGTACATTTTTAAAATTCATTCATGAGTTGCGCGCATCACTGGTTTGAATATAATTTATTGCTCATTAATTATCCTTGAGAAGCTGGTGGCCTTCTTGAACCACTGCACCCTGTGAGACATAAGTACACGAACACTGCTGTTATGGAGGTATTGCCAAGATTTTGACCCATTATACAGTGAAGGAGAGGAGAAAGATTTTCTATTCATTTGTGGGATGTGGAGGTCATTGGTTGAGCCAATATTTATTGGCCGTACCTAATTGTTCTTAAGAAGCTGCTGGTGAGCTGTCTTCTTGAACCACTGCAGTCCATGTGTTGCAGGTAGACTAACAATGCAGTTAGGGAGGAAATTCCAAGATTTTGATCAAGTGGCAGTGAAGGAATGGCAATATATTTCAGGATGGTGGGTGGCTTGGAGAGGAGTTTGCAGGTAGTGGTGTTCCCGTGTATCTGTTGCTCTTGCCCTTCAGGTGGTGAAGATTGCAGATTTGGACGGCACTGTCAAAGGAGCCATGATGAGTTGTTGCAGTGCATCTTGTAAATATTCCACATTTCTGTCGTTGTCCACCAGTGGTGAATGAGGTAAATGTTGTAGGTATTAAATGGGGTGCCTGTCAAGCAGTCTTTGTTTTGTTTTTCCCGCAGGGTGTCAAGTTTCTTGAATGCAGTTAGACTCATACTTCTCCAGCCAAGGGAGATTCATCCAGCATTCTGACACACTCCTGACAGGTGCCTTTTAGATGGTGCACAGGCTTTGATGAGTCAGCAGGTGAGCTACTCACTGCAGAATTCACAACCTTTGGTCTGCTTTTGTAACCACAATATTTACATGGCTGGTCCAGGTCAGTGTTTGATCAAAGACACACCCAACGTGTTACTTATTGGGATTCAACAAATGCAATGGCATTGAATCTCAATGATTGCATTCTCTGTTTTTGGAAATGATCATTGACTGACACTTGTGTGGCATGAATGTTAATTGCAATTTATCAGCCCTAGCCTGAATATTAGCCAGGCTTCGCTGCAGTTGGATAGACTGCTTCAGTATCTGAGGAGTTGCACGATGCCATAGAATCAAAGAGTCATACAGCATAGAAACAGACCCTTCAGTCCAACTTGTCCACGCTGACCAAGCTCCCAAACCAAATTAGTCCCACTTGCCTACATTTGGCCCATATCTCTCCAAATCTTTCCTATTCATGTACTTATCCAAATGTCTTTTAAATGTTGTAACCTAACCTGTATCCATCACTTCCATTGCAGTTCATTCCACAAATGGACCACTCCCTGTGCTAAAAAAGAATGCCCCTTGTGTCCTTTTTAAATCTTTCCCCTTTCACCCTAAATTATGCCCCCTAGTTTTGATCTCCCCCACCATAGGGTAAAGAACCTTGATACTCATCTCATCTATGACCCTCATGATTTTATAAACTTCTATAAGATCACTCCTCAACCTCCTACGCTGCAGTGAAAAAAGTCCCAGCCTAACTTTACAACTCAACACTCCATTCCCTGCAATATCCTGGTAAATATTTTCCGAGCCCTCTCCAATTTAATAATATCCTTCCTATAGCAGGACGACTGGAACTGTACGCTGTCATCCAGAAGCAGCCTTACCATAGGTCCATCCTATGGAAACTGTACTAGTCCAAACTTTAACTGAGTACATACTGTATTGCATTAAATACTGCTCAACCATCATCCATCACCTCACCACCCTCCACTGACTCCATGACATATAACTCATTGATCTCAGGATCATCATCCTTGCTCACTAATCTCTCCTGTGACATACTCATTCGAGCTATTCAATCTTTTCCAACCACATGTCCTAGGTAATCCATTTCTAACTACTCAGCATTTTAGTAATAGTGATAGAATGCAATCCAGCTTACCTTACCCTTGGTAATTGTGAATTTTATCAAAATGCAATCATATTATAATCTGGAAGGCATGTTAACAGTATTATGTTATTTGAATAGAGGCGAAGACTTTGTTGTAATTGTTGGCACAGATTTGATGGGCTGAAGGGCCTCCTTTGTACTGTATGATTCTATGATTCAATGAGACCAGTACTGCAGACACCTAAGGCAGAGGTAAAAGATCAAATCCCACCATGGCAACAATCGGATAAATCTCGGATACAGGACTAATATCAGTAATGGGAACTAAGCAACTATTAATTGTTATTTTTTTAAAAATCAAGCTCATTAATGTCCTGGAGGGAAGAAAATCTGTCATTTCATCCAGTCTGGACTATATTTGTCACCAGGTCTTAAAGCAGTATGGTTGGTTTCTTAACTGCCCTCTGAAATGAAAAGAAATAGAATAACAATAAGACCCAACAGGCATTAACCTAGATTTAGGACACAGCACAGTACATACAGAGCAGTAAATGCTTGGTAGGGATTATAATCTCCGAGCATGGTGATTGTAATGAGGTCAGACAGCTGGACCTCATAGACTATAAATTCCCTGATTAGGGGCTGTTAATCTGGTCTAATCAGAGAGCCCTGGCTGGCATATAAAAAGAATGAGGTACTGACAATAGATACTGACACTCTGCTACTTAACTCTTTATGAAGCAGTAATATAGTCAAGGACTGTTCATAGGTGAATAAAAGGTGACTTGGTAACAGGGTACTGGCCACAGTGGCGTTATTTCACTGCAGAAGATACAGAGGCTACAAATTATATGGAAAAATTAGGTGAGTAGGAAGCAAGATGGAATAGAACATGAGATTATTTTGGGGAATAAGTATAGAAATGCAGAATGTTTTCTGTATGATGAAAACCTTATAAATAAAGATGCTCAGAGAGTGTTCAGTGTACTTGCACACAGAAAGCTAACGAGGAAACATTTAGGAAGGCAAATGGCATATTGGCATTTTTGCAAGACCATTGGAATACAAGAATAATGACATCTTGCTACAAATATATAGGGCTTTGGTGTGGCCACATCGGCGCTCAATATCATAATGGATTTAGTACATAGAATGCAGTACAATGATGGTGCACTGGATTGCTTCCTGAGATGAGTGCATAGTCCTACAATGAGACTGAATGAGTTAGGCCTGTACTGTCTAAAGTTTCAAGCAATGAGAGGTGATCTCATTGGAATATACAACATTTTGAAAAGTTTGATACAGTAAACACAAAGACATTGAGTGGAATCTGACATGATCTGATCAACATGGGCCATGGTGAGCTATGTGGCAGAACTAGGCAATAAGTGCAAAAACAAGGAAACCAATGTGAGCACCTGCAGACTCAGCTCAATGTTTGCTCTGAATGATGCCAAACACATACATATGTGTCCACAGACATGTGCAAGTCTCTAAAAAACCCTTATGGCACATCTCCAATTCATTTATAGGATATATCTGTACTTCTATACTGCACTGGCAACTATGATTGCATTGCTACAGCAAGGACGCATTGCGCTCAGGGACATTCACCCAGTTCATGAACTGGGCCAGGCTGCATCTCAAGTTTCTTGTTCACTGTCAAATTGCACATTCACTCTGAGCCTACCTGGATGGTCACAGCATCTCTTTCTTGAATTGCCTTGCCTTGACTTTTGTGCTTTGCCCCTTCAGAAAGGATACCAGGATCATACAATTTCTGTCTTACTTTTCTGATTAGCACAGACACAAAGGCAGGAAGCTTGTCATGGTTGTAAACAGGCCTCAGTGAATCATATGGGATAACCTTTGCTCCGAAGTTCCTGAAACAGTGAGTCAAGGGCAGCCTTCAATTCCAATCCCAGCCCTTCTCAGGGTGAGTACAGCCAGGGTCCTCTCCACATAAAAGATGGGGAACTGAATGTTGGATTGCCCAACACCCTTCTTGATGCTTTCTGCCCTATTGTAGGTTGTTAATCTCCTGGAGTGTGGAAGAGGCAGGTATTAAGGGAGATAAAAGTGCGTGGTGCAGCTGTTATGGTTGGTGCACATGGGAGTTGTCCTGTCTGCAGTTAGGAAGCATTGGGGGCATACAGGGTTAGTTACACTGGTGGTTGAGGTGAATAACAGCAAGTGAGGGTCGATGTTTTATGTGATAGTGAGAATGGTTGAGCATAAGCCTTGGTGGGATGTGGGTGCAGTGGCAGAGATGGAGTGAATGTGAGGGAACAGGCAGAAGAGGGTGGAACTTACACTGGAAGGGTGGAGGAGGTCACTGACCTAGTTCCTGCAGTGCTCTGCATTTTCCCAGAAAGCTGGGACTGCTTTAAACCCAGTTGGCAACCTTGTATCAGGGTGAAATTGTAGCCTCCACCAAACATTCTAGGGGCGAATAAGGTCCTAGTGCCGCAGCAACAGGACCTCCAGGACATCACCATTGAAGCAGGCTCAGATTCCCCCTGTCTGCTTTGTCTGGGGCAAATGTCAAGAATGGTGCAGGGCAGCTGTGGATTAACAGGCTTGGCTGGGCCTGCAATGGGAGATGGTACAGAGCAGTCATCAAATAGCTGCTGAGTAGTGAGTTGTTCTGGGAACAGCACATGATAAGATGCAGCAAAAATCAGTTCTGAGAGGTAAAACGGAGGCATGGTAGGCAATTAATGAAGTTAGTTTGGTAAAATACATCCAGAAAACTCGGTAAACTGCATGGCAACAAACACTCCACAAAACCCGATGCCGACTTGAACTTTGCAAAAGAAACATAAGATTTAGAATTTCCTCTGGCTGGATGGGAAGGGGAATAGTCTCAAATTGGTTATTTGTGACTGAGATGAAGAGAATTTCCTGCACTCAGAATTGTTCACAGCAAGGGAGCATTCCACCTGTATACATGTAATTCAGCATTGATTACGGAGTCATACAGCACAGAAACAGAACCTTCAGTCTAGTTAGTTTGCACCAACCAGACATCCCAATCTGACCTAGTCCCATTTGCCAGCATTTTGCCCGTATCCCTCTATTCATGCACTCATCCAGATGCCTTTTAGAATCCCTACAGTGTGGAAACAGGCCCTTCAGCCCTACAAGTCCACACCAAACTTCAGAGCATTCCACCCAGACCAATCCCCCTAATCTACACCTCCCTGCACACTACAGGCAATTTAGCATGGCCAATCCACCTAACCTGCACATCTTTGGACTGTGGGAGGAAACCAGAGCACCTGGAGGAAACCCACGCAGACACGGGGAGAATGTGCAAACTCCACACAGACAATCACCTGAGCGTGGAATCGAACCTGGGTCCTAGTGCTGTGAGGCAGCAGTGCTAACCACTGAGCCACCATGCCGCCCCAACTGTTGTAATTGTATCCACCTCCACCACTTCCTCTGGCACCTCATTCCATACATGCACCACCCTCTGTGTGAAAAAGTTACCTCTCAGGTCCTTGTAAATCTTGTCCCTTTCACAAGTTTGAACTCTCATGGTATCAAAGGAAGTGGGGAGGGTGTTGAAATATGGAGCTGGATGAAAAGCAGTTAAGCATGAGTGCCAAAAGTGGGAGAAATGTCTCATAGGATAGATAGCAACAGCCTGACCGTGCATATGCAAAGACTTATATGTCACAATTAATGTCCCAGTTTTATCCCTTATCAGCCCTCAGGGTATGATGGCCCATCACTGGGGCAGACCCACTCGGGGTGGAGAGTTTCCGAATGTGGGCAAGGAAAAACCCCCACCCCCATTTTTGAGATTAGGGGCATATTTTTAAGATAAGAGGAGAGAGATTTAAACAAGACATAAGGGGCAATTATTTATTCAGAGGGTAGTTTGCATGTGGAATGAACTTTCTGAGGAAGTGGTAGATGTGGGCACAGTTACAACATTTAAAAGACACTTGGTTAAATACGTGAATAGGAAGGGTTTGGAGGGATATGGGCCAGGAGCAGGCAGGTGGGACGAGTTTGGGATTATGTCTGACATGGGCTGGTTGGACCGAAGGGTCCGTTTCCATGTATGACTCTATGAATCTACCGCCTAGTTGGAAGAAATGTGAAATTGGTAAAGACATAGAACGTACTCTAGATGGGTGTCTTCAATGTCAGTCATGGTTCAGTAATCTCACTGCTAGCCAAGTCTTGAAGGGCATAGCTGCCAAACTGCATCCAACTATGATAGCATTAGCCACACTTGCTACTGCATAGTCCTTGAGAAGACTAATTTCTGTCTTCTCACTGAAAACATTCTCCGTTGTTATGTGTATCATCATGTCAAATTGAATAGATTCAGAAATGATCCAGCGTCTGAAAAACTGGAGATACATGAGGTACTGCAAGCCATCAGCAGGAGCAAAATTAAAGTCCCCTTCAACTTGTAACCACAAGGCTCAGTCATTCTCATCACATCAGCAAACCAACCCTGGTTCAATGTGACGTGTAAAAAACCATGCCTGCTTCAGCATAAAAATGAGGTACTAATCTTGTGAAGCTGTATTACAGGGAAATACGCGTGCTAAATAAAATCAGCAGTACATTACAGATACTGCTAAGGGACCCCAGAGACAACAGGTCAGAACAAAACTCCACCACCTTGTCACATCCAGTCTTGAATGATGGTGAGCAGCCAAACAAGTAATGGGAGGAAAAAGCTCCATAAACATCATGGTGGAGCCCAAGTCCTAAATTCAAAGACAAGGCAAATGCACTGCAATAATCTTCAGGAACAAGTAGATGATTCATCTTGGCTTCTCCTAAGAGCTCCAGCCCTGTCGGTGGCAGTCTTCAATCAACTCAATTCGCTCCACTTGTTATCAAGAAATGATTGAGTGCACAGAACACAGTAAAGGCAATAGGCTGTAATGGTGAAGACCTATGCTCCAGAACTAACTGAGTCTTTTGCCAAGTTGTTTCAGTACAGCTATAACACTGGCACCATCCATCTAAGTAGAAAATTAACCATGTACATGGTGTGCACAAAACACAGGAACAACTAATGGCAATTATAACAGTCCTATCACTCTATTTTCAGTCATCAGAAAAGTGCTGGAAGGCATCATCAGGACCATTTGAACAGTCTCAAATAATCTGTTCAATGATGCTCCATTTCAATTCCACCAGGGTTACTATGCTCCAGACCTAAAGAAGCATATCATTCTGATGCACAAAAGAGCATCATGATTATAGAGGGAGAGTGAGTATTCTTATGATGCAGTGGTAATGTCCCTACCTCTGGGTCAGAAGGTGTAGGTTTAAATACCACCTTCCTCAGGCATGTGTCATAATGCATCTGAACAGGTTGACTAAAAATATACAAAAAGAGTGAGAGAACCCTTGACATCAAGGCAGAATTTGTCTAACTATGGTACCAAAGTGCACTAATGGAAGTTAAGCAAAGGGTAATCGAGAGGAAAACTCTCCATTAGTTGGATTTATATGTAGACCAAAGATCCTGTCTGTTAGAGGACAATTAACTCAGCCCAGGTCATCACTGCTACACTTCCCTATGACAGTGTCTTAAGTCCAAATGTCTTTAGCTGCATTATAAGTTCAGAAGTGAGAATGTTCATGCTTTATCTTATGCTTTAATCCAATACTTCCATCCATTCTTTGAGATACTGGTCTGGTTTATTGCAGGTTATGAGTGTATTCATATACTATCCCTGAGCTGCTCACTCCTTTTCTCTGGGTAAGGGTCTTCAACTCCTTATGTACTGTAACATTCCTTTATTTCCATCTGTGTACAGTAGGTTATCTTATGCAGTACCTAAGACCTCTCTCTATACATGCTCAATCTAAACTGGTGTCTTCTCTCTTAGTGAGTTGAGTCATGCGATCAGTTACATAATTGTGATTTACATGAATCCTGTTATACCGCAGTTCACTGAATTCTGCATTGCATTTAGTTTCATTTGCATTCCCTCTAATAATGAAACAGCTGTGTTACATTCATGTGATAAGACCTACATAACAGACAGTTTTGGACTGACAGTGACATGTAACATTCATATCCCGGCAGTCCCACCTTCACCAAGAATCTAACTATTCCCCTTCATATTTATTTGCATTATCGTTATAGAATTCTCTCAGTATTAATATCTTGACAGATGACTGTTGATCAGAAGTCAAACTGGACCAACGAAACAAATGTCGCTACATGAGCAGCTCAGAGGTTGGGAATCCTGTAGAGAAAGGCTTGACTTCCAAAACCTTTCTACTGTAATTGAGACACAAACTGGGAGTGTGCTGGAGCTAAGCTCACTGACCAAGAGGATTGCAGCTCCTAAACTCAAGAAGCTTCATAGCATCAAGAGTAGCAGCCTACTTAATTTGCACACCATTAATCAACTTAACCATTTAATCCCGAGCACACAGTAGAAGCGGTGTATCATGTATGCAAGATGTACAGCAGCAAAATGGCCATGTCTTTATAAAAACATTTCCCAAATCCATTATCCTAGAAGGGCAAGGCACATGATAACACCATTACTTGCAAGTTTTCCTGCAAATGATATGTAATCCTAGCTTGATGATGCATCACTAACATTTCATCTTGCATGGGTCAAAATTCTTAAAATCCTTCCCCGGCTGCAGTGATGGAATATCTTCATTATATACACTGCAGCAGATTAAGTAGATAGCTCACTGCTATCTTCTCAAAGGCAATTAGTGATGGGTAACAAATGCAGGCCTTGCCAGTAATTCCCACATTTAACAAATGAATAAAAAAGTGTACATAGAGATCTGTTCTACAATGTTGATATGACGCTGTAGCATTACTGCATCATGCTGTATATTTGTACTATTCTTTGTATTTTCCAGTTTTGATTTGTATCATTGCTATTGCTGATGTGCCAAAAAGACGGTGATCAGCGATGTCACATTTTATACTAGTCAGCCTACTTCACCTGCCAACTTGTAGATCTTAGAAGCTAAGTTGTAAGTGCTTGTGGCAGTAGTAACACCAGGGTTTTCATTCTCTGTTAATCACAGAAACAGCGTATAAAATTAGCTCAGACTGATTTCAATTCTAAAATGGCTGAAGGCAGTGAATGAGGGGCACAGAAGACTTAAGAGGACAGCATGGATATAAAGTTAGCAAATTAGTTTCATAGATTGGTCTGACAATCTCCGTTACCATAAATTTAGATTACAAAACCAGTTGATGTACAATCTGTGTGAGGAGCTAAAAGAAGATTTGAACTGTCACACCCCCAGGAAAACTGTCGTGCAAGTACCAATGAAGATGTCCATGATGTTTACCTTCTATTCCATTAAACGGTGCTGCCACAGCAAGAATCAACCAATTAACAATGTCAACCTTTATCTCTCAGATCGCTGGTACATTACTCTAGCCAATTTCTTCAGTTCTTCCTGCAGCCTTACACCAACCTGTAAGAATGAAACCAGAGTTTATTTGCTATTGTGTGATTGTCCCACATAAGAGGAAACATTGGTCATCAGGACCCAGGGGTAGGCCAGGCCTGATGGTAGAAACCAGGAGGAATGTCAAAGATGGAAGAGTTAGGTCAGTGATGCAGTACGTTTCTACCTCCAGGTGATTGTCTTGGAAGTGGATTGTCACCTATTTGACAGCGGTGTGGTGCCACTTGACATAATTCACTGGCCACATGCAGGCTGATTCACAATGCTGCTGGTATCTTCTTGATGACAGATACCCACAGAGGGCCAAGCCTGGCAGATGCATGACACAACTGAAGAGAAGATGTAACACTTGTTTATTTAATTAAGTAAAGTATCTCTTCAGAGTATGTCTCAAAACAGTGGTGTTCTTGTTTTTGCCTCTAACGGTAACAGCGCCCATCCTTGCTGGTGGTGTTACTGACTTTCCTGAGCTACTGACCCTCTAACTGGGCTTACTTTCTCAAGCACCTACCCACAGCTCATAACTCGCCTCTTAATTGCCTGGAGCTCCCGGGGATGGGATTAAGGGTGATGCACTGACAGCAAGTACAGAGTCAGTGCACAAGATTCTAACCTCTGCATCCCTCCAAACATTTTAATTCAGTTAAAAAACTTATATGCCATAATCTGACTTTTCCTATTGTTTGTTACATGTATGCTGTTGCTTTAATTTTAAAAAGATTCTGATATTCTTTTCTTAAATTAATTTAAATGTTTAAATTCTACAAAACAATGGTTGGACATCAGGTCAAGTGTCATAATCAATTCTGGCCCTTTGAGGCAGAGCCGAGGAGATTTACTAACATGGTGCCATGGACAAGGAACTTCTGTTATTTGTAGAGACAGCTAAAATTAAGCTTGGTAGTCTGAGAGCAGAAGTTAAGACAAAATTTTATAAGAGTTTTTCAAAGTGTTGAATGGCTTTCATGAGTAAATTAAGAAGAAAATGTTTCCAGTAGCAGATGAGTCAGTAATCAATGACCGTATGACCAAATTTTAGGTCCCAAATCAGGGACACAGAGCTGGGAAAATCCCAGCTTCCCCAAACCCGACTCAGGAAAACCAGTTGAATTCTAATGTTGAATTTGCATTCCTAACTGCCAACTGAACTTACATGTTAACCTTCAGAGAATATGTAACTCGGATTACTAAGTTTCTTTGCGGTCCAGATTTTCGAAGCCTGTCCCCATTTAGAAAATAGACGACACCTCTATTCTTCCTACCAAAGTGCATAACCTCACACTTTTCCACATTATATTCCATCTGCCACTTCTTTGCTCACTTTCCCAGCCTGTCCAAATCCTTGTGCAGTCTCCCCACTACCCATAATTGCAACTGTCTTTGTGTTATGTACAATCTTGGCGTCAAAGCCCTCAGTTTCTTCATCCAGATCATTAGTGTATAATGTGATAGTTGTGGTCCCAAAACCGAACCCTGCAGAACTCCACTAGTCACAGGCTGCCATCCTGAAAAAGACCCCTTTATCCCCACTGTCTGCCTTCCATCAGTCAGCTAATATATATATATATATGCCAATACCTTGCCCCTAACAGCAAGGACTCTTATTCTATTTAGCATCATCCTGTGCAGCATCTTGTCAAAGGCCTTCTGGAAATCCAAATAGATCATGTCCACTGGATCTCCTTTGTCTAACTTTTTCATTACTTCCTGAAGGAATTCTAAAAGATTTGTTAAGCATGACGTCCCCCCGATAAAGCTGTGGTGGCTGAGTTCTATTTTACCATGCACTTCTAAGTGCAGTTTTTTTTCAATTCATTCAAGGGATGAGGGTGTTGCTGGATAGACAGCATTTATTGCCCATCCCAATTGCCCAGAGGGCAGTAAAGAGTCAACCACATTGCTGAGGGTCTGGAGTCACATGTAGGCCAGACCAGGTAAGGATGGCAGTTTCCTTCCCTAAAGGGCATTAGTGAACCAGATGGGTTTTTCCAACAATCAGCAATAGATTCATGGTCATCATTAGATTCCAGATATTTTATTGAATTCAAATTCAACCATTTGCTGTGGCAGGATTTGAACCCAGATCCCCAGAACATTATCTGGGTTTCTGAATTAACAGTCCAGCAATAATACCACTAGGCCATTGCCTCCACTCAGCAAACATATCCTTAATAATGGACTCTAAAATTTTACTAATGAACAAGCTCAGGCTAACCAGCTTATCATTTCTCATCAGCCGCCTCTGTCCCTTCTGACTCAGCAATCTGTGTGGCTTCTCACTAGGACATGTGATTTTGTCATGGTGATAATATCATGTGTTTAATCTAATGACGTTCAATGTACCAAGTAAAATAATTTTTACCTGTGAAGGTTCGGAGCCAGTGGTAAGTGTAATGTTGTGAGTAGATCTGAAGACAATGAGAATCACCAATTCTACTTATCACTAGAATCTTCAGTTGCTGTTTCTTAAATTCACACTTTAATTGGAAATTGCATGATACTTGTAAATTTTCTAAATGCTCACCATGCTTTTTGCATCTGTTATACACAGAGATACAAATTATGTGCAGAAGTAGCCCTTTCAGACCTTGAATTTGCTCTTCCATTCATTAAGATCTATCTGACTTATCTGTTTGCATTTCAAATTCAATATTTTCATCTATGTCCAATTACCTTTGATTCTCTTGTCTAACAAAAATCTATCAATGTCTGTCTAAACAATATTCAATGGTCCAACTGCATCATCTTCTGAGGCAAAGATTTCCAAAGTTGCATTAGCTTTCTGAGAGAAAATATTTCGCCTCATCTCTGTCCTAAAAGGCTGTAATTTTAAAACTATGCCCTGATGTCACATAAAGAGCTAAATATTATTGAAGAGTACAGCTGGATTTCATACGATGTCAAGGTTTGCCGAAAACATTTCTCCCCACTTCTCATCATGCCCAGATTAAAAGTCAAGTAAAGCCCATCACTGCTTAAACCAGCTTATTTAGCAGCTAGTTACTTGCATTCAGGCCATAAACTGCCTTGAGTTGGGCCTTCATCGTCCATTAAGAAGGAATTCTTGCCTCAGTGAATCACTGGCCTATCAAATAATGCATCAGATTTCTTGTCCCAGAGTTGTCACTTGGATCAGTGACCATTCGGTGATTATTTTAGGAGTCAGATATAACACAAAGTAAAAAGGTTCTCACCCCAGCTAGACTGCAGGCTCCAGCAAAGAGAGTGGTAAGCTGGGGTGGTCTATGGCAGGGGGGATGTGAAATGCAGACGTGGTAACATCTGGATGGGGCTATAATCAGTATAGGGTACCACACTCTTCTTCATTGCAGGGTAGCCCAGCTGGTTCAGTTGCATGCCAGGCAGTCTCTCCCAATCTCTTGCGCTGCCCTTCAGTGGGGGTAGACAGATGAGAAGGGTAAAATGGTGATGGTAGTCGAGGAGCAGAACCTTTTTCCTCTGAATGCCCACACTACGATCTTAGGCTCCATTAATATTTTATCATACTTTCAGCTATGTGGTCAAATTAGACAACCATCTTCCGCTTTTCATTAGCGGAAATCTGAAATAGGTTTTTTTTAAGCAAAGATACTAAAGGATATGGCTCAAAGTTAGGTTTATGGAATTAGGCCACAGATCAGCCATGATCTTACTGAATGGTGGAACAGGCTTCATTGGCTGAATGGTCTACTCTTGGTCCTCTGTTCCTATGAAGTTCTGTCCGTACTGATAGATGCATTAGCGCCTTGCTACAGGTTTGGCCAACATGTTGGCTGACACAGCAATTTCTATCTAGAATGAAACTGTAGCAGAAGCATTGAAGCTAGTGATAATTTTAACTGTTATTAATTTCCACGCAGTACAATAGAAACCCAGAATAAAGAGTAAACAGGGTTTACACCACAATTTCAACCAAGTTATTATGTCAGAATAGGAGCAGGTCTGAGATAATGACTAGTCTATAGGCAATTGTCTTTTCATCCCCCTTCTGTTTAAATATATATGAATTTCACAACATTCCATCCTCTCTAATTGACACGTGTCAAGCAGTTAGTTGCTATTTGCTGTGTGACCTTGCGGGGGATGATGAAAATCTGAATTGTATAGATAAAACTTACCAGTCTCCTCAGCGACCCTTGCTGCTTTGTCCTACTGACCATATTCACATCACGTTTTGATGCTATAATCTCTTGTTCCTCCCATTTGCTGTACATTATTGACCCATTCTTTATTGTAATTTAAATGACTGATTCATTTAGCTGGCACAAAGTCTGTCATTGTGGGAGATATTGCTTTGGCACTGTGATGGAGCACCAGCACTCCCAAAGGTAGATTATAACATCACAGCAATGACAAGCAGCATAAATATAAAATCAACTTCAAAGACTTAATGCGCACAGAACATATCAAACCACCTTTACATGTCTGCCACCTGGTGGTAGTTCAAAGCAATGGCAGATAACTCCAAACATCTTCAGTGGCTTTTCAGCACTCAGACTGCTTTGTTTAAAAGTATCACACTGCAAACTCAGTGTTCGATAGTCACTTATTTAATTGCAGAATATTAATTTGTTTGGGCAAGTGGTATATTCAGCATGTATAGAAATGTCATCTTGCTTTCATCAAACCTTTATCAAAGAAGTTAGAGATTGACTAGTTTTTAAGGAGGCGCTGAGCTAGGCATGCAGAATGTTGAGGGTGTGGGATTGGGAAACCAAAGTGTCAATGTAATATCAAGGAACAGCACCCTCATCTTTCAATTTGAATTCTGAGTTCAGTTTGTTGCTACTGGTTCTATTTGGTCAGAAAGCAGGTGCTAGTAAGAAGTATGCTGTAACCCTTCACACATTGTTCAGACACATTGATTGTGGCTTTCCTTATGCCTTTACCTTGCACTAATGATCAATTTTGTTATTAGCCCTGTATCCTTTCATAGACCTTGTTTAAATAGTTTTACATTTGTATCTCCTCCCCAGTTTCAATGAAAGATCACTGATCTGAAACATTAACTCTCTTCCCTTTTACACAGATGCTGTCTGGGCTGCTAAGCATTTCTAACTTTTACTGCTTTTATTTTCAGATTTCCAGAAAGTACAATGTTGTTCTTTGGTTATTTTAATTGTATTTGGAAACTTATTGCTTTTATTCAGTTATCTTTTTCAGGGTGGTGGGGGAAAAGCATTTAGTTTATTGAACCTTGCATTGAGGAAGTGATTAATTTGGGACAAATCAGGAAATGGGCAATTTCTACATAATTTTCAGAAGGAATTGGCTAGGTGACCTTTCATTGTCACAGGATTCATATTAATCTTAGTATAATAAGAAATCCCATTGAATGCTAATGCCAGCCTGTGTCATTTGTAAAGTAGTCTGTCAGATATCTGTTCAAATGAAATAGAGCAAAGTGGTTCTCAAAAAGCTCCACAGTAAAATATACCAATACTAATTTTCACTGTTATTTTGTTAAAGTGCTTTAAAGTATGGCTGCTGACCTACTGCAAACTGTGTAAGTATTGAATTAATGCTGAAGAAGTAAGTCTTGCATGTAGAGTATTTTCAGGAATGTGTTTTTTATCAACATTCATTAAAACTCCTTAGAAATTACATTCTAAAATTTAATTTATTGTCTCCTTTTCCATTTGGATAGTAGGAAACTGCCAGACTGTTTTTCTCTATTGTGGAAAGGGCTATTAAACAATCTATGAACAGAGTTGTTAATGAATTCACGGGCAATGGCCCAAAATGTAGAAAAACATGGCAAAGATGAAAAAGATGAGAATTGCAATGTTGTGAAAACATTTTCTTACTTGCTCTTTAGCGTTTAAGTTAGCAGCAACTTTTTTTTAATTCTCATGCTTTTGTGTCTCATTACTAGCCCAATTGACATAATTTCTGCGCAGCTTCCAATTTGTCTTACCTTTCTGTCTGGAGGTAGGAGCTCACCACTTGCTTCTCCGGGCTTTCATCCAACTCTGTCTTCACCACATTGTTCTTGCACCATGGACTCTATCGTCCTTTGCACTTGAATCATCCTCAAACAACCAGCCTCACCAATCATCATAACTGTCTTGGACTAATTTATACACCTCTACTGTCCTTTAGAATTTCTCTTGGGAGCTCAGGGACACCAATGCCTTGCAAGCCATTGCCAGGCTGCTTTGAGCCCAGGGAGACACACGCATATCATGTATCTGCACACAATGCAATTTTTGGCTCTCAGCTCAATTTCTTAGCGTTCATTCACTTTGCACATATTTAGAGGCTGCTAGCCTCGGTTGCTTATTTTAGTATAAAGGGAGAGACAGGACATGCTGAGGAGTACTGAACAGTCAAGTGGGTGGACATATTGCTGCATGACATCATGCTACCTCAATGCCATGACTAGAACATGTGCCAGCAGCTTATGCGGCAACATGTTGTATGTGCTTCGACCAAATTACCATTTCTGAAGGTCAAAGCGACTAGTTCTGAGTAGGGTCAAGGAGGACTACGGTCCATCAGTGGGTGCTGCCACACTCAGTCAAGGGGCTCATCTGGTTAGAGCGCAAGAGGTTAACCAGAGTCAGTCAGGAGCTTGATCTGACCAGAGTCTGTGGATCTATCTCTTCGCTGTCTGGGGATTGTGCCAGACCTGCATATTAAATGCAGCCAGCCTGGAAATTACTGGTAGGTCAGTTAGGGCACTGTGGAGACATCGGTCCAGGGGTTAGGCCATGGTCTGTCATGGATTTCCTCACAGGTTAATGTCCTAGGTGCATTAATGTCAATATCTAGGGTGTGGGCATTCATAATCGGGGGCTTATCAGAAGGAAAGTGGGATGCTCAAGTCTGGGGATGAGATTCATTGGACTGTGTCACTGAAGGAATGATTACTGTAAAAGAGTTCAATTCAAAATAGAAGGTTGGGATCTCATACAGCATGAGAGGGAATTGGCAGCACTGGAAAAGGGTATTTCCACAAGTCATAATCGCTCTGGCCTCTACATGAGGAGAGTGTATAGCCAACAAGGATATAATAATTCACAATGGCATGTGTTATGGGTTAAATTGGTGACACTGATGTTTATAAAGAAGGACTGAGCATAGAATGAATGAAATTATAGAAGTGAATGCATGAGTCAAAGACAAGGTATGGGAGAAGTGGGTTCTTGTTCTTCAGGTACTGGCACTAGTACGAGGGACAGTGACACCTGTATCATTGAGATGGTCTCCACTTAATTCATGATGGGGCCAGTGCTCTCACAGACTGCATAACCAGGAAAGTGGCAAGAGCTTTAAGCTAAACAAGGGGAGTGAGGCATCAAGATTGATCGATGTAACAAATCAATAGCTAGAATCAAGGCAGGAAATCAAAATACTAAAGTGGAAAATATAGAACAGAAAATAGCAGGAAGGGGTGGAGAAAATAACCTAAGAACATTACAGAATCACAGAAAGAGGCCATTCAGTCCATCATGCCTGCAGTGCTTCTGTTAACTAGTGCCAGTCTCTTGCTTTTTCCCCATTTACCTGCACACCTTTTCTATCCAAATAATTATTCAATACCCTCTTGAGTGCACCAATTGAACCTACCTCCATCGCATTTTTAGATAGGTCACTCCATAACCTAACTACTTACTGTGCGAAACACTCTTGCTTCATTTGCAGTTCATTTTAAAACTATGTCTTCTTGTTCCTTTTGTTATATGAGACGAGAACAGCTCCTCCCTATCTATGCAGACCAGTCATGATTTTGAGAATGTCTATCAAATCTCCTCTCGGCCTACTTCTCTTCATGGAGAACAGTTCCAACTTCTTCAATATATTGTCATAACTGAAGTTTCTCATTCATGGAACCATTCTTGTAAATTGTTTCTGTATTCTTTCCAATGCATTTGTATATTTTCTTAAATGCGTCACCTACAGCTATACAGAGTTCAGGTCTATTAAGTGTCTGTTACAAGTTCAACATCACCTCCCTGTTCTTGTACTCTATGCCCCTCTACATTCTATAATAAAACCAGTAATGCATTATTAATGGCTGTCTTCACCTGGACTGCCACCTTGAATGATCTGTGCACAGATCCCTCTGCTCCTGCACCCATTTTAGAACTGTACCTACATATACCAGCAGTCAAGACTGGATACCACAAAGATTACAATGAAACAAAATTAAAGTTTCTGTATCTGAATGCAAGTAGCACCTATAACAAAGCAAATGAATTTCTATCACATATTGAGGTGAATATGTGATGTGTTAGCCATTATGAAGATGTGCTGCAGAATGGCAGTGATCGTGTTCTGAATGTTGAGGAGCTTATCAGACTCCAGAACAATAGGAATGTATATAAAGGGGGATGAAAAGTGCTCCTAATTAAAGATGGTTTTAGTAAAACATTTAGAGATGACCTTGGTTCGTGATGCAGAAACGGATTGGGTGGAAAGGAGAAACAGTCAGGGAAAATGTTACACATGGGAATGATCTACAGGCCCATGAACAGCCTTGGGAAGAAGCATGTAAGAAAAAATAGCAATAATCAAGCGTGAGATAGTCAGAACTGCTGATGCTGGAGTCAGAGATAACACAGTATGGAGCTGGAGGAACACAGCAGACCAGGCAACATTAGAGAAGCAGGAAAGCTGACGTTTTGGGTCGGGAACCATCTTCTGACATCACCTCCTGAAGAAGGGTCCCGACCACCCCCTGTCAGCTTTCCTGCTCCTCTGATGCTGCCTGGCCTGCTGCGTTCCTCCAGCTCCACACTGAATGATCAAGTGTGATTTTAATGTACATGTAAAGTGGAAAAATCAGATTGGCCAGATAAGCCTCGATGAGGAGCCCATACAATGCTTTCAAGATAACTTTTAAAAGCAGCATGTTCTGCATGGATCAGAAAGGAGGCTTTACTAGATTTGTATTATTTAAAATAACTGGATTAATTAATTACCTCAGAGTAAAAACAATCTAGGTAGCAATGATTATAATACGGTTGCATCTTACATCCAATTTGATAGGAAGAAGCAGGGTCTGAGACTAATATTTTAAACTGCAGAAAACATGAAAGCTGATCTTGAGGACGTGCACTGAGATATTAGGTTTGGAAATAAATCAGTAGCGAAACAGTGGCAGACTTTTAAAGGGATTTTTCAGAAAACCCCAATTAAGAGTATTCTAACATTATGGAAAACAAAATCCAAGAAGTGACCCACAATCTGTCGTTACATAAAAACTGTTAAGGATATTTGGGATAGATGGGAATATGGAATTGGAAAACAAAATATCAACCTTGATCTTACTGAATTGCAGAGCAGTTTCAAGAAGCCAAACAATCAATTTCGGTCCCTAATTGCCGTGTTCATATGAAATAGCTGAGGATGGAAGGTAATTGAAGTCACATAGACAGCAGCACAATAGAGAACATGAACAATCAGGGGATCATGTTGTGGCTCAGATGGAGTGTAGTCAACCTTTCCATAGAGACAGCTAGATATGCACATACTTAAACTGGCACAGTACCAATACCGTTGGTGGACCCCTCCATCCTTCCATCCAGCTTACCAAGTGTATTAGTCACATGTGCCTGATGTTCCTGTGGCTGCTTGTGCATTTGAATCAAGTGGTCAAGACCATGACATTATCTACCCTCTAGGTCTGAGCAGGTACCTGAATGTCAGAAACCTGCAATGATTTTTTCCTGATACACTACAGAGACATGACAGTGACGTATTCACCAGCTTATGCTCCCAAGTCTGATCTAGGCAGAGAACCCAGTGAGATGAATGTCTGAGTTGCTGGAGGCTGCAGGGTGCTTTGTTGATGTATCCCCTGGGGGGTTGAGTGATTTCTTCCTCACAGGGGAGGTAGAGCTGAGTGTCTGCAGTGCTTCTCTCTTTGAAGCAGCAGCTTAACTGGTTGCTCTTAGTGCCTGAAGAGAAGGGAGGGAACTAATTGTGTAAGGGTGATATAAGCTTGTGCAGGACAAGAATGAGTTTGTATTGGTATTAGTGGGGAAACGGTACTGAACAGCATAATGAGACTTACTGAGTTGAATGCTCCGAGAGGTCTCTACATTCTCACATGAGAAGCCACACTCCTCCTGTCAAGTGCATGATCTTTTTTTCTCGAATAGTGTGAGGAACCTTATGTCCATCACCATCAACCCTGCCAATCTTGGCCCTCTTGCCCCCGTTATGAGACATTTTTTCCATCAATGAGACGAAAGGAGGAATTGTGTATGATGGAACTGGATGGGGGAGCAATGAATGGTATTTGAGGAGCAGGGTAGGTGGTGACATCTCCCGAGTAAATGAGCAGGAAGTGCAATGGGTTTAAAGGCGTATTGGTGTGGAAGGATGAGAGCCATTGAATGAACGTGAAGTGTGTAACAGTGAAAGTTCTTCTAAATGAACCCTGGTGAGTTTCATGTGCAGTGGCAGAGATAGAGCGGTGGCACTGTCCGTCTGAGGTAACAGAGAGAAGATAATAGAATTTTTACTGGTGGAGCACAAGAATGGTCTAAGCCTTCTTCCTGCATTGTTGTGCATTGCATTTGACTTGAGGCACTGTACGGACCTGGTACACTATCTCTGCCTAGGCTGGATGAATCTGGTGGCTTGTCTTTATTTGCCAGTCAGCAGGATACAATATTGCCTTCCTCTCCGCCACTCCATGCACAAGGATTTTGAGATACCTGCTGGTTAACTTTACACTCTAGGCCGTTTCCAAAAGTATGTAAGATCACAGTGTGATGCACATTTCCTGGCTTGCAGAGTCTGAAGCGGTATGTAGCTGGACATTAAAATAGTGGCAGCAGTGCAAATACAACAAAGTCCTGGCACCAGTGAACACTTATGCCTTTCCAACCGCACAATTCCACAAGATGTTGCTGTCGAGGCTAGATGCATAACAAATGGGATGAAGAGTGGGCAACTGCATAAAAAATGACACAACGGACCATTTATGTTAACACTGTGTGGAGCTGGAGGAGCCAGCGGGCCAGGCAGTATCAGAGGAGCAGGAAAGCTGAAGTTTCCAAAACATCAACTTTCCTGCTCGTCAGAAGTTACCTGGCTTGTTGTGTTCCTCCAGCTCCACAATTTGTTATCTCTGACTCTAGCATCGGCAGTTCTTACTATCTCAGGCCATTTATGTTTCTGTATTTTGATTGTAGATTAAAGTGTGAAAGTGACTATATTAGAAATGAAGACTATGCAACATTGTGGCTCAGTGGTTAGCACTGCTGCGTCACAGTGCCAGGGACTTGGATTCGACCCTAGCCTCGAGCAACTATCTGTGTGGAGTGTGTATATTCTCTCCATGTCCGTGTGGGTTTCCTCTCATAGTCCAAAGATGTGCAGGTTAGGTGGATTGGCCATGGGAAATGCAGGGTTACAGGAGTAGTGTAGTGGTGTGGGTATGGGAGAGATGGTCTTTGGAGGATCAGTGTGGAATCGATGGATTGAATGGTCTGCTTCCACACTGTAGGGGTTCTAAGAAGTGTGAATGTATTCACTGCGCTCCAAAAAAGGAAAGATCATGGTACTTTCTTGACGGTACGATAAATACAGTAAATGTCCAAAGAGACTTGGGGGTTCAGGTGCATAGATCCTTGGAGTGGCACGGTGGCTTGGTGGTTAGCACTGCTGCCTCACAGCACCAGGGACCTGCATTCGATTCCAGCATCGGGTGACAGTCTGTGTGGAATTTACATATTCTCCCTGTGTCTGCATGCGTTTCCAGTGGGTGCTCCGGTTTCCTCCCACAGTCCAAAACTTGCACAGTGCAAGTTAGGTAGATTGGCCATGCTAAATTACCCACAGTATTCAGGGGTGTATAGGTTAGGTGCATTAGCCATGGGAAATGCAGGGTTTCAGGAATTAGAGTAGGGGGATGGGCCTAGATGGGATGCTCTTCAGGAGTTAGAAGGATTTGTTGGACCAAATGGCCTGTTTCCACACTGTGAGGATTGCTGCACTTTTTAAAAGCAAGCTGTCAGCATTCACTCCAAGTCTTGTTTACACTTTGTCTGTGGAGAAAGTTTAGTTACAGATGAATTGTCACCAAGGGGTGTGTGCAAAGTGAGTTCAGCTGGAAAAAGTAGCTGAGTAACCTCTGGAGTTGTGACCGGCTTTGATGTCAAAAGCCTTCTTTTTGCCTGGCAGCAACGATATGATCAGCTGCCAGGTAGCTGAACAGCTTGTCAATGTGAGCAATGTAGCCAGAAAACTTCAGACCTTAGGATGTGGGGAGGGGACAGGTACATTTCTCTACAGTCAAAGCACATAAAGCTTGAAGTAAGCCAGTTTATTTTCCCGCACCTGTTGCAGGAAACTGTGGCTTTTATCCAATCAGTAAGAAATTTTATAGTTTGTGAACTGGTTGCTCTGTACCTCCTGTCAGGATTTGGAAACACCTGAACAGATCCCTAAACAGTAAACCCTGACAAGCCTAAACAATCATTTCAGTGAACCCCATGGGCAGGAACCATTGAACTACTTTCCCAGTTTTTCACTCTATCCATAACATCAATGGTTCTCTTTGTGTCTGTCAGCACATATGTAGGGAAGTTTTATAAAGGAGTTAGAGTTTAAACTAGTAATGTCAATAGTTCAATTCTTGTAAATAAAACCTTTGTTTTTGGAAAGAATAGTAATCCTTACTCAGTAGAGAAACCTGATTTCCAGTGAATGACTCCAGTGAGACGTGATAACCACACTTGAAAAATCACTGCCAAAACTGGGAAAATTCAACACTTTGCCTTATTCTGTGCAATATGTCGACTTGAAATTGAAATCTCATACAATGTTTTCAGCATGTAAGAAACAGGTTAGCAATGAAAACCTGCATGAGCTGAATTTTAATATTCTGTTATTCAGAACTCCTGTAGCAATACATTGTACATAATTCTGATCCACAGAAATATCTGTCCATCTTACAATCTTATTTTATGCAGGTGGATGAAGCACCACTATAGAAATGTCAATGTGTTTGAATTTCAAATCGCATAAATGAATGCTTGGCATCTACATACAAAAATACTATTGTGAGCTCAACATGGTGAGTGACAAGGTTTCTTCCTGTTCTTGGTTACTTAGCTATCAAACAGTAACATTTACAAGAAATAGTAGAAATGCTTGTGGGGCTATTGGTTGATGTAATGTCACCTTTTGCAATAGTGTGCAGTCCTTAAGCCACTTACTAAGTGTAGGCTGCATCCTGGCTGTTTCCTGTTCAGCCTACGGTGTAATATCAGATAAAGGACACACACAAATAAATCTTCTGTTTGTGTTGGTTCAAGGTGTACTGACGCTGAAGCTGACTTATCTAATGCCAAGATTGAAAACATTTTTTATTGAAAGTCTAACCCATGACTTTGCATATCACAAAGATGAGGTGCTTTTTTGCAAGAAGAGACTTGTACCTGTGCTGATTCTAGGGCCAGTTCACAAATTGAAGGTGAGGTGGTTTTCAGTGGTTTTCAGTGGCTTTTACTTATGTATAGTTGGCGTTAAGTTTATGCTGGGTTTCTGGTGGTGATTTCTGCTGGCTTAGTTATACAGCAAAGGAGAAGAAATGTCCATTTGAGCCATCTACAGGGATTGCTCATTCATTACTTTCTGCTCTTTAACATATCCATGAATTTAAACAGGGAGGGCAGACAGAGCAAGTTTGTTTCTCCTTTAAGAGCTGAGTACTCCAATGACCCAAGAATCAGGATGACACAATGTGACTAGCAGCTGTGAGGAAGCCAAGCAGTAGCGTACTAGACTCAAGACACGTAATAATGTTTTCCTTAACTGCAAATTAGCACTTCCCTGGTAAATTAACCTGTTTTCAAGTAAATTGAGGTTTTCAAGTAAATTGAACCTATGCTACTTTTAAATCCATTATGAGAATTGTGGTTCAGTGTTAAGGAACACAACACAGCCATTCACCAATGTTCAGTCAGGAGGAAAGGAGAGAGGAGGAGGAACTGGAGGAGGAAAGAATACAACATCCTGCATGTGCAACGTGTGAAATATTTGATTATGGTTCCCACTTCCACAACAGTGAGTTAATCATCTTTGTACATTCCCATTGTCACTGTCTTACAGGGATATTTGCCGGGACTAAGTAGTGCATGCGTGCAATGATGGGTGAAAAAAAAATGCTGCTGACTTTGGATGGGGGAAATTGCAAATGGTCCTGCAGGATGCCCCTAAGGAACGTTGGGCCTTAGGGTTGCATTTCCAAATGCTTCCTTGGCAGAATTCAGGACTGGTTCTCTGCCAGGCCCCCTCAAGGGTATGTGCCTTGTAGAAGTGTTGGACCATGAATGTTGTTATGCTGAAAGAAGGCAATAGGTTTGTGTTGTAAGCAACACCTATGATTCCCTAGTACAGCAGCTCAACTATCCTAGCAATCTGCTGTTGAACTAATTCCTGAACTGCTCAGAGAGATTCCATACGCTATTAAACACTGTGTTATGCACCCATGATTTCAGATGTCGGAGTGTGGATGGAAAACAGCCATGGATCTCATGGCCTCTGTCTAAGTTTCCACTACAGCGCAGAGATATCAGGATAATTCCAACTGCACTGTCCTGGAAACTGAGACATTGGTCATCAAATGCAATATTACGGGTTGAGCTGGCAATGCTGTCCACGGGGGCATCCATTATTCTCATGATTGATAGGATAGGCTCTGGTCCTGTATGATGACATCTGTCACTTTGAAGATGGACGCATGCATTCGCTGCTGGACAATGGCATAGGGCTATCAGGCAGGCCTGCCAATGCACCAAGAAACTCAATGTGCATTGTCAAAGATGTTTTTTCCTTTACCTCATCCCATTTTGATCTTTATCTGAACCCATTGTAGTAGAACTCATTGGCGACCTCACCCTTGACAAGCTGGCTCACAAGCTGCTCTCAATTTCCTGGCTCGGCTGTAGCCCACTCATGCCTAGTGACTCATCACTTGTTGGCCACAATGCAATATGCCCTGGAAGATTCTCACAGTGCCGTTATCTGATCTGGTAACTGAGTTTATAATCATCACCTTTGTGGGTTAACTTTGATCCAAGAATGAAGGGACGATGCGTGCAGAGATCTAAAAAATCATTTCCATCTGATGAGGCTTGTTAAATGTTTCCCTTTCGTGCCAGCTATTTCCTTCTTGCTGCATTTGAAGGTTTGTGTCTTACGTTCTACTCAGTGAAATTTTCAAAATCATGGATCCAGCATTTTGCAATAGAGCCCATAAAAAAATCAAGAATGTTACTTTTTTCTTTTAAGTGTAAATATACCAATCACACATGACGGTTGGAGAAACAATGATGTGTTATTTTTATTTGAAGATAAAACATTAGATATCAGCTATTGCTCCTTCTAGATTAACAGGAATATGACTAATATATCATATTCTGTTGAGTTTGGTAGTGATTGACAGTACTTTAAGGTATTTTCTCTTAATGAAACAATAATTTTTGTGGGTTAGTTATTTCTCTTCTTCCTGCCTGTTCCGTGGATGTTGGTGAAGCAGTTTTTTTGCATCTTTTGAAATTATTCAAACAGGAAGTTTGAGTGAAAGAGTTGGGAGGAAAGCTGACATTTGACATTCGCACTATCTGTAGCTTGTATTTCATGTGAGATCTCAGGATGAGGATGAAAAACATAATTAGGCCACCACTCGCCATCATCCTGGCCCAGCTCTGCCGTGCCAGAATCCAGGGGCTGTGTTGCTTTTTGCTCCATGATATGTTGTACCATTTCTGCTAGGGGAACGTGTTGAAATCATGGAGTACCCCACCCTGACTTAGGGCTTCTGTACAGTCTTGATGTTATGGATGGCCTCATTCTGCGAGAGAGAAGGCAGAGCATCAGTGATTATGTGACACTATGCTTGGGGTGAGTGCCCAATCATGGCTGATGAGTTGGAGATGCATGGAGGTTAGTTGAGCTGGGTATGATGTTGGCAGTTTTGATAAATGGTTATGGGTGGAGTGGAGTCTGTGAACGTTTGGTGTGAGTGCTGAAACTCATGGGTTGCTGCTGGGTGAGTGACAGGGATGTGTTTTATTGAACGGTGTAATAGATTGATGGTGTGGTGGGTGTGAACGCTGTGCAAAGTCATTGTATACTTTGTTGCACTGCTGAAACTTCTGTGGTGCTAAATTCCAGGTCTCCAGTCAAGGGTCACCCTTCTCAAGTGATTTATTTAACACAAACATTGTCTACCACCTGGATAGGCAGAGTATACTGTGTGGTATCACTAAACCTAGGAGCCCTTTCCTTTCTGAAAAGAGCCATAAACACTTTTAAGGGAGATAGTAAGAACTTCTGATGCTGGAGTCAGTGATAACACAGTGTGGAGCTGGAAGAATACAGCAGGCCAGGCAGCATCAGAGGAGCAGGAAGGTTGACATTTCGGGTTGGGACCCTTCTTCAGAAA
>JAHRHZ010000087.1:20982446-21010946 GCA_024137785.1 Ginglymostoma cirratum
TTGACTTTCTGATGAAGGGTTTAGGCCCGAAACGTCAAGTTTTCCTGCTCCTATGATGCTGCCTGACCTGCTGTGTTCATCCAGCCCCATGCTTGTTATCTCGTAAACATTAGTATACAGGCACACTGAGTAATTCAAAAGGCCAAGGGATTGTTTTCCTTTATTTTGAAAGGAATTGAATATAATTGTAAAATTGTTATGCTTCACTATTATGAAACATTGTTAAGACCACATCTTGAGTATTGCATTAGGTTTTGGCCTCCTTACATCAAGAAAGATGTAATTCTGTCAGAGGTAGTTCAGACGAGGTTTACTAGAATGATAGCTAAAATGCACTTCGTGTCTTATGTGTTAAAATTGGACAGATTAGAGTTGTTTAGAAGAGTAAAAGGTGACTTGATGAAAGCATTTGAAATCCTGAACGGTCTTTGCACAATGGATGTGTAAAGGATGTTTCCTCTTGTGAATGCATTTAGAAATGGGGGACACTTGTTTTAAAAAAAAAGGTCAACATTGTAGGAGAGATGAAGATTTTCTCTCAGTGTGTTGTAAATCCATGGAACTCTCTGCATCAGAAGCCAGGGTCTTTGATACTTTTAAGGCAGAGATGGATAGATACTTCTCAGGTAAGAGAACAAAGGTGACCAGGGGTAGATGGAATGTGGAATTCAAAATGTAAACAACAAAATGTCGTTTTGACGTTGTTGAATGTTAAGAGGCTAAATGATCTGCTTCTGCTCTGCATTCATAGTTTGTATCAAATGCTGAAGGTGTCCTGGGTCACCACCCCCACCCCGCTCCAGCTTATACCAGTCTGGCTTACAGAGAATGATAGCGATGAGGTACACCTTGCACAAATTGGCACTATAGTCAAGACTGGAAGTGCAGGGGCGAAATGGTCCTAAACACACCACCGCTTCAGAGAAAGAGGGACAGATTGATGTGGTGAGAGCATGCGCTCGCCCTTATTTTGTAATGATTGAGTTAGCAAATGTCACTACACCATTTGGACAGTCACATGCTGAACACACTTGCTCCCCCCTCTGCCTTCTTGCAACAGGATACAATAAGTGAAACATCCCTGTTACAGAGACGCAAAGCTTATTTTTAACTCTCCTCTTATTATTCATCTCAATTAAGACAGCAAGTAGGAAACTGCTGGTAAAGAAATGACAAAATTGGCTGCATTGTGCAAACAAATCACTTTAATATTACAGTAAAAAAGCACCAATTTGTAATCTGCCAAAATAACATTAAATTCATAGGTTCCTGTTGATAATACCAATAGCCAGAAGACTATTTCTTTATGACCAGACATCATGAACCTTGAAGGAGAAGAGGCTCACGCCAAAACATTGGACTCTGACAATACCTGTTAGCCACTTGACTAAATCAGCACAGCTAATCAGGCTTTATACTCGATGGAACTGTTTATAAAACTCCTACAAAACTGACTGACCTTGAGAGTCAACCAAGTGAGAAGTACATCTTACTTCAATTTCAAAGTATGTAAAAGACTGGGATTTAACTAGCTTTGAAGGGGAGACATCGTCAGGAAAGGGCATAAGCATTCAAAGGGATGAATCATTCAAAATAAAGCAACAGAAAGCATCCACCCAATGAAACTCCACAACCATACCACACAAATATTGTTTTGTATAGTGAGGGACAAAGGGCAGTGCTCTGCCATTTGTGAGAGGGTATAATTACGCTTGTATGTCCAAGAAAACATAGGCAGCTTGAATAATGCATCATTCGACAGCATGTTGACAGAAATGTCTCACGATCTTTTGCCTTGATGCACAGGTTTCTATGTCCCACTGCAAAGAACTTCAATTGCACAGGAGCCACACATCAGCTACTTCCCAGACATCAATGCCAGACCTACGGATTTCACAGTAGTGAGAAAAAGTTTACATTGAAATGTTGATATTAGAGTCAGTCTCGGGCTGGATTAGATTGTCATAGTAATGAATTTGGCAATTTAAATTAAGGTCCAGAAAATTTATTGGAAGAATGCTCTCTTATTACAAAGACCCATTCTTGACATGAAGGAACTTCACAATACAATGGCATTTATAGCTTGCATCAGGAAAAGACTTCCAGAAAACAGTCTTCAGCACATCATACTTGAATCTGAATTGTGCCAGCCTCTGTCAATAGTATGTAAGTGGCCAACATTACAATCGGAGTGTTATAACTCATGATTTTGTGTGAAATTCTACAGATGGTTGGCTTACATTCTTACTCGACTAGATGATGAGGAAGATCTAATTTACAATCTATTAGTTGAACTTCAGACGGCCTTCTCCAATGAGGGTTTTAATGATATTTTCAACTCTGAAAGGCTCCAGATGCTCATTAGTTGTTACAACAACTTCAATAGCAAACACAACATGTCTTTTCAGTTCTTGAGCAGTTGCAGTAAAAGACTAGGAGATTTGCCACTACTTGTCAGAGTAATTAGGGTACCCAGTGAGGAACTTCAACTTTCAAGCTTTTGCTACACATTGCCATTGTTCTTCACATAGGAGGAAGCCAACTATGCCAAGGGTCTTTTGTTATATTGGTCGGGAATGTGTAGCTTGAAAGAAGGATACAAGCAGGATAATTTGCTTTCCAGACACAACTGAGTATTAATTCCCTCACAATACTTTTGATCAGGTTATTGAATATACAGCTAACTGTGACGTCAAGTAAAATGTCAAGATACTTTATCAAGGTCACAGAATGTCCAGAATGTCTGACATTGACTTGGAGCTGAATGGGCTTGGCAGGACTTAAACTAAGCATCATTGAGCAGGTTATTACAGTTTAAGTGCCATGTTAAAGCACTCAACTTTGCAAATTGATTGCACAATCTTCACCTTTGTCATTTGCACTAAGGTGCTGGAACCCCATCTTTGAGGATGGAGACATTTGACATATGATGAAGACGGGGCTCCACTCTAGTTAATTATCCAACCATTTGTGCCTTGATGTGGCAACACTGCAGACCTTGAATGTATTGATTGTTTATGGAATTCCTTAGCTCTATTCATTGCATGCTGCTTCTGCTGTTTAGCATACATGTAGTTCTATTTAGTAACTTTCGCAGGGTGGTACCCCATTCTTAAGTATATTTGGTGCTGCTTCTGGCATGGTCTCTTCAATTTTTCATTGAACAAAGTTGATCACCTGTCTTGATGGCAACAGTTGAGTGAAAGATAGGGTGAGCTAGGAAGTTCCAGATTATGCTGCTGCTGATATCCCACAGTGCCTTGTGAGAAATCCTGAGCTCCTAGATCTGGTCTGAATCTATCCTGTTCAGTATGATGGCAGTGCCACACAAAATGATGGGCTGTATCCTCAGTGTGAAGGCAGATCATTGTCTGCTCAAGGACTGTGCAGTGGCTTTTTTGAACAACTCTGTAATGAACAAGACGTCTTTTGTGGATAGCTTGGTAAGGTAGAGGTCAAGCAGATTTTCCCTTTTGTTAGGTTCCCTCATCTGCTACTGCAAGATCAGTATGACAGAATTGGCTTCCAATACAATGGTAGATTTACATTGCAGGCAATCTCACATCCATTAAAATAAAAGTACTTGCATTCGAAATGTAGACATTTATGGTATGGTTTATCATGAATGGAAGACTATTCACCACTTAGAGATAGTAAGAACTGCAGATGCTGGAGTCATAAGTAATACAGTGTGGAGCTGGGCGAACACAGCAGTCCAGGCAGCATCAGAGGAGCAGGAAAGTCAACATTTTGGGTCAGGATCTTCTTTATTTCTGAAGAAGGTCCCGAGCCAAAGTGCTAACTTTCCTACTCCTCTGATGCCGCCTGGCCTGCTGTGTTCCTCCACTATTTACCACTTCATCACACATACATTTCATGACAAGTCTAGAAAGATATTTTTCACAAAACAGGAGAAGAAAATGACCTCCAACTAAAATATTCAGGGTGATTTAAATTTGTGGAGTTTTCTTGATAATATTTATTTAGACTTTTGTACTTCCTGGGTAATCTAATACATTGCTGAAGGTTTTGTTCTCATTTGTAATAATGACATGTCCATTTTATTTTGCTGTGTAGTTTAATAATTTATAAAGCCTTAAGTGGAAAGAAATCTTGTAAAATGAATATTTCAAGTATTTCACGATTGAAAAGTGATTCAATTAATTTGGAAGTATGCACTGTAAATAAATTCTAGACCAATACATAACACTCAGTTCTTCAATTAAAGTAAAAATATATGAAATGATGGTTTGAAATTGTAACCACTGACGTGTTAAGACTTTTAGTGCTCCTGTTTAGGTTTTTTTTTATTTATCCATGGGATGAGGGCTTCATTGACTAGGTCAGCATTTATTATCCATCCCTAAAGAGGACAGTTAAAAGTCAACCACTTTGCGGTGGATCGCGAGTGGAATGAATGCCAGGCCAAGCAAGGATGATAGGTTTCCTTTCCTAAAGGACATTAATAAACCAGATGGGTTTTTACACACATTGCACTTTCTACAAATGCAAAAAAAAGCAGATGACAGCAATTATTTGGTTTATTTCTGAGGACAGTATCTCTACCAATTAGAGTCCTCTTGTCAAACAATCAGCACTCTCTACTCAGACAATATAAATGGTATTTTCACTTTACGTTGGCATTTCTTGTAAATTATCCTGATGAGTGTAGGATGAAACATTTTGAGAATATTTGTCTTTCTTTCAGCAATACACATTATCCTTTCTGTACATGCAATAATCTTCCTAATTTCCTTGTTACAGACTGATGTTTTCCTGTCAATGGCTATAGTAGACCCTGTTGTGTCGTTGTGATACTAGTTGGGAAAATGTACTGACACCGTAAGATACATTTAGGCCTAGTTTTTTTTTAGCAACTTCACCTGCAGAGTCTTAATAATCCACATTTAAAGGTAGTGGTCTGATAAAGTCATGATTGTGGCTCTCAGACTTTATTGTGATGTAAAGGCCAACAGAGGTTCATACACCAATGTTGAAATAAATGACAACATAGGGTTGTAGGGTTTGGAGGAAGAATGAGTGGGTTTCAATATGTGTTTGGGAAAGAACATCTTTGGGATGAGCAGTGGCTGCAGTATTATTGGCTAAGTGGGATTGTGAACACAAGGATATTACTTGGGGGAGATTAGAGAGGTCTGAAGGTCAGAGTTGGAAGTCAGATCAGAGATCTTGGGATCGAGAATGGTGATGATTAAAGTAAATACTAAATTTTTTCTCATGCTACCCTGCTGCATGTTTTTTTTTCACAGAGACAATCAGCTGGCTGCCAGTTGTATCAGACATAAGCAAGAACGAGCAAGAGCAGATATAAAGCCCATTATTTGCATATGTTGGTGGCCTAATGCCTGCTTCTGATGTGAGTAAAAGACAGCACTTGGATTACCCTTACCAAATTGTCTTCAGTGCAGGACATAACAGAACTACATGCACACAGTGAAGACACCAGTGTGAACAAAAAAAAGAGTCAGTGTAGAGACAGGAATGTAGACTCAAAGGAATTGATTTCCAACCCTAGTGTCAGTTAAAGCATAACAGTTACCAAAGTACAAAAATAAGCCTTTTAATTTCCACCAATTTTGTGTGAAAGCATTAATACAGCATTGAAGTGCACAAAGGTAGATTTTGTTCCAACTATCATCCCAGTTCAATTTAATGGATCTTAACAATAAATCAGAACCGAAGGAGAAGATGGTTGTTTAAAGCATCATTTGTTCTTAAGTGAACTGTGATATGAATTACAGGAGACATTTTTGTCAATTGTTAATTTTCAGGGAAAAAAACAGTCTGCTGGTTGGAGTCATACCTGGTGCATTGGAAAATGTTTGTGGTCGTTGGAGATCAGTCAACTCCGCTCCAGGACATTTCTGCATGAGTTCCTCAGAGTATCATTTTAGGCCTCAACTATCTTCAGCTGCTTCAATAATGAACTTACTGCCATCATATGGTCAGTAGTGGAGATGATTACTATTATTTGCACAATGTTCAGCACAATTTGGAACACTTACACACTGAGGCAGTCCATGACTGAGTGCTGCAAGACCTGGGCAATACCCAAGTTTGTGTTGGCGAGTGACAAGTGGCATTCATGCCACTTGAGTGCCCAGCACTGACCAATCCCAACAAGAGACAACTTGACTGTTACTCAATGATATTTAACTGCATTACTATCACTCTATCCCCCTTTATCAATACCCCAAGGGTGTGATTGACCAGAACTGAACTGGGCTAGCCAAATAAATACAATGGCTACAGGACCGGATCAAAGTCTCGGAATCTTTTAAGGAGCTACTCACTTCCTGACTAACCAAAGACTGTCTACTATCTGTAAGGCACAAATTAGGACAATAGTGGATTACTTTTCACTTGCCTGATTGGTTGATTGCAGCTCCAACAATGGTCAAGAATCTTTACACTGTCTAGGGCAAAGCAGCCCACTTTGATTAGCACCATATCCACAAACATTCACTCCCTTCACCATTAATGCTCAGTAGCAGTGGAGAGTGTCGTCTACATAATGCAGTGCAGAAATTCACTAACTCCTTGGTGCTCCTTGGACAGCACCTTCCAAACCAATGACATCTATCATCTAGAAGGACAAGGGCAGCAAACACATGGGAACGTCACTACCTGCAAGTTTCTCTCCAGGCCACTCACCACCCTTACATGGAAATGTACCACAGTTGCTTCAGTGTCATTGGGTCAAATTCCTGAAACTTCTTCCCTAATGCCAATGTAGGACCAGCTGCAGCAAATATACTGAAGTGGTTTAGAAGGAAGCTCATCACCACCTCCACAAAGGCAACTAGAGATGAGCAGTTAACATTGGCCTCACCAGCAATGCACGTGTCCCATGAATGAATACAAAAAAATTATAGCCAACCTGAAAAATTATAAGACCCAATCCATTCATGGTAATGTCTGCCTTTAGTTGTTTACTGCATTAGAAACATTGATAAATTAAAAGGAAGATGAAGCGTTATACCCTGCAATCTTTCCACTGAAGGCAATAACAAAATACAAAAGATATTACAATAACAATTTAAAAGCTATTTTAGTTAGTTCTGCAATTTCCACAGTAGACAATGCAAATGGCTCTTTAATAATCCGCAACTGGTTTTACTCCTCCAAATTCATTCTCTAACATTGGTTTAAAGTAATACAATAAGAAATAGGAAAGGAGGAGGCTGTTTGGCAAAACAAAATTGCTTCACTATTCTCTAAGATCATGTACAGTCATTAGAAATTGTTATATTTATCATCATGGATTACAATGACAACCTTGAATCACTTCTCTACTATAAACAATCTCCCACATCATCCATGATAACAAGGTGTAGAGCTGGATGAACACAGCAGGCCAAGCAACATCAGAGGAGCAAGAAGGCCGACGTTTCTGAAGAAGGGTCTAGGCCTGAAACGTCGGCCTTCCTGCTCCTCTGATGCTGCTTGGCCTGCTGTGTTGATCCAGCTCCACATCTTGTTATATCGGGTTCTCCAGCATCTGCAGTTCCTACTATCTCTCCTACATCATCCAGTCTGGTTCCTCCATTTTCATCTATAACAATAAATGTGAGGAGTTTGTGGCTTTCATTCTCAGTAGGATTGAGATCATCTATTGTGCTGCCTCTACTACTTCATGCCCTATACCCACCTACCAGGTCAAACATCCCCTGGGGTACATAGCTCTGAACTCTTATCCCTCTCATGTCTTCTTCAAGTTCACTTTGTTAATAAGAACCATTTCCTGTTCACCGATCACCCCCAGTCTTGCTGACACAACATTACTTCAATGTCAAAATGTTTCCATCGTGTGGAATTGGTTCGATTGCTGTTTAATTCCTCCACATTGCATGGCTGTTTCTTGGTCACTTATCATTTTTGTAGTGTAATTTCTCAGCGTTCTGGCTGTGTGGTTTTTCTTTGAATCTAATGGACTGTCCTGCAGTGTTGCCGCAGCACTGTTCCTTCATGTCTCATCTGACTATCATGAAGCTTAACAATAATGTTCAAAAATCAAACCGATATCTGGAACATGTTTGTGATAGAAAAAAAAAATACTTTGTGGCAGAAGCCATGTCTTGTTATGTTTCTTTTGACCAAGGAAGTCTGAAAAACGTCTGACACAAAGTTACATTGAGCCATTTTGCGAACATCCCTGACAGCTACTTTTAAGTGGCAACAGAGCATTGGGTCGGGTTGGGCCCAGAGGGGGTGGTATAGGGAGGTGAGTGTTGATTTCAGTCATATGAGGACAGTTGGTACAGGGCTGGCGGGGTGTTGGGTGTTTGTTGGCTGAGGGCGATTAGAATTGGGTGGAGGTGTGGGTTTGTGCTGGGCACTACCCAATTGGGGGGAAAGGGTTGGGTCTGATGGTAAGGCCGGCGATTGAGGTTGGTATGCGTGGAGGGGTATAGAGGTTGTGGTGTACAAGGAGGGTGAGAAGTGAAGGATCAGTGGTTGCGGTTGGATTCCGGAGATGGCAGATCAGGATATGGGGCATGCAAGTGGTCTGGAAGAGGGGCAGTTCAGTTTTTTTCTGAGGGAAGCATGGGGTCAGTTTAACAGTTATACAGCAGCTGGACTTTCTGCTGGTCAGGCAGTCATTATTTCAGTTTGGATGTAAGTTTAGATGCATGGGAAATCCATCGTAGCACACTTGGTGGGTATTAATCAGGACATTGAAATTTCTGCCAGGCAGTTCACCTATGCCTGGAAACCTCCAAAGTCTCCACTTAAATCAGATTCTTTGGAGGGGTCTAATGAAATTAAGTAGGATAACTTAAATACATTGTCCACCTCCTGAGGAACAATTCACTGATCCCACACTTTGCTCACACACATCCAAATTGTCCCTCTCCTAAACCACTTACAAGCCCAAATGCTGACCCAATAACACTCCTGCCTGGGAACCAACTTCCCACTGATCCGAAGTCCAAACCCTTTCTCCTACTGAAGGTTGCCACTCAGTGTCACTGAGTCAAAATCCTAGAACTTCCTCGCCCAATGGTACTATGCAGTGTGCTTGCAATGATTCAAGAAGATGGTTCACCACCATCTTCTCAAGGGCATTTAGTTCTGTGTTGCAAATACTGGCCTCACCAGTAATTCCCATTTTCCATCAAAGAAGGTAAAAAAAACCTATCTGGTGCAGTGAATATTCAGCATCGATCTTAAGATTATACTGTGGACATAGTGATGCCTCAGCTTAACGAATACTAAAAACAGCACATTCATTTTTCAAATTAATTGATGATAAAAAATAAAAGAGATCACATAAACACAAATATTGCTGGATTGCTTGTTCTCAGCTTGTCCTTTGATGTTTAATTTTATTTCTTCCACTAGGTGTCATATGACAACAGGTTATGCAGGAAAGGATGAATTTAAATCTTGAATATCTTGACTAATTTATTAAAGAAGCAAAATATAGCACTACAATATGATTTACCAACAAGTCTCATGGGTGTACTGGTTTATTTTAATGCCTTGCGCGGTTAGAATAGCTTTTCATTAATTTGCATTACATGCCAATTTTGACTAGAGACAAAGAAAATCTAGTTTGTTTTCTGTATAAATAATCAATAATGTCTCAGTCATTTTTTTTTTGATTTGCAATCTAATTCACAAAGTTGGTTGGTGTGGGTATTGTTGCCAATAAAAGCTGTTGCAAAAATGATATGGTTTATTTGGTTTATTTCCTGCAGGCCGTGGAATATTCAGGGCTAAAATTGTTTACTGCTAGCTGTTTTTCAGGCCACTGAGAGAAATCTCCCAGACTGACTGGTGTGTATTCATTGCAGGAGAATGCATAATATAGACTCTGTCAGAAAAATAGGGATGTCAAAAAAAGCTTAAACAAAACTTTCAAAGCAATTAAATCATGAGAAAGGGAAAAAAATCTATAAACAAGGCAAAACTTGAAAATCAATTTTAAAATACATAACAATAATCCCCAAATTTACAAAGCTGGACCTACAGCACACGGGAAAGTTGGTTAGCTACTTTGTCCCCTCTCCCCACCCCCAAATTTTCTGACCATTAATTTGGGGTACAAAAATAAGTAACCATTAATTAATGCACAACTGCACTTTAAAAATCCCAACAGACTGGCCTTTGGCCTTCTGATGACCACAACATTTCAGCAGCTATTGATTTGCTCGACTTCCTTCATCCCAAATAAAATCATTGTTCTGTTCACACTGCCTATTTCTCTTGTACAGTTTTCATCTCCACTCCCTTAGGTACAAGGGAATATGGCAGAAAACTCACTTAACAATTCAACAGCATATCTGACCGGATTGCATAGATCACTATCATTGGTAGGAGCATTGTTGTAATGTCACTGAATTAATAACCCAAAGGCCAAGACTTTGTTCTGGAGGCATAGGTTCAAATCCCATCACAACAGTTGGTGGAATTGAGATCATTGTCAACTTTAATAAAAGCACATATAATTCATTTATGACACAGGGAAGGAAATCTGCCATTTGTAGGTGGCCTAGCTTAGATATGACATCAGATCAACAGGAAACAACTCAATTCAAGGGCAATTACAGATGGGTAAAAAATACTGGCCTTACCAATGATGCCTATACCCCATGAAAAAAATAACCATTAGGCCGTACTCTGCTAAAAACTAATGTTATTCCAGCATCATCCTGCAATACAAAGATAACCTGCGTCTTTTTTTCTGTCATGCCAATTATCCTCTTAATTACTTCTCCCTGTAACCTCACCATCATCCCCATCAATAGATATAAGGTTCTCAGATTTCTTTGTCAATAATCTTTGCCACTTCGCTCATTCCATGAGTCCTCCAGACTGAGCCTACTTTAACTCTTCTGTTCTTGTCCTGAACCCACTTCTTTCTATTGTTCATTCCCTATTTCCCCTCTTGCTCTCTCTGGTTTCATCCTATGAAAGCCATTTTCTGCTTCCTAGACATTCTTGCCATTCAACTGCAGATCACTTAACATTCCCTAACAGTCCTCATGCTGGCTGACATTTTTAATGGTTCCCTTTCTTCAGTTGCTACCCATCTTTCCTTTAAATCTACCACCAAAAATCCTCCACTCGAAGTCCTTTGTGAGAATGCATTGTAACCCTGTCTGCACTCTCCTTTTCCTCTCCAAAGTCATTGCACACATTTTGAAATACCAAATACGTGCCATCTTTCCTGGAGGTTCTTGTATTACTCTCTCTACTCTGGTTTTTTCCTCTGCCACAGTAATGAAATAACTCTTATTAAACACGCAAATAACTTCCCTGGTGATATTGATTTAGGTAAACTTTCTCTTCTCATCTTTTTACCTCTTCTGCAGCTTTTTTACATTGTTGCTTATATCATCCTCTTCCAACCTTTCCATTGCCATCCAACTGGCTGGGTTTGTACTTGTTTGTTTCCACTCTCACCTATCTAACCATAGCCTGGATATCATTTGTAATAGCTTCTCTTTCTGCTCCCACTCAATTATCTTGTCACCCTCCCATGCTCATGTACATGTTACCCCTCAATGACACCATCAGAACATATAATATTAGAACAAACATGTATGCTGATGACATTCAGCTCTATGGCACTACATATCTCAATGCATTCTGAAGATTATCAAATTATTTATCCAGCATCCAGTTTCGAAGATTGAGACTATTGCCTTTGGATCTGACTCCATCTTCTCCAAACTAACAACTATCTAAGATTAAACTGTTCAGTTTGCAATCTTTGTGTCGTATTTGTTCAAGAGGTGAGGTTTCAGACATGTGCAGCATCAATAAAACTGCCTCTTTCCATCTTCATAACATTGCCTCAGTTGGCACCTGGTTACTGCCTCTGCCACAGTCCTGGAACATGTACATCTGCTGCTAAACCTATCATTCATGTCTTTATTATCTCTAGACTTGACTATTCCAATACATTCTTGGCTGGCCTTCCACATTCTGCCCTACGTAAAGTTGAGATCAACATGGCCTTTAATGCCTATCATATTACTCACATCAAGTCCTTTTCACCTATCACTGACTGACTTGCATTAATTCCCAGTCAAGGAATGCCTTGATCCTTGTTTCAATCCCTTCACAGCCTTGCTTGCCATTGTCCCTGTAATTTCCTTTAGCCCATCTGACCTACTGAGATACCTCCACTCAGTAAATTCTGGTCAGTTCAGCATCCCTGATTTAATTGCTCCACCTTTGGTTGCCCACCTTCAGCCGTGCTAAAATCTCAAATTCCCTGCCTAAATGCTTCAGATTTTAAAACTCGCTTGCTCCCATTAATATAGATCTTAAAATTTATTGGTTTAACCAAGCATTGGACCGCTCGTCTTGATATTTCCCTTTATAACTTTATGTTTAATTCTGCTTTATAGTAGTCTTGTAAGGGACATCTCATTATGTAATAACATAAGATGGTGTTTTTTTTGTATTTATTGATCTCTCCCTTTTAACACATTCCTCCATTATATTATATTACGTTTTTTTTCTACTTACTATCTGAAATGGCTATCAGGGGTACTTCTACTTGAAATGAGTTTGTTGCCATTGCCAGTGGTTAGCACTGCTGCCTCACAATGCCAGGGGCTTGGGTTTGATTCCACCCTCAGGCGGCTATCTGTGTGGAGTTTGCACATTCTCCTCATGTCTGCATTACTTTCCTCCGGATGATCTGGTTTCATCCGACAGTCCAAAAATGTGCAGGCTAGGTGTATTGGCCATGCTAAATTGTCCATAGTGTCCAGGGATGTGCAAGCTGTGTGGGTTGGCCATGGGAAATGCAGGGCCACAGGATTCTGTTTGAAGGGTCAGTGCAGGCTCGATGGGCTAAATGGCCTCTTTCTGCACTGTAGAAATATTCTGGAAAGGTGGTAAGAGGCAGGGTTATGGGGAATAAGTCTAAGTGGGATGGTCATCAGACAGCCTGTGCGGGCTCAAAGGGCTGAATGGCCTGCTTCCACACTAGAGATTCTATGAATGCAGATGTAGCAACACCTAAGGTTTTTTGTTCACTTTCATCACTGAGCTGCCTCCCGCCTATTTGGATGCTCCAGAGAAGGCATCTACTCACTAGATAAGCTGCTGAGGGTTTACAGTAAGATAAGATGACCTTCAGATAAGCTTTGGAACAAACATTGAGGTAAAGGTTATTAAAACTCCAGGTAACAAGATATTGCCAGTCCCAGGAATGCCTATCAACATCAGGCAGTGTGTGGTGCACACAAGTATTGTGGATGTGACAAATATTGCGTTTGCAAATGAGCAACTCCTCATTCTGTGGAAAGATGCAGAGCTTTCACCAAAATACTGAACACAATGTATAATTGAGTTCTTATCAACACCTTGGCAACACTCTCTGAAAGAATTTGGACTCTATCAATGTGCATGTGGTATCTGACAACAAAAATAGCATCAGCCACGTCAAAGACTCACATCTGGGTGGCAGCCAAGATGCCTTTATTATTCAAGGTATCAGAATTTTTGAGAAAGACACACAAGAGGCAAGTAGAGCTTAAGACATCCAGGTCAATCTCTGCCTCTTGTTTTAGTTTTCATTAAAAATCCCCTAATTCCAAAAGGGCATTTTGAGGTGGGCATATGAGCTTGTTTCTTTGTTGTTTTACATCTGCCACCTACAATTGTAAGAAACGCTTCATCCAGCCTGGAACCGATGAGACAAACTGCACAACAAAGCAATATTTATGTCTCATTTTGAAACAATATCTCAAAAAAGCTGTAAGTGATCCTGACCTAGGTTTGTAACATGAAAGATAAAGTCATCATAGTCCTACTTGGCTCTCTCATTAGAGACAAATAACTGCTGGTTTAACCTGAGGGTCACCATGCTTCAGGCAAGGGGAGGTGTTGAGAAGGAGACTCCTTCATAGTAACCTCAGCTGGTGCAGAAATTGAAACCCATTCTGTCTGCATCACTTTGTACTGAACCCAGCTAGCTGAGCAAGTCAACATCAAATAAGAAAGTACAAAGGTGAATCAAAGAATCACAGACTTGTTACAGTATGAAAGGATACCATTTGGTCCATCATGTCTACACTAGCTCACCGAGCATTTGAACTTAATGCCTACCTCCTGTATTTTCCCTGTGGCCCTGCACAATGTTTATATTTAAATAATCATCCTTGAATGCCTCAATAGATCCTGCTGCCACAGGATCTTCCAGGCGGTGAACCTAGACTTGAACTACTCAATGTGTGTAAAGTTTTTCTTCTATCTCACTTTGCATTTGATTCATTGGCAAAGCTCTTTGTGTTGTATCTTATGTTTGTTTGGCTAAGTGTAAGTTGCATTGAATTTTTTTTTTTACTGAGTTTCTTGCTGTGAGTTTCTTGCTGTGAGGTCTCACAATGTTTTTTATTATATTTTACCAAGCACACCACATTAACAGTCTACCCTGTTCCTTGACAACTATCTCATCTAATTCTAGCCCCATCTTACCCATAAACTGTTCCTGAAAGTTGCCACTCGGTGGATATCTGCCCAAAGATCAGCACTGCTTGCCCTGTGCCACCTTTCAAAGGCAACAGTGCACCCAGACAAGTGTTCCCAATCTAGCGTTACCCTTCATCAGAAAATTAATGGCACAACAGCCACAAAGCCACACAATGATGGCACATAGTCACATGGCTGGCATTTATTCGCACATACGATGCTATTCCCTTACCCTAGTCACTGTTTAACCACCAGGCCACTATCCCTAGCTACATCCAATCAAAATATCCTCTGTAAATCACTGCTCCTCTGTCCCCAATGCCAGTGGTCATCTTATCTTTGTTTAGGAAGAAAACATCTTATGTCAGTAATAACTGGACAGTTTCAAATAGGAGCTTTTATTTGTGGGCAGCAAAAGGGAGCACAAACAAAATGAGTCTTCAAAATATGTCTCCCTGACAATGCAAACCAAATGTTGTCATCATAACCAATGACTATTTTTAACATTCTGTGAAAATTTGCTTCACCCATCTCTCAACGACTGAAAGTGGGGGTCAATCAGATCCTGCCTGGCTTGTAGCACCTGAGCTCTGTCACAGACAAAAAGGGCTTTCTATTTCTCAAAGTCCGTGTCCTCATCCTCAGAAAACTGCTCCCGTTCTCTCAGTTTCTCAGCATCCAGCACATTGCCTTGTTGCTTGCTGTAATTGTGCAGATCACGGCACACTATGATGATGCAGTACACTTTGTCTGGGCTTGCCTCCCTCCACCCCACACCCACCCAGACAGGTCCAAATATTGGAACCACATCTTCAGTCACCTTATCATCTGCTCAACAATGGGCCTGGTCAAAGCATGTGCAAGACTTGGTGAAGGTGGCCTACCATCTGAGTGACCGATATATTATGTCAAAAAGGGAGCGTCTGCTGCACTCTGAACCCGTTTCCATCCCAGACCCACATTGTTCACTCAACTTTTCACTGAGGTCTGTACAGTTTTTTGTCATATTTGCATGATATTTGATGAGGCGATGTACCTTTCTTTCCACAGCATAACTGCAAGTTTCACAAGTGATGAAATGTTTTTAGCCAGCATTCACCTCTTCTTAAGGCATTGCCGCTAACTTTGGCAACATTGGCATACCAAATGGCTTAGTATAATTTGCCTTTGATCAGCATTGAAGCCTAAGCATGTTCTTTCTGAATGCAATTATAAATGATTAAAGAAATGATTGCAAATGAAATGTAGTTGGAATTTGCAAAAGTTTGTTTCATATATTTGCCCCTTCGCTGTCCTAACATCCAACAGTCGCGTATCATGTACATTCACCTGTCACACTGACTCCACCTACTTTGGACATAGTCCCAGTTATTTCCAGAAGTATTTTGCATCTAGAGAATGGTAAGTGATGGAAAGAAACGTAGCTCAGGAGGAAACCTTCAGCATGGATTTCTGCCTGATTGCTAGTGACCATGTCCTGTTTTACGCTAAACTACCTCAAGAGCCCATTTCCACTCATGGCCCCATGTGGAGACCAATCATGTTGAGCGTTACCTCCAGATATCCACTTTGCTCCTGGAGCCCTGGCATATCACTTTAATAATGGCCACCCTTCTATGCTCCCATGTGGAGCTCACAGAGCTCACTGGCAATAACCCCTCTTCTGCTGTTATGCCTAGCAACCATATACCTTGAGTTTCCCCATCATCCTTGTCCAGGCATGTACAGATGTCTCTGATTCTCCAACCCCTTGCCAGCCTTGACTCCCCCAACACTTTGGAATTGCCTCTATAATTTCGCTTGCACTCGCTGGAATGATCAATGCATAGATTCCCAAAACTGTATTCAGCCCAGAATTCTGACTACCTTTGACTGACTAGGCCCCTGACCATGATGGCCCACCAGGACAGACATATCCCCTGACTATGTATTGCCCAACTAGAAGATTGACCATCACCAACCTCCTGGATCACACACAGACTGTGCTGGAGGCAGACAGTACCCCGACCTCCTGCATGTTGTGGAGTGTTGACCCCATGGATTACATCGTTTGTCCTTGACAGATTTCATCCTGGGAGTCAAGCTCATTAACAGACATGGGTCTGAGTCAGACAAGCAGGAATCAGGACATGGCTGTAAGATAAATAGGTTTCATCCATAACCCTGGGAAATTTTTGCAAAAATCCAGGAGTGGAGAGTGGCATCTATTACCATGAGGAATTAAACTCCTGACCTCAGAAGGAATCTGATCCATGACTCTGGAGGTTGAGTGGTTTGATCCCAATATGTTTTCAATCTGGTTGGGAAGCTGGTGGAGAGGGGGCTGGGGGAGGGTGGCAGTGCTGAGGAGTGGGCACTTGTTTGGTTCCAGAAAGTTTTTTAACTCTGGTGAGTATGACCTGATCATGGGATGGAGTGGGATAGAATTTTCAATCCCTGACCTTAGGCAATTTAGTCTTGAGGTGTTCTGTTACACAACCTAGACTTCAGTCTCAATCTCTTTGAATTTCTTTGTACACAGTGTCCTGATGGGAAGGAGCAGAGAGGATGCATTCCTGCTTCTATCAGCTCGCGAGCCATGCCATAAAGTCACTTCATTTCTTTCTGCGGCTGTCCTTGCTGACCTTCAGATTTCTAGGTTCCCAAATAGGCAGTTTGTAGGTGGATTGGGTTTATCTTTCAGATTTATTCAACTTGAACATACGGGCTGAGCTCAATCCACCAGATTTTTGGTGTTTAAACTCAATCCAATTCTCCAAGAGTGCAGGTCCTCAATTTGTGAATATTCTGTTTCAAAAGTTCTGCATGTAGTCAAGTACTAAAATTGTACTGAAATGTAGACAAAAACATCACATTGATTGTGGTTCTTTGTTTCCTTCAACTTTTCAACTTATTTTCTCTTCTGTTCTAATGATTGTGGAGAAGCAATTCCAATTTAGAAGAATGAAAAATGAAGTACCAAGAAAGGCAGGCTTGTTTAGTTTATATAATGAATTTCAGCCAATTAAAATTATTTTCCTGTTTTTATCAAACATAACAAGCTATTAGCTAATGTGTATTTTTTTTAATGATTCTTAATGACATATAAATGAAGAATAAGGGGATCAAGGGTTACGGGGAGAATGCAGAAGAACAGGGTTGAGAAATGACAGAGCAGAGTTGACAAGTTGAATAGGCTAAGGCTGCTCCTATATCTTATCAGCTTTTAGGAGAGAAAGCTGTGCTCAATAAATTGAATCAGCTAGTGATTTAAATATACAAGGGTTTTGGGCTGACAACATGAAGGAATGCCAATGCGAAATAGCTCACATGGGAACAAAAACAACTCCAGGAAGGGACTGTCATTTGAAATGAAAGGAAATAAATTCTATGGAAAATGAAAGAAATCTGGGGGAGCTGATTGATAACAAATGGTACAGTGCAACAGTGCAGGTAGCCATGAATAAAAGAAATTAGATGTTGAGTTGTGTTAAAAGGTTAACACTGTGAGGCAATCCTGCCACTTTGTAAGTCAATGGTGTGACTGCCCTATGAATGCTGTGTAGTTTTGGTCACAACACAACTGAAAAAATCTTGCTGCAAATGAAATGAGACTGAAGGGAACAGCCAGCACAAAATAGGAGAGATTGGATGATGAGGAATAAATATGCAAGTTGAACATGGGCACACTGGGGAAAAAATAAAGTTGTGAGGTGATATAGTTGCTAATTTTAGGATTCCAAAGAGACCTACAGAATGTAGACTAAGGCAAAATTATTTCACCTTGACAAGTTAATGAAAAACATAGGAAACAATTACACTTGATGAGGCATAAATTCAAAACCAATCTTCAGCAACAATGGGGGAATTATAAATACTTAAAAGAGACGGATTTTGCTTGGGTGAAATGTAAACATTTTTAAAGAATCACAAACCAGACTCCCACATATCTTTTTTTTTCATTCATTGGGTGTGGGATTAGCTGAAGATAATAGGCTGGAATGAAACTGAGCAATTTGTTAGACCAACTTAGAATGGCGGAAAATGTCAACTGTATTGTTGTCTATCGGGAGACACATGTAGGTTTTACCCAATAAGAAAGGTAGATTTGTTTCCCGAATGGAATTGACCTCCTTAAAGGTGGATAAGTCACCCAGGGCCAGATAAATTCTATCCAAGGCCATTAGAGGAAGGCAGAGATGAAAGAAACAGAATCTCTGAGGATATTTTCCAATCATCACTAGGTTCAGGTGATGTAAAGGACGATTGCAGGTCTGAGAACATTACAGGATTATTCAAAATAAAGTGAGGGATAGGCCAAATATTAGAGACCATGCAATATGACCTCATTGGTGAGAAATCAATAGAATCAATCTTGAAATATAAGATTAATATAAAAACATAGATACATTGGAAGTAGGAGCAGAAGTAGATCATTCAGCCCTTCAAGCCTGCTCCACCATTCAATGTGATCATCCAAATCAAATGTTGCGATCCTCCTTTCTTCCCATATCTCTTGATGATTTGAAGTCTAAGAATTTATCTATCTCTTGCTTGAACATATTCAGTGATCTGGCCTCAACCGTCTTCTGTGGCAGAGAATTCCTGAGGTTCACCATTCTTTGAGTGAAGATATTTTCCCTCCTCTGAGTCTTAAATGTACTTTGTGACTGTGCCCTCTGGTTCTAGAGTCACCACCAGGAAAAACATCCTCCTTGCATCTCATTTCTCTGTCTCTATTAGAATTTTATACTTTTCAAATCAGATCCACTCTTAACCTTCTAATCTCTAGTGAAATTAGGTCCAGATGATCCCACTTCTCCTGATAGGACAGTTCTACCAACCCGGGTGTCAGCATAGTGAACCCCCACTGCACTACCTCCATTACAAGTATATTCTTTCTTAGGTAGTGAAAACAAAACTGCACTCAATGCTCCAAAATATGGTCTCGCCAGGTCCTGTATAACTGTTGTATGACATCTCTACATCTGAACTCAAATCTTCCCGCAATGATGATAAATATAATATTTACCTTCCTAACTGCTTGCTGCACCTGTCTGTCTACTTTCACTTATTGGGGTATAAGCTCACCCAGATTCCTTTTTATACCAACACTTCCCAATATGCCACCACTTTGCCTTCCCATTTGTCACATTTAGCCATGTTTTACTCCATCTGTCATGTATTGCCCACTCACTCAACTTGTCTCAATCACTTTGAGGTCTCCTTGTTGAATTTGGCTCCCTCATCCAAGTCATTTATATATATCCTGAATAGCTAGGGCCCAACACGGATCCTTGTGGAGCCCTACTAATAACTGTCAGCCATTCAGAAAAAGACTTATTTATTCCCACCATCTGTTTCTTAAACAGCAGAGCTTAGATCTGATACATTGGTTTAGGGATTGCTTAGCTTTGTCTATTACATACTGCTTTCACTCTTTGGCATACAAGTAGTCCCATGTTGCAGCTGCACTATTTTGACAGCTCACATTTAGATATACCTGGTGCTACTCCTGGCAGTCTCCCCTGCGCTCTTGATTGAATCAGTTTGGACTCCTGGCTTGATGGCAATAATAAAGTAGGCTAATTTCTGAGTTAAAATGTTACAGGTTCTAATTAGAAAGATCAAATCACGAGCCATACATAACCCTATTTTTTTAAAGCATAACTATCCTATTATACATATAGTCCTAATTGCAAGTATATATAAGGAGGTATACAAATAAAAATGATAATTTATGATGTTTCTCCACTAAAAAATGTGTCATATGTCTAATCCAGAGACATGTACCCATTGTAGTGACTTCTATGCTAAGTCAAGGGTTGTAATACAATAAATGGTATGTATATATCATAAATGGGTTTTGGAATGTTTTTGATAGATGAAGACTGAAAAATATATGCGTGATAATGAATGGATATTTATTGACAATTCATGTCATTTTCAGAAATATTGTTCAACATTAGGGATCAAAATAATATTCTTTTTCCTCTTGACAGTTTTTTTTTGAGTTTTGGGGTTGCTTTTTCATTTTCTTTAACTCATTTTTTAGCCGATACAATTATTTAGTAACAATATCTCTGTGTTTGTGTTAATATATGTGGTGTTTGGACTTTCAGCGAAATAGCATTGCATAAATTTGACAGTAGCCTCAATAATAATCACTTTCTACTGAACTTAAAACCACAACATAAGCTGAAATGTATCCTTAACAATTAACACAATGTTCATTAAAGTAGGATCCACAATAATTTTTCAAGTTTAGTAGTTGCTGACATTACACAGCCTTAATCTAGAGATTCCACATTCATTTACAAATAACTCACTGCCTTGGTGATTTATAGTTTTGTTGAATCTCACTTTTCTTGGACCAACCTTTCATTGACAGGTTTAAACCTGATCCCTCTCCATTGTAGTCTTTCTCTCCTTCCCTTGTATCCTTTATTTCTCCCCACAATCACTTTGCATCCTTCTTCGCCTCCCACAAACCTGCTTGAGGCCCTTTTTTCTCTGTAACGGTTCTGGTTTGCAATCAGTAATTTGGTGAGTTTTAGGTGGTTTAAATCATCCCCAGATCCCTGGTTCTGACACTGGACCTATTTAGGAATGTGAAGAGAAGATGACAGTAGACAGCTGTTTCAGGGCAAAAGAATCTCTGCATTCATTAAATACAAGAAGTATATTACATGAAATAAAGGCAAATACAACAAACAGTGAAATTGACACTACCAGTTGTACAGAGGAGAGTGATTAAATACAGTAATAAATCAAATACAGGTTAAAACACTATTAGAACTAAACAGCAAGTTTTGATCACAGAAATTTTAATCAGGCTTCCTACCCTTGGGGTTTTCTGCACTGTAATCACACACCTTCCTGTCCCTGCCAGCAAGGTTGGATATTTTGGAGTCTCCGGAGTTTAAGTTCACCAGTGGGGAAAAATGTGATTTTGAAGTACAGCTGGCCATTCCAACTTGCCATACACTGTGCCTCACTGTGCCACTTCAAGCAGTGTAGGCCTTCAGTCTGGGTTGAGTCTGCTGATGCAGTAGGGCATGTTTTGGATTTATCAGGTGACTGCTTGGTTTTCCTTAATTTGTGGTAGTTTTTGCAGGTCGGTTTTCACCTCAGGATGTGTCTGAAGCCTGATGGTGTCAGTCCAGTTGGTGGCCTTCGGAGGTTGTTGGTTCTTCAATCTACAGATCATGGTCAGTTGTTTTTGGGTCCCCTGGTACAGAACAGGCCTGTGTCAGTCCTTTTTGGGATTGCCATCAGGGTCGCTGTTCTGGAGATAGCAGTGCTGATAGCTCTTGGGGAGATAGCTGTTTGGAATCCCTCTTTTAGAGATGGCTGTGGAGATCGTTCTCAGGGCAGTGGCTCTGTCAGGTGAGTTCAGGGCCTGCCATTGTGTTATTGGTGCTCCCTTTGAGGTCAGTTGACTTCCTGACAGTATGAGTAGGTGTGAATGTTTTTTGATTAAGTGGAACATCCCGCATCGCTGTGCATGAATACTGATCAAAGTTGACACAGTGTGGAGCTGGAGGAACACAGCAGACCAGGCAGTATCAGAGCAGCGGGAACATTGATGTTTCGGGTCAGGACCTTTCTTCAGAAATCACCTTTCTGAAGAAAGGTCCTGACTCAAAATGTTAACTTTCCTGCTCCTCTGATGCTGCCTGGCCTGCTGGGTTCATCCAGCTCCACGCTGTGTTATGTCTGACTCCAGCATCGGCAGTTCTTACTATCTTTGATCAAAGTTGAATGTCTGGTGTCTGCTGAGGCCCCATTCAGTCTGGGTGGGGTGGGGTTTGAGCCTGGTTAGTTGTTCATTTAGAACGGATGCGTGAATTAGATTTTTGGACTGAATGATGGTTCCAACCAGCTATCCCTGTGTCTGTGTAATTTTCTCAGAGCACAGCCCAGCTATTTTTCTTTTACTGTTAAAGTTTATTTGAAAATGTCCCGGTTTTTGGTCTAATATTTTTGCTCAATCCTACATATCTCAATATCTTCTTGCAACCTCTTCTTCCCCCTTACCTATTAGTAGCCTCATTCTGTCTCTGCTATTGTTTTGCAACACCCTTCTGTCCCCATGACCTGCTTGCAGCCATATGATCTTTCATCACTGATGATGCACTTTGGCTATTGGGGCATAACAACGATTAACTATTACCTTAGGCACACCTAATGATCAGTGACAGAAGATGCTCCCCTGTAAGGTATCTGCGGATGGAGCACTGTTCTTCGATAACAAAAAGGTTTTTTTGCGATGATAGCATCAAGTACAACTACATTTGGTCAGTTACTAGGAACAGGAAGGTGGTACAGAAATGTCCTGTCTCTCCGAATGCTAAAGTAACACAGCTTGTCACCACCCACAGAGAGTGTGTAACATCAGTAGCATGAGTAAAACTTTTGTAACATGAACATTAACTCATTCTGAACCATAATCTTATAAAACATCTCTCCTCAAGCTTCCTCCCATTGTTAAGCCATTATATACTCTTGTACATTACTTTGTAACATCTGCATTGCCCCAAATTTTCCTATGTCACAAATGTAGGTGGCCTGCACATTTCATAATTTTCACAGAAATCATTCTCTTCTGATTTGGAAGAATGGTAGGTTTCTTGCTTGAGGACTATTGACACTGGCTCTGATCTGCGGGTCAGTTATCCACTGGGGGACATTGTATGTCTATGAAATCCTTTTCAAACACTATTGTTATTTAAACATTGTAGTTGGCCCATTAGGGAGGTGACTGTCAAGTGGATTAACGATGCATCAACCCAAGTTATAATCCTGCCACAGGAACTAGTGGAGTTTGAAATCAATAGAAATCTGGGATTTAGAGTCTAATGATGACAATGAATCCATTGCCAATTGTTGGGAAAACCCATCTGGTTCACTAATGTCCCTTAGGGAAGGAAATTACCATCCATACCTGGTATGACCTATATATGACTCCTGTGCACAGCCATGTGGTTGACATTTAACTGTCCTCTGGGCAGTTAGGGACAGGCAATAAATGATGGCCTAGTCAGCAATACCCTCAGCCCATGAATGAATCACAGAAAACTTACTTTATCTGGTGGACACTTACGTTCCTGAATTTCCTTGCTGGAAAACAGCCGATCCGTTGAAATAAATAATTTCTTCCTTCTAGTGTCTGGGATTCCAGGATCAGGTAATATTCTAATTGGAACAGCCAGTCATTACTTTTTCCCACTATCCTGCATGCTTAGATCAGACACTTTCATCTTCATGACTGTGTTTTGGATCTATGAACATTGGTCTGGCTCATATGCAGCTCCTTGTTGTTGGTCAGTCTAGATATGTGCCATCACCCATTGTGATTGTTTAACTGATGAAGTAAGTTTTTTCGGATTCTCTGTCATGTTACATAAAGATTCTGCTCATTTAACACTCATTCTGCCACATATATTGACAGTTCTGTTTTATAATTAAGAGGATTGAACATTTCCACTAGTCCTGTGAAATCTGCGACTTTGTCAAATCTCTATTGTCAATGTAAGTGCTCTCTTTGGACTTTTTCTTTGATTCAGTTTCCCCATAGCGCAGTTCATTGTGTCTGTTCAAATAATCATCTAATGCCCTGTTGAATGTCTTGATTGAATCTGCGTCCGCCACGTTTCAAGCAGTGCATTCCAGAACCTAGCCACTCACTGTTTGAAAAAGGTTTGGCTTATATCATGTTTGCTTCTTGCAAATTACTTTAAATGTTTTCCTTCTTGTTCATTACTATTCTTATGAATGGGCACACTTTTTCCATATCTACTTTGACCAAACCTTTAATGATTTGGAAAATTTCTATCAAAGTGATTCTTACCCTTTTCCTCTTCAAGGAATGATGTGGAGGTGCTGGTGTTAGACTGGGACGGACAAGGTCAGAAATCACATGAAACCAGGTTATATTCCACAGGTTTATTTGAAAACATACGCTTTCTGAGCCTACCCTCATCCTAACTCCCCAAAATAACCCACCCCCACCCCCACCTCCTACCTACCAGCCTCATCCCTGCCTCCTTGACCTGTTCATCTTCCCCTGACTGACCAACCCCATCTTTACTCCCTACCTACACTCACCTTTACTGGCTCCATCCCTGCCTCCTTGACTTGTCCATCTCCTCTCCACCTATCTGCTCCTTTATCCATCTTCCATCCACCTCCCCCTCTCTCTCTATTTATTTTGGAATCCCCTTCCCCTCCCCCATTTCTGAAGAAACGTCCAGACCCGAAACGTTAGCTTTCCTGCTCCTCTGATGCTGCTTGGTCTGCCGTGGTCATCCAGCTGTACGCCCTGTTATCTCAGATTCTCCAGCATCTGCAGTTCCTGCTATCACAGAATTTGTAAGTACAAGATCAAAGGGTCACACCACTGATGAGGATATATTAAAGAAACGCAAGATGCTGTTTAAATCTTTAATCAGGAAGAAGGTTTTTTTTTTATATATATATAAAATATGTAAATCCCCAAATTCCTTTCGCTCACTGTCCTGAGAGAACTAAAGGTTTTATCAATGTCAAGAAGAGGTGACATTTTAGGTCAGACAATGCCTTGTTTAGAACCTGTTTGTGTTTTGGTTTGGAGTCATACTGGTTTTATTTCTAAGATAGGAATTTATAAAATGCCACATTGATTGACTGTCTAAAAATTGTGTACTTTTTGAACAAAATAGAATGTATCTGCAAATACAAATTCACCCCATAGATTTGTGTGTGTGTGCGCGCGCGCGCACACACACGCACGTCTGGGAGAGCTCTCTTCTGCATGCAGACACATGCGCACTCTCTCTCCTAGTCCGACACACTCTTTCTCTCTCTCTCCCCACACACACACACACAGACACGCACACACGCACACACGCACACATGCAAATCTAGGAGGTGAATTTGTATTTGCAGATACATTCTATTTTGTTCAAAACGTACACAATTTTTAGACAGTCAATCAATGTGGTATTTTATAAATTTTATTTCAGAAATAAAACCAGTATAATTCCAAACCAAAGCACAAGCATATTCTAAACAAGACATCATACCTAACATGCATGGCCTGACCTAAAATGTCAGGTCTTCCTTATACCGGTAAAACCTTTAGTTCTCTCAGGACAGTGATTTCAAAGGAATTCAGGGATTTACTTATACATGCTAATCAATTAAAACCTTCTAACTGATTAAAGATTTAACAGCATCTTGTGTTTGTTTAATACATCCCCATCAGTGGTGTGACTCTTTGATCTTTTACTTGTAAATTCTGTGTCTGATCCTACCTCTCTCATTAACACCTGAAGAAGGAGTGAGGCTCTGAAAGTTTGTGTTTTCAAATTAACCTGTTGGATTATAATTTGGTGGTGTGTGATGTCTGACCGTCTTCAAGGAAAATAGTTTCAACTTTTCCATATTTTGTCTTCATAAGCGAAGGATTTCAACCCTGGTACCATTTTTGTAAACTCTTCTGTGTTCCCCCCAGTGCACTCATTGGTGTACACAAAACACCAGATGAGGACTAACTAATGTCTCATACAAGTCCAGCATAGCCTCATTGCTGTTGTACTCTGTACCTCTGTTAATGAATACTGTATGATCCACTAACTGCTCTCACCATCTGTCCTTTCACCTTTAATGACTTATACACATATAAATCTAGGTGTCTCTGATCTTGCACATCCTTTTTGGCACCTGGCACATCATGTTGTCTGCCTCCTTGCCTCTCAGCTCCTAATTAAGGGGCCAGGAAAATTGAACCCTTCAACTTACCTGATCAGCAAACTAAAACTTGGGATACACTCCTGCAAAATCTCACAGATACATTCGTACTGAATTGTTATAGCTTGTACCTGAATGGAATATTTATACCATCACCAAATTAAGCCAATTGGAATTAGTTTGGGATAGACTGTTTCCAAAGCTTACAGAACTTCTTCAAGAAAATCGGAAGTTTGGCTGAATTCAAATGTGCTTGACATGTTCATAATCTCACTTAATTTTTCCTTTATTGTGTGATGCCTTGGGCTCGCTCCCAAATATTTTTCAAATTCAGTATTATATATTTTCTCCAAAAAAAGAGTAACCAACTCATTATCTCTTGTTTCTTTGATTACTTCAATTGCATACCTGTGCTTTGTGAGTCAGGTGTATGCCTCCTGGATCTGGAGAAAGAGACATTCCATTTCCTGCTTCTCAATGAGCTCTCTTTAGGGGTTAATTAAATAAGAAATAATGACAGCATTTTACAACATTATTGATGGACCAACAACACTGCTCGACCTGAATTACATTTTGACTCTCCAACAAACGTTATGAATGAAATGTAACAAGTCTTCAATCAATGATGATGGGAATTTATGTTTTTTCTCACGGTATGACAATGACATCCATTGTCAAAGAGCTACTTGTGAAAAATAGCCATGGCAAATCTCAAAGGGATAACACAATAAGAGGCAAGTGGATATCAAATTAATGGGAATGCTGTTAGTTTTCAATTCTGTCACCTTTTTCGTAGGGACAGCAATTTGCTATCACTGTTTTTACTGGCTGTCCCTCGAATTGAGGATGATATCAACTTGTGGTCATGCCATGGGGTGAAAGTTGGTGATTTTGGTGACTGCATGTTACTTTGTTTAACAATAGGACCTTTAAACTGGAAAAACTGAGAACATTGAATTTAGCCTGCTGCCAAGACCTCAGCTGCAAACTGCTTATTGTTTTACATTTTTTCATCTGATTTTAATTTTGCCAATCTATTTTCTCCCGTTAATGTATATGGGGCGTGTGTGTGTAAGTCATAGAATCTCTACATTGTGGAAGCAGGCCATCTGGCCCATCGAGTCTACGCTGACCCTCCGAAGAGCATCCCACCTAGACCTGTCCTATCCCTGTAACCTTACATTCCTTATGGCGAATCCACCTGGCCTGCACATCCCTGGACACTGTGGGCAATTTAACATGGCTAATTCACCTAACCTGCACATCTTTGGACTGTATGAGGAAACAGGAGCATCCAGAGAAAACCCACGCAGACGTGGAGAGAATATGCAAACTCCATACAGACAGTCTCCCAAGGCATGAATTAAACCCAGGATCTTGGCACTGTGAGGCAGCATTGCCAACCACTGAGCCACCGTACCACCCAGTTGGTGTGTATTTTATCAGTTTATATAAATCAGTTTAAGTATAATAATTATGGCCTCTTTCCTCATCAAGCTCAAGAAAACCAATTTGTTTTTCATAATCACAGCACATAAGCAGTTAAAAAATGATTGAATTGGCAACATTTTTCATAAATAAAAAAAACTGTTGTCCTCAAATGAGGAGAGGGAATGGAGATTATCCATTTGATATCCTCTCACATGGCTGTAAGAGTTATAAGGAGAACCCTAGGGATAAGCTCTTAGTTATCATAAAAGGTTCAAAAAAACTGAGTCTTTTCATGTTAAAACACTTAACTGAAATCTTTAAAATGGTGATAGAACTTGAAATAACTCCACTGAGGCCATTTCCTGCCATCAAGTCACCCTTTATTTACACATGCACAGTATATGGCCTCTGAACAGTGAGCTCAGAGCCAGTCCCTAGGATGAAAATAATCCCTGAGACTCATGTTTATATCAGTCAGCCAGGACACCCTGATTGGCCCAGGTTAACAACCCCAATCAGGGAACTCATACTCCTTGAGATCCACCCGGCAAATCTCATTTCAATCACTATAGAACTAAACTGTACCTATGTGAACAACTTTGAACAAATTGAGCATGCAGAGAACCTATTCAAGCACAGAGTTAAGTGAGATATCACTTGTACAGAAGGCTATCAAATCTTGGAGTAGGTTGTAGGCATATTTTGTGAACTGCTTTGCTGCAACTGTTGAAAAAGGAACATATATGCACATATACAAATTGGGAGCAGGAGAAGCCTGTTCAGCCCCTTAAACCTGGTTCACCATTCTAATTGTTTCAGACATAGTAGGAGCTGCAGATGCTGGAGAATCTGCAATAACAAGGTGTAGAGTTGGATGAACACAGCAGGCCAAGCAGC
>JAHRHZ010000087.1:21011346-21133697 GCA_024137785.1 Ginglymostoma cirratum
CTGATGCTGCTTGGCCTGCTGTGTTCATCCAGCTCTACACCTTCTTATCTCACCATTCTAATTGTGGCCTTAGCACCACAATCCCATCCATATGTATTAACCTCTGATTTCCTTGTTAGTCAAGAATCCATCCACATCTGCCTCTGTTTTCACCTGTTGAAAAGATTTCCAAAGACTCCAGCAGCCCTCAGAGAGAAGGAAAATCTACTCATCTTTGTATTCAATAAAAGATTCCTTATTTTTACACTGTACTCATTAGTTCTAGTCTTGGGAGCTTAAGAAAATCATTGCTATGACTAATATCACTAAATCCCAAAAAAAAAGTTGATGTGTGCTATGTAGGTCATGGGTATTGTTCTCCTGAACTAATTTGTGTTATTTTTGAGGAGAGTGGTGAGAAAGGAATTGACCATATTTTTCCAGGTGATTCCAGTGAAGAGGAACACTATAGGTTATTATGCTTTGTTGTTTGTGATAGGCATGATGGACCTTGTTGATATCTTTTGCATGTTTGCACTGACACTGAGACAATGCGAGAACTGTTTCAATTGCCAGCTGTTATCCACAGTGCCTTGTATTTCAGAATACATCTGAAGCTACTGGAGAGAGATATGACGTGGCTCAGACAACCCCATATGGACTCCCTGCTGCTGATTACGTCAAACCATCTGCTTCCTATTCTCAGCCTATTTAACAATAGCTTACCATATGGTTGTCAAATATTTTAAGCTCGGACCTCACCATTAGTGTTATTCAGATCAGTCTTATACAAGAAAAGCTCAATTAAATGTCGATTTTAAAGCACATATCTTGCAGCTGTTAGCACTTTCCAGGATGGAAATGCATCTGCCTTTATGCAATCATGTTAGCAATCAGTAAAAGTATATGTAAGTGTCAAAACATTGCATATTGGGAGAAAAGAAATGATGCTATGAATGGTTTTGAAAGAGCCGAGGGTAAAATTGAAGAGCTCTAGTAACATGAATGAATGAATGTGGACATATTGAGCTCCTTGGATCCCACAGTCAGTAAGATAATAGAATTCAAAGCTGATAGCTAAATTGTAGAGCATATGTTAGAAGATTCCATGCAAAAAACTACATTTTGCTTGGACAAACTTCACGTGGGGGCAGCATGGTGGCTCAATGGTTAGCACTATTGCCTCACGGCACCAGGGATCCGTGTTCAATCCCAACCTAGGGTGACTGTCTGCGTGGAGTTTGCACATTCTCCCTGTGTCTGTGTGCGTTTCCCCTGGGTGCTCCTGTTTCCTCCCACAGTCCAAACATTGTGCAAGTTAGGTGGATTGGTCATGGCAAATTGCCGATAGTGTTCAGGGATCTGCAAGTTAGGTAGATTAGCCATGGAAACGCAGGGTTACAGGGATAGAGTAGAGGAGTGGGTCTGGGTGGGATGCTGTTTGGAAGATTGGTGTGGACTCAATGGGCTGAATAGCCTGCTTTTTCACTGTAGGGATTCAATGATTCAACTTCATCATTACATCTACTTGGATCACTAAGATAGCAGAAAAACATGCAGGTGGTATAGCCAAGATATGGGATCTTTAACTTTAGGGAACAGAATGATGATGGAAACTTGAGAGGGGAAGACAAAAAGAGAAACCTATCAGGACTATAGCTAGGATTTTGTAGGAATGAGGCTATCATGCAATTTGTGGCAGAATCAACAGAATGAGAAGTCCAGCGAGGCCTATCTCAATGTCAGGTGCAACCCATTCTATCTTTTGGTGATTGGTGAGGTGAGATTCTTGCTAGGCAGCAGTGAGTTGCCGATTAAAGGAGATTATCACTTGTCAAACATGTTGCTAACTACCGAACGTGACACATTAACATTCAGATAGTCATAGAGTCATAGGGATATACAGTATGGAAACAGACCCTTTGGTCCAACTCGTGCATGTCGACCAGGTACCCTGTATAAATCTAGTCCCATTTGCCAGCATTTGACATATATCATCAAGATAATAGAATTTAAGATTGATTGCAAAAATAGTAGAACATATGTTAGAAGATTCCATGTGAAAATTTGTGATAAAGCCTTCCTATGCATTTACCCATTCAGATACCTTTCAAATGTTCTAATCATACCAGCCTCCACCACTTCCTCTGGCAGCTCATTCCATATGTGCACCACCTCTGCATGAAAAAAGTTGCCCCTTAGGTCCCTTTTACATCTTTACCTTCTCACCTTAAACCTTTGCCCTTTGGTTTTGGACTCCTCTACGTTGGGGAAAAGATCTTGACTACTTACCCTATAAATGCAGCTTAAGGTTTTATAAGCCTCTGTTAGGCACCCGTCAGCCTCCGACATTCCAGGGAAAATAGCCCCAGCCTATTCAGCCTCTCCCTATATCTCAAACCCTCCATTTGTGGCAACATTTTTATAAATCTTTTCTAAACCCTTCCGAGTTTCACAACATCCTTCCTATAGGAGGGAAGCCAGAATTGCATGCAATATTCCAAATGTACCCAAACCAATATTCCGTACAGCTGCAACATGACCCTCTCAACTGCTATACTCAATGCACTGACAAATAAAGGCATGCACACTAAATGCCTTCTTCACTATCCTATCCACCTGCAACTCCACTTTCAAGGAACTATGAACCTGCACTCCAAGGTCTCTTTGTTCAGCAACACTTCCCAGGACCTTACCGTCAAGTGTATAAGTCCTGTCCTGATTTGCTTTTCCAAAACGCAGCACCTCACATTTATCTAAATTAAACTCCATCCGCTACTCCTTGGCCCATTGGCCCATCTGATCAATATTCCCCCAATCTTCCCAAGCATGCTGAACAAGGTAGATATCAAGAGAACTTGACGTGGAAATCAGAGCAGGTAATGGGTGGATTTGTATAGCTGCCTGTTTGAAAAAACCTCCATGTTTGGAATATGATCAAAATACAACTCAAGGTACTATTCATGGGCATCAGCCACATGCACCCTTGTCCATGAACATTCGTATTTGGCATTTTCCAGTTGTTCATCAGCTTTTCAATACACTTGCAGTGTAGTTGCAACCAGCATTCAATGGCTACTGAAGGAACACATTGTGCACACAGGAACACAGCTGAAAGACTGGGCCAGGTTGCATTTCAGGGCTGAAGACTTGCTGTCTTTGTGTTTGGTCTCTTAGCACCCACCCTACAGTCTCGTAGCATCCATGCCTTGTCATACTAATTAACAATTCACTGTCAGGGACATATTTCTTGCTGTATGTCAGTGTAATACATCATTCACACACCCACACCATGTACTTGCAGCTTCCAAAACAAACACACTGCATGTACAAAGAGGGCAGCCAAGTCTCAAAGTTACAGGCAAGTAACCCTCACCGACATCCATAGAGATACCTGTCAGTCAGATGCCCTGACACATTGAATCAAGGGCATTCATTCATACCAGTCCAGGGGGTTATCTACAGTCAAGTAACTACATGGGGGTGTTCTCAGTCGGGGGGTCCATGACTTTGTAACGTGGGAAGTCAGTCATGGTCAGTCCATAGCAGCTAGTCTAAGAGGTGGGGATAAAATGGTTGGGGAGATGCACATCATCAGTTAGGAATCTGGGCATTTCTTATCTGGGGCTGCCTGTTTAAGTTACTCAAGGTGATGAGCTACTGTCATTCATTTGGTCCATCCACAGAAACCAAAGGGAAATGAGGTGAGGATAAGGGACAAGGAGGGGGTGTAGCCATGGGAAGGAGACTCAGCAAGTCATTCCTCAGGATTGAGGGCTGCATACTGAGGAGAACCATGGAGGAGAAAATAGCTGTGACCACACTCGGAGTGGGCAGGATAAGTGACTCAATCTGCGAAGGAGGAGGCTGAAAGTCCCACTGATGTAAGGATCTTTAAAGGGAAACAACATAATGTACAGTTCCATGAATGATACAGACTTGTATTGTCCCTGACCCCTGGCCATCCTAATACATTGGCTCTCTGTTACTGTGCACTTTCCTGACCAGCTCATTCACACCAATGCTTTCGAGCACCAAGGACAGGGAAAGAACTGAAGCTGCAGAACACATGGCAATGGTGTCAGCAAGACCCATGGTTCTGTAATGTTCTTGTTGCTGTCCTTTCCAGATGCTGCAGCAGGCTGTCAACACAAACATTGATCTATTGTATATGCTGTGTGGTCATGCCTCATGCTGAAACAGTTACAGTCAGAGCTACACAGAGATAAACAACCAGGTGTAAGACAAATACAGTGTAATTTCCAGAAAAGTGCTGAATTCTGGACAGTACATTGTTATCCATGCCTCCAAAATGCTCTCAGTAAGTTTTATTCTTCCTCTCCCTCCCACCAGGTCGTAGTGTACCCCTTGGTTCCACAGCTGGCATTGGGAGATCCCACTCAGCAGCAAAGCCTGTTGACCCTGAATGTTTGGTTGGTTGCTAATGGGTGTGTTTATATCTGGGTAACCCAGACATGCTGAGGCTACTCTTGCCTGAGGAAAGCTGATCAACCAGGGCTTGAACTTTCAAGGAGAAGGCAACAAGCATTGTGGAGATGGAGTCCCCAGATACCTCTGGAGTATCCTGTGTGGAGACTTCTAACTGGCCTGTGTGTGGTTCCTCTGCTGACTGCCCCCAGGCACTGCCCTGTGTCCTTGTGAGGACAGGACACATGCAGTGCTCATCAGTTTCCTCGTTCCCCTGTTGCCATTCCACTGAGTGAGCTGACAGAGTGTAGGTGTATGCTCACCTCCAGCAGACCCTCAGAGTGCATGTTGTCACAAACAAACTGTCCATGAAGGCAGCCAGTCAGACTCATGAGTCACTGTATTGCTAGAGTTTCTCGGCAATGAGTGCCATTGCATGTCACATATCTGTCTGCCACTTCTGTTCATCCATGTGCTGTGTGTGTGTGTGTGTGTGTGTCTGTGTCTGCATGTGTATGTGTGTGGATGAAGTCTCTGACTGCCAACACTACAGGGTCCTCTCCTGCCTGAGCCTGAACAGGTTCCCGGGTCTGGTGATTCTCTGACTGCCATCAACTTGGGGCATTTCCTTCTTGACCAGTTGTGGAGACGTTGCTCACTAGATTGTGCTCCAACACTTTCTAAGCCTAATATTCCCACCAAGGTTTCAGTATTTGAGCTGGGTAGGAGATGCAGAAGGCCACGTTGCAGATGTTTTTCCTCTGAAGCCTCACTACTGTTGTCCTCAGAGTACAAGGACGTGCCATTTGAGGGAACTGCCCTTTCCACTGTGGAGGTGGTGCAGACACTGGTGGCAATTGCAAGATTAAATAGAGAGAAGACACACTGCCAATGATTTAGATGTGGTGGGCAATCCATGAGACTGACTGTGGGATTAATGTGAGAGCAGCAGTGGAATGAAGAGTGGTACTTAATCAGTTGGTGGGAGATGAATGTTGTAACATCCTTGAAGAGCAGTCAAGCCTCCTTTTATGAGGGGCCACAACTCTCTCCTCGAAGGGGTAAGGGGCCTAATGTTGGTCACCGCTCCAATTATATAGTCTCTCTCTGCCTTGTTATGGGCTGTTTTCTCCTGTAATGAGAGAAAGGGAGGAGCTAAGTTCGATGAACATTGACTTTGAACTCCAAGAGGTTTCATGACATTAAGTCAAGGAAGTTTCCTGCTGATTGCCGCCAATTGTCATCCCTCAGCACATGGGTCAGTATACTGTCAAGTTGAATACCACTTGGAAGAAACATTGAAGGTAACACAGACACGGAATGTACTCTGGGTGACAGATTTCAATGTGTAACACCAATTATAGTTCAGTGGCACCACGTCTGACAGAGCTGATTGAGTCCTGAAAGACATTTACTGTAAGTCTGAGCTTGTGGCTCCTGGTGAAGGAACCAATGAAAGGGAGTGAAGGTGGGCATGCTAGGAGAAGAACCAGGCATAGCTAAAATTGAGGTGTCAACCTGGTGAAGCTGCAACATAGGGCTACTTGCATGTCAAACAACACATGAGAGTCAGAACAAAGCAATCCCACAACCAACAAATACAATGAACATTTTGTAGTCCTGTCCCATCCAGTCATGAATGGTGCTAGTGAACAATTAAACAACTAATTGGAGGGAAGGTTCAACAATGGGCAAACCTAACATATCAGTACAAACAAGTCTGAAGTATTTGCATTCAACTTCTGTCCCAAGTGCCAAGTGAATGATTCATCTCACCTTCTTCCTGAGGCTCCTAACATCACACATTCCAGCACATTCAGCTAATTCAATCTGTTCTGCATGACATCAAGAAGCAGCTGAAGACACTGAATACAGAAAAGATGGTGGGCCCTGACAACATCCTACAATAGTACTGAAAAATTGTGCTCCAGAGCTAGTTGTACCCCTAACCAACCTATTCTAGTATAGTACAAAACTAATATCTACTCGACTTTGTGAAAAATTGCCCAGGTACACCCTGTTGATATGACCCCAGGTGATGTTACAAATCAGGTCCCAGAGTGAGGGATAAAACCAAAAAACCATAAAACCTAGTTAAAACCAAACCAAAACAAAATATGATCTATCAAGCCAAATTTCAGACTGGGATCCGACTTGTCCAAAAATAACATCATCTGGGATCATAACAGTATGTATGCATTTATCATGTAATTTAAGGCAGGTTATACTTTTATAATATTTTCTTTACCCGAGTGTATTTTGCAATACAACTAACTCGAGTTTTTGTTCATTCAAGCGATGTAGCTGGCTTATTTCTTCAGAAAACATGTCATGATCAAGTATATATTAAGGTGAAAACTCACAACTTTTGAGAAATTCACATTCTGTTACAAACAACCTCAGGAGTAAAATGAGAGTAATTTATTCCCCTCTCCAAACTTGGTCATAGTAGAGGCAATGACCATCTCCAAGAAAGAATAAACAAAACACATCCCCTTGACTTTTAATGGCATTATTATCTCCAAATATCCTGCTATCAACATGCTGGGGGTTACCATTGACCTGAGACTAAACTTGACCATACACAAATACTGTGGCTCCAAGTGCAGGTCAGAGGCTAGGAATTTTGCAGCAACTAACTCATCCCTCACATCCTAAAGCCTATCCTACAAGTAGAAGACACAGGTCAGAAATTTAATGGCATACACCCCACTCATCGTAATGACTGCAGCTCAAACAATACTCAAAACAATACAATCCAGGACACATCAAAAATTAACCTCTTAATACAAATAATCCCAACAAGTGCAAAGTGAAAATACTGTGGATGCTGGAAATTTGATATTGAAAAATGTTTTAAATGCTCAGCAGGCTGGGACAGCGTACGTGGAGAGAGAAACAAGCTTAACATTTCACATCAATAACCTTTCCTCTCTACAGCTGGTGGTTGGCCCACCAAGTATTTCCAGCTTTTTCTGATTTAATTCTCAACGAAAGTTTTCCCTGGTGGGAGGTAAGAATGGAAAAATGAGCAGTGAAAATTACAGGTTGTTGTATTCCTGTCTTGATCTGTAACGAGGTGTTAGAGTAGATTTGTAGCTCGGGTTGTGGATGCTGTAGTTGGTTGGCTCGCTAAGCTGGTTTGTTGTTCCGCATACGTTTCATTACCCTGCTGGGTAACATCATCAGTGCAGCCTCCGATGAAGCGCTGTTGTGTTTTCCCACCTGACATTTAAACTCTGGTGTCCGTTGAGCTGGATTACCTCACTTCTGGTTGTCCTTTGCAATGGAGTGTATATGGGGTCTAACTCTATGTGTTTGTTGATGGCTTTCTTAGTGGAGAACCAGGCCTTTGGGAATTCCTTCTTGTCTCTGTCCCAGGAACCTGGTGTTGTCCCAATCGAATTGGTAGTTTTCCTTATCTAAGTGGATGGAGATGAGTGAGTATTGATCGTGTCTTTTTGTTGCCAGTTGATGTTCACGTACTCTTATAGTTAGTTTCCTTCCCATCTGTCCAAGCTAATGTTTGTTGCAGTCTTTGCAGGGAATCTTGTATATTACACTGGTCCTGTCCTTTGTGGGTAGTGGATCTTTGGTTCGAGTTGGCAGTTGGCTTAGGGTTGATGTGGGTTTGTGTGCTACTCTGATGCCTAGTGGTCATAGGAGTCTTGTGGTCATTTCAGATGTGTTCTTGATGTAAGGTAGCATGATGAGTTTGTCGGGGCGTGTAGTATCTTCCTAATGCCGTTCATGTAATAGGCATCTTCTGACTCAGTTTTTCGGGTATCCATCGTCTTTGAATACTTGGAAGAGGTACTCTTCTTCTTTTTGGCGTAGTTCCGTGCTGCTGTAGTGTGTTGTTGCCAGTTTAAATAATGTTCTCACGCAGCTTCGTTTGAGTGTATTAGGGTGGTTGCTGTTGAAATTCAGCACTTGGTCGGTGTATGTGGCTTTCCTGTATACATTTGTTAGGAATTCCCCGTTGGCGCTGCGTTCCACCATGACGTCCAAGAATAGGAGCTGTTTGTTCTTTTCCTCTTCTCTGGTGAATCTGATCCCGGTGAAGGTGTTGTTTATTAGTTCGTGTGTCTCCTCCAGTTTGGTCTGTTCAATAATGACGAAGGTGTCATCCACGTAGTGTATCCATAGTTTAGGTTGGATTAGCGGAAGGGCCATGCTTTCAAGTCTCTGCATCACCGCTTCAGCTATTATAACCTGGTGTCTTCTGATTTCTGACTTTGTCCACTCCAGTCCATTGCTGGATCGTCCACATCATATCTTTTAAGTAGCCCATGGATTGCTATTTTCCAATCTCTCCTCAGCACCTCGTTAAATTTAAATGTTAACTAAAGTATAGTTGCGTAAGTTGAAATTAAATATTCAAATTGTTGTCCTGGCTCTCTAGAAAGGACTGCACATTCAAAGCCCAATGTCCTCCGGATTAAATCTATATATTGAAGATGTTTCCAGTCATATTGACAAATAAATCAAATTTAGGTCCTCACACGTGCCTAAACTCATATGTTCCTCAATGTTCAACATCTCCCTTACATGGCGAAAGGCATGTTCTCCAAATGGGAAGCAAAGGCACAGAGAATGCACAAATTTTCAGAAGCAGCTGAGCAAATGGCCAACACTATGTTCTGCTTTCTGTTCTCTTACCAAAGTATATATGTAAGGTATTATTTGTGAGGACAGCACGCAAAACAACACTTTTCACTGCATATCGGTACACATGACAATAATAAATTAAATCAAATCTAAACCAAAAATTAAATCTTAAAAAACTTATGAATAATAAATGATGATACCAACACCTGTTTATTCTTATTGATTCCCGCAAGTAGTCAACTCATAAAATTATACCATATTCTGAATGTCAGAAAGGTCCAGTTTTATTGGAGCTGGCAATTTCTTCATTTCAGAAATAATATTGGGACTTCATTCAAATTTCATTCAAACTTGGGAGCCTACTATTTTACTTGATGCTGTTAGAAGATTCAGTGTTTGTTTTTTGTATTGCGTTTATTGTGTTAAACCTTTCTCAGAAAATATCTTCATTTAGCAGAGAGCAGCTGGGCTATAGTGAGGCTCTTTCCAGAAGATGTGGTTTGCCATGATTAATAATAATGTAAGTAAAGCTGTGAAATATAATTACGCAAAAATAAATTACTATCAAAGCTTAAATGGAGAAAATAAATAATGGTAGAGAATAAATGGTATGAAGATTACAGTAAGTGTCAAAATGGCCTATGATTACAGACATATTTCAACAGTAAGCCATCTCCACTGTTTCAATACTGATAAAGGACAGGAATTGTTTCTAATAGCGGAGATTCAGTTGGAAAAAGGGACATCAAAATAATGGTTGATTTCCTGTAATTACCACGTACTTTGAGCAGAAAGCAATTAAGGCTAGACCAAGTTTTCTGAGTGAGAACACATTAGCTAAAGTAAGTTTATTAATATGTTAATTAGGTTGTTTGATGTTTATGGAATACAAAAGGATATACATAATCCCCAGTTAGTTGCTCCTCATCAACCACGTATAAGCATTTTGTAAAGCCATATTCATCACTTTAACAAGAATGACACATTTAAAACTATAATGATTCAGTCCCTTCCACATGAATTGATATGCAGTAAGTGTCCCAATTTCCATTATATCTGTAACTATTTTAACAGTATTGGACAAACAGAATCATAGAATTGTTATGGTGCATTGTTTCTGCGCAGGCTGTCCAACCATTTTGACTTAGTGCCAAACCTCTGCTTTTATCCCATGACCTTCGTTTCAATTTAAATAATCATCAAATGCCTTCTTGAATGCTTCAGTTCAATCTTCCTCCAACACACTTCCAGACCCTAGCAACTCACTGTGTGAAAAATAACTTTCTCATTTCATATTTGCTTTGTTTGCAAATTAATTTAAAAATGTGTCTTCCGACTTTGTCCTTTTACAGGTGAGAACAGCTTCTCTCCATCTATTCTGTCCAGACCCTACATGGCTTTGACATTTTCTGTCAATTTTCTCTTTTGTTTTCTTCTCTCCAAGGAAAACAGTCTCAACTTCTTCAAGCTACTTTCATAACTTGTAGTTTGTCATTCGTGGGTACATTCTCGTAAACCTCTTCCAGTTTTCCCCGATGCGTTCGCATCTTTCAAGACTGATAAATCACAATTTGGGAACCTGTGCCTTACTTGGAGTCTCTAAAAATGCAGGGATAGTAAGAACTGCTAATGCTGGAGTCAGAGATAACACAGTGTGGAGCTAGAGGAACACAGCAGGCCAGACAGCATCGGAGGAGCAGGAGGGCTAATGTTTTGGGTTGGGACCCTTCTTCAGAAATGGGGGAGGGGGAAGGGAGCTCTGAAAATAAATAGAGAGAGGAGGGGTGGGGCTGGGGAAGGTCGGTGAAATGGTGATAGATGAGTGCAGGTAGGCAGTGGTGGGGATTGCTCAGTGAGGTGGGAGGAGCGGATAGGTGGGAGAGAAGACGGACAGGTCAAGGAGGCGGTGATAAGAGGGAGAGTTGGTCCTACGATGAGGTCAGGGGTGGGGAGATTTTGAAGCTAGTAAAGTCCACATTGAGACCATTGGGTTGTAGGGTTCCAAGGCAGAATATGAGGTGCTGCTCCTCCAATTTCCAGGTAACATCATTGCGACACTGGAGGAGGCCCAGGATGGACGTGTCATCCAGAGAGTGGGAAGGGGAGTTGAAGTGGTTCGCGACTGGAAAGTGTTGTTGTTTGTCACAAACAGAGCGCAGGTGCTCTACAAAGCAGTCTCCGAGCCTCCGCTTGGTCTCCCCAAATGTAGAGGAGGCCACATCGGGAGCAATGAATGCAATAGACCACATCAGTGGATGTGCAGGTGAACATCTGTCTGATGTGGAAAGTTTTTTTGCGTGCTTGGATGGAGGTGAGGGGAGAGGTATAGGGACAGGTGTAGCATTTCCTGCAGTTGCAGGGAAAGTTGTCGGGGGTGGTGGGGCTAGTGGGGAGTGTGGAGCGGACGAGGGAGTCATGGAGAGAGCGGTCCCTACAGATGGCCGATAGGGGTGGGGAGGGAAATATATCCTTGGTAGTGGGGTCAGATTACAGGTGGCAGAAGTGGCGGAGAATGATACGTTGAATCCGGAGGTTAGTGGGGTGATACGTGAGGACAAGGGGGATTCTATCTTTGTGTTTTGTTGCACGAGAGGGTGTGAAGGCAGAGGTGCAGGAAACACGAGAGATGCGGCCGAGAGTGTTTTCGATGACTGAAGGGGGGAAGTTGCAGTCCTTGAAATACGAGGACATCTGGGATGTATGGGAGTGGAACGCCTCATCTTGGGACCAGATGCAGCAGAGGTGGAGGAACTGGGAGTAGGATCATGCTTTTGCCAACTACTTCTATCAAGTAGGTTGGTGATCACAATGACATAATTATGTGAATCAAGTCACAATTCACAGAACTAATAAGGAGTTCTAATTGTTGCAAATATGGTAACAACTAAGAAAAAATTGCTTATAGTAAATTAATCTATTAGGTAGAACTATATACATTATTTTAATATATATTTTCATGGGATGCTTGTTTACTACCTTCTAACCATGGAATCCTTAAAGAATGGAAGCAAGTCATTCAGCCCATTCCAGTCCATGCCAATCCTCCAAAGAGCATTCCACCCAGATCAACCCCTTACTCTATCTCTGTAACCTTGCATTTCCCATGGCTAATCCACCTAGCCTGCACATCCCTGGACAATTTAGCATGGCCAATCCACCCAACCTGCACATCTTTGGACTGTGGGAGGAAGCTGGAACATGTGGAGGGAACCACGCAGACACGGGGAGCATGTGCAAACTCCACACAGACAGTTGCCTGAGGCTGGTATCGAGCCTTAGTCCCTGATGCTGTGAAGCAACAGCACTAAGCACTGAGCTGCCCAAATGATCACCTTCTAATGGTCACCTTCTCCTCCACTATCAAGTTTCCCCATGCCATTACTGGACATACATCCCGTAATCATTGATTCCCTTATCTTGATCACAGACGCACAATCACTGTCACTGATATGTTTCCAATTGCATCTCCATGATCATCCCTTGACCCTATAACACATACTCTACCCACCCTTCCATGATCATTAACAGCAGGAATCCAACTTTTTTTCAGACTGTGTATGACATTGCAGCATTTCCCACCTGGGACAGGGACAGAAATATGCAGGATAATCATGTTCATTTCTGTGCAAGGATTCTGTAGTTTTAAATCCTGCAGTGTTCAATGAAACCAAGATGACATCTCCGTATGCAACCCTGCTTGAAACCTCCCCAACAGAAAAGAATGGAGACATAGTGTCAGTTTTCATTCAACAAGCAAGAGAAAGATTACATTATTCTTTCATCAGTATTAATACTTCATTAAATTTCAGATAACAGAGTCTAGAGAAAATGCATATTAATAGCTAGTTAATAGCAGTTCTATTGAATGCAATATAAACATTTCAACCTGCCAACAATCTGGTGATTAGTATGACACTTTGACAATCAGCAAGAGCAGACTAAGGTAACATCTTTCATATACTTGGTGCAAGACAAGTTAAAGTTTAGACAATGGGTTCCTTCGAAAATTATTTATGACAGTATAAACAGCAAAAAATTGTCTTAACCTGGATAAAAAGAAAGAGAAATTATGCATTTGGATGTTCCAGGTAGTATCTTACAGGAGCCTGAATGATGAGGACAATAGCAAGATTTGCAGCAGGATTGCATGAGAAATCGAGGGATGCCTATCTTGGAGGTAACTCACTACCTTGTTTATGTATTTGTTAAACAGTGTGACGGGTTTCTCACTAGGCAGTGACAAGCTGCGAATTAAAGGAAAGTATAGCTTGTTAAATGTCTTATTAATGTCATAACTTACTTTATCAACATTCAGTCTCCTACCTTACCAAAAGCCCTAAACTCACTAGATGTTGAGAACTCTTGACATCGAAGCAGAGTGAGCACCTGGTGACTGTAGCATGTTCCTAGGAGGCTCCTCTTTGTTCAGCTTGAAACAACATCTCAGCGCATCATCCATGGGAACCAGTTATGTGCACCCCTTGTCCATTGACCTTGGCATTTGACCATAGCCAATATCTCATAACCATGTTAGTCCCTATCTGATCATTTGCAGGTCAGTCACAAACCAGAGACTGCACTGTAAGACTCACTGACAATTCGTATTGAAAAGTTGCTTTAAGGACGCTTTGCATACAGGGACAAGTGTGCAGCTCATGGATTTGACCAAGCTGCAAGTTAGGGCTGCTCTTTTGATTACCCAGCGCTCACTTGCAAACTTAGCTCCTACCTGTGAACTTGCAGCATCCATGCTTTGTTTTCCCTTGTCTTGCACTGCCCCATGTATGACCATATTGATGCTTCAGCCAGAGCCAAAGGCTATCATTGCTGTCACATTGACATGCTGTTTTGTGCTGATGTACAGATGGGCTGTTTGCCAAGAGGGATCTCTCTGAAAGGCACCCCTTGTTGTGTGATGCACCCAGACAGCAATATAACACCTACAGCATGGCCAACCTTCTGTGCAGCAAAAACATCACATTTAATCATCCAAATGGCCATATCAGAAAGTGAACAGAGTCCAGATCAGGAAGGTGTTGCATTGGTCAGTCCATGCAAAATCCAGTGTCTTGGTCACTGTTGCATGCTTGTGCCATTCACATTGTGGAGATCTGCCTGATTGCAGTCTAGGGAATGGACAATGCTGAGTTCTGTAGGCATGCAGCAATAGTCAGGGCAATTAACCATCAGCTGGGAAGCTGCAAGGACAGCAGTCAGGATTCTGGGCAATCCTGTCAAACGGGTTGCTTATCAAAGTTAGACAGAGGTCTGTTCATTGATTGTTAAGGAAGGTACAAGAGGGAACCTGTAGTGGCAGTAGGAGAGAATCACTGCTAAAATGGTGGTGGAGTCATGGCTGAGGGATGGAGCAAACAAGGAGCAACTGTAGAGGAAAGGATAAGAATGGTATTAACAATGAACTGCAGAGTGTATGGGTGGTCAATGAAACAGCATCACAGCGTATTTATGCTATTGAAACGGATGTTATCGGCAAGGACCATCCCTGTGGCCACCAAGGTTGGGGGGGGGTGGTAAAGCATCGAGGAGCAGGGTGGGCATCATTTAAAGTATAATGTTGATGTTAGGGAGGCGAGTGGACACTGGAGAGTGCAGTTCAAAGTGGGTCTATTCATGGGGGATGGGTGCAAATGGTCTGTCAAGGGGTAGTCCAAGATAAACAGGGACATGGAGGGCTATCTGGTGACCAGGTGAGGCCTAGTGCTGATTGTGTCCGCCAAGAAGCTGCCTTCCTTGCTATTACTTATATTTCTCTACCTCAGAATGAGTAGAATCAATGTTATTTGATGGGCCAAAGTATGGGATACACATCTGCTGAACATGTGGACATGTTGGGGGGACATTACATGAAGCATCTGTTTATAAATGCCAGCAACATTTCTGTTGCAATAATTTTTTTCAGCTATTTGCAACGTAGGCAGAGTAAATACTCTTAAGCTTCAAATGTTGATCCAAGAAGCCATTGACCCCAATAAATGAAGATTAGCACCTCAATAATGCAGAAGGCATGAGCATTGAATTCAAAAGAGGAGAACGTTGGCCAAAGGAAACCCCATCACTTGTGCAATTTCTGAAGATGCAGTAGGATATGCATAGCAAGATTTCATCACCTGGACTGTAAATGTAAAGTTGGCCATTCCTGAATGCATTTAGGAGTTGAATGGTTGGGGTGGGTCTGGAATTGGATGGGGATTGGAGTGCAGAAAGCATTACCTTTTGATGTAAGATGCTCATTAGCCAGCACAGCGCCTTTACCAAGTTGCTGCACTTTCTGAGGCTGGGACTGAATGAATGATGGAAGCATGTCCTTCATTACCAGGTTCCAGCATGTCTCACAGTGCGCAAGAGTATACACAGCCCTCTTCTACAGGGTATGCCACTGCCAACTCTTCTGAGACCTTAAAAACTGTTCTGCTCCTTACATTTCCAAAATAGGACATTTCCAACGAGAGTCATTCATCCCGCCATGGGTTGGATGTTGGTTTGTTAGCAATGTTTTCCTTACAAGTTGAAGGCGTGTACAAGGCACTGGAGCTGATCAGAAGTCAAGGAGCAACAGCGAGCTGTCAGAGAGGTCAAGGAGCTCAGGCAGAAATCATAGCCTCAGAATGTGTGTTGTCTGCAAGAGTACTAGAGTTTCTAAGTCCCTAGCCCAGGAGTGTCATCCATACTGGCTATGTGTCATGAACAGAATGACTTTGTGGCTGCTATGTCATTGCATTACTTTTGAGAGGCAACACAGGATTGCCAACATTTGTCTGCGTGTACAACTAATTTTTAAGAGTGGGATGGGTGTCAGGTCATTTGGCAAAAATCTGGTGAGTGGTGAGTAACTTTCAGAAACGTATGTGGTAATATAGGCTTAGAATCAGACATGAGAAATGCCTTAAGTGTGGGACACGTAGTTGATGAGGCAAGTTTGGTAAAATTAGCAAGAAATCTCACTGTACCTCGCAGTGAAAAAGATTTCCAGAAAGCTCGATCCAACTTGCACATAGCCAAAATAAACATAAGAATCAGCCTTATGCTTGAGTGTGAATTGTCAAGAGGCCATTCAGTATAGTCTGTCTGACATTGTACAATAGCTTGCTCCATCAGCTGAATTCAGAACAGATCTTTGATGATTGATTTCATTGTCAATCTACTACATGTATAACTGCAGAGAAGATCCAGAAGCATACAATAAGAGTTACCATGCCATACTTGGGTCAGAAACTGAGTTTAGCGATTTCAAATCCATTGAAATATTTTTCAACAAACATCTTTGTTATATTTTAAAGGGTAATTTCACTTTGCATAAGTCTCCACACGGATAGCTGTAAAGCAAATTAAGTTTTTTTTTAAAGAAAAAGATAGAATTACATAATCTCTTCAAGTCAGATGGTGTGAGAAATGTAACTGAGAAATTATTTCAACTTTCCCTATAACTTGTTTCTTCTCAGAAAAGACATTAAACCAGGTGGACAGTACTACATGACTACAACCCAATAAGTCAAGCCATACAGAAAAGGGTGGAATTTCCAAGTCGCAATAAGATTATTCTAGATACTGTGGAGATTGCCAGTGCTAAAATTGTAGCATAGCCAAAAACACAAAATTAACTCATTTTCAAAATTCTCTCCAAATAATGATTTTTAACAACAATAAAACATAAAATACTTGGTAGTTTCTTAGTCGAAAAAATTCAACACAAAATTAACTTTGAAGGTGTTGTTCATTATGCTTCAACTAAATTCCAGAATATACTTTCTTTCATTGGAAAATTGTTGAGTTTTAGATACACACAAATCCCATGTTAATATTGTGGAACATTGTACTTTTAACAGGAGTCAGAGTCATTTATGGCTATTGTGTTTGTACCTTGGAGATATGCAAAGGTGAATCGCATTAAGCTTCAAATGTGAACATGTGTTTTATTACAATGCTTTTAAAATTTCACCTTGATGGCACAGATGGTCGACATCACAATCAGTCAATAGAAAAGGAAATTTAACCTCAGACTAGCAGTTCTTGAAATATCCTAGTCTGCTTGCTATCAAAATTCTCACATTTCTCTTTATGTTCTCCTCCAATGGATAGATGTTGGAAAGGAGCAACTGCTTGATCTGCTTTGTCCTGATAAAGGTGATGCAAGCTGTGTTTGGGACTCTGTTTAATATAAGCCAATCTCCAAATTCAAGTCATAGCTCCCTTGCACACATTCGCTTGTTGAGGTATGCTTTTCTTTCACCTTGTCACTTTGTGATTTCTGCTGCTTTCATTCTGATATTCTGACTTGAGATTGGTACCTCCTTAAAGGATGGTCAGTGGGGTGCAAAATATGCACCCTTTAAAGTCAGTCAGTATCTTTCTGATCAGACAGTGTGGAAGGATCAACATAGGAACAGAGGAATTAGGAGCGGAAGTGGGCAATTCAGCTCTTTGAGCCCACTCCAACTTCTGACATGATCATGGTTGATCTTATCCTGATCTCAAATCCACTTTCCTGACAGCTTTCCATAGCCCTTTATCTGACTTTTCATCAAAAGCATTTTTTTTTCTTCAATCTGTTGATTGATTCTGTCTCACTACACTCTGTGGTAGTGAGTTCCATTTACAATACAGGATAAGAATGGCTTGACCAAACATTTTCTCCTCTTTTTGGGAAAAATATTAAAACGTGTATGCAGTACAACTGTCACTAAATAGTGTAAGCTCAGTTATAATCAGCAATAAGCAACTCTTTCTTTCTCTTTTTCAGAAGGCACTTGGTTTATGGGGACTTGCTGACTTTCAAAAGTATGTTGTCTGTCACTGATCCTGCCTTCTGCTCCTCTTGGATACCAAGTTACCTGGTCACACGTCAAATCACCAGAGTCGTACTGTCTTCAGTGTTGCAAGTCACTTCCCTATCACAAATGCAACTGAGCATATCAACTTCTGAGTTAAATGAAGCTTCAGGTTACTTAATCTTGAAGTTGTGCTGATAAAGATGATCTGATCCCTGGTAGATATGCAGAGTTTGTTCCTGATCTGACTAACACTCTAGTCTTTGCTTAATGATTGATATCTTGGTATATATTTTTGGTCATTTTCACCATAATAAACATTGTTCCTGTTGTGCATCTGTTTCCATTGTGCATCTTTGCAAAGCAGCCTCTGAAGAGGCACTGTGATACCTGCTCCTTCATATTAGACAGAGTCAAAAGAACATGATTGTCTTTGACACTCTCATGTAAAGGCCTAATTACAACCTCTATCACACTGTGCACTAAAAAGTCAACCGAAGGCAGTGCAAGTATTAATTTGTCCTAGTTGAGCATCAATTGTGCCTGAGCCAAATAACCTGCACTGATCACACTTGATCATGTTCTGTTTCGTCTTTCATTGGCAACAATTTAATTGAGTGGTTTGAGCGACCCCTGACAGGTGTGAAGAAGAGTCACTGGCCTCCAAACACTGACACTGTTTCTCCTTCCACAGATACTGCCAGATCAGCTGGATTTCACCAACTTTATGTTTTTACTTCTGATCTCCAACATTTGCAGTATTTTGCTTTTAGTTTCCAAAGAAATGATTTTGTGAAATGTGTTGTGTTTATTTTCTCACACATTGTGCTGAAGCAAACGTTCATGAGTAATAAAAGTTGCAAAATATTGGTTCTGATCCCATGGTAGTACCGGAAGAAACCTCTGTCACATGTCAAACTTCATGACGACTGTGGAATCATGAAATGGGCTGGTGATTTTTGGTTTGTGGGAAGTAATTATTTATCCCGAATGATTGCTTGTTGGTTCTCCTAATATCTGTGCACAGTCTAACTTAGCCTTTTCCTTAATGTACAATAAGTAGATTTAATATTTATAGGATAAATTGATTAGCTTAATAATACTACTTGCTTCAAACTGTTTCAGCTCCTGTGATAATTCGGCACAGATCACAAATGGTAACTGTCTCAAATTTTGCAAAACTGGTGGAACTGTGATGCTGCTATAAAGAGCATGACAGTACCCGTTAATCACCCCAAATCCAGTACGTAAGGAAAAATACCGCGAAATATACAGGCAGCAATTACCTTAATGTCTGCACCCCTCATCAAATTTAAAGCCAAAATTATTGGACAGTTTCGCCTCCATCATATATCGGCAGTCTTGACTGAACAATCCTTGAAATGACCTAGTGCTTCAGTGTCCATGGTGGTCTTGTGAGCAGGGAGGTAGAGCTAGTTGGAGGAGGAAGCAGTGGCTCAGGATTTGCACAGCGTGCACTCTGCATATCATAGAATCCCTACAACGCTCATCAAGTCTGCTCTGATCTTCCAAAGAGCATTCCCCCTAGACCCAGGCCCCTATCCCATCATATTTATCATGGCTAATCCACTTAGCATATCCCTGAACACTACAGACAATTTCAGCATGGATAATCTACCTGACATGCATATCTTTGGGCTGTGGGAAGAAACTGGAGCACCGAGAGGAAACCCACACAGACACATGGCGAACCCGATTTCCTCCCACAGTCCAAAGATGCACAGGTTAGGTGGATTGGCTATGCTAAAATTGCCCATAGTGTTCAGAGATGTGTAGCTTAGGTGGGTTATAAGGGGATGGGTCTGGGTGGGATGCTGCAAGGGTCAGTGTGGTCTTGTTGGGCAGAAGGGCCTGTTTCCACACTATAGGGATTCTATGATTCTATAATCCACAGACAGTCGCCTGAGGCTGGAATCAAACCGGTGTCCCTGGCGCGGTGAGGCAGCAGTGCTAACCACTGAGCCACCATGGCATTACAGAATGTGTTTGGGTCCCTAGTCTGCTCTCCAACTACAGCTGATCTTATTGATGGACTTGGCTGCTTTTCAGATGGAGAATCCTTCAAAGGAGGCTGTTGATCAGTGACAGGTAGGGAATTTGTTATTGAGTAAGTACAAGAGTGAAGTAGGGATGGCGGATTTTTTGGGGACATAGTTCAGAACTTGTGGATGGTGTGGTTGTGGATCACATTTTGGCAAATGTGGTAATCAGAACCAAGTCCATCCACTTTTGAGGGTTAAAATTTCTTAATGACGATTTCTTCAATGTGAGGCATTCAAGAGGATAATGAATGATTATATAAATGGAAAAAATATGCAAGGCTATGTGGAAAAGGTGGGAGAATTGTACTAGGTCATGACACTCATTTGAAGAGATAGTGCATACATGATGGGCCAAATAATCTCTTTTTTACACTGTAACAATTGGTTGATTCTTTTGTGATTGATTGAAGAACCATATTGTTGCTCACTGTGCTCACACATGGGGAAACTTTCTGCAGAGGGTGTTGTGCAGGATCAGATACTTAACCATGGCAAGTTTCTGATTAAAAACCTGTATAAAATCTCTGGGCCACTGTCAGCCTAATGAATGACAAAAAAAATTCCTTCACTGCTGACCTCAAAACCAAGTCGATGTGCCGATGCGAGTAGAAAATACCCTTCAGAATGACACTCGAAGAAAAGCAGAACATCTGGCTAGCATTCTGACAAGAAACATATCCAGCATATCCAATTGGATATCTCCTTGATATCCCACACTGTCATGTGCTGTAACTTTGACACTTATTATCTCCATTTGAGTAAAGTGATAGGCATCAGTACTGTTTAGATTAAAAAATGCATCTGAACCCTGAAGTATTTTTTTTCCCAGGAATAGTTTGGAAATAAAATTTTATTCATTTGTGAACATATCATGCAAAAGAAGTGATCGTGTGTGCTGTGCCTGGGATTGTTTTCTCATAATGGAGTGTAATCTGCATTCTATTGCCACAGAAGGCAATTCTTATCTAGCTGAGAGAACACTACTGGATTGCCACCACAAATGATTGGGAGAACAGGATGCCCCCACAACTTGCAATGTCCTTTATTTCCCACAGATGAGCAAAGAGGCAAAGATTTCTTATGGCATAATAAAATGTGACTATTAGGAATGATTATGGGCACTACGCACTATTAAACAGTTTGAAGCTGGAAATCATTAAAAACATCACATTATGTCAGTCTACCTATCATACAAATGTGATTCTAAATAAGTTTCACAAAATATGATGCAATAAATTATTTATTCTGCCATATAATTCTTCAGTTGAAGCTGAACCGATTAGAAAATGTTTTCAAGGGAAATTAACTCATTTTGAATGAATAGGATTTCTTCAAAATACATATATCTCCTTCAAATGCACATTAATGACAAATAATGCTTCATATTGTATCAGAAGATTAGTTTTAATGCTGCATTTACAAGGAGTTTTGTATATTTTAGAGAAACAACTTTTCCACATTAAGTTAAAGGTCTATCCAGTGGGCAGTCTTGATCACTGGCTATTTGAATAAAAAACTTGTAGGCAATTTCTTCCCTTAATTTTCTGCCCACTGCAAGTCGATAGTCATGGTCAGTGTGTCTACAATTCTCCTACATGAATTTTGGTGGCTAATGTCAATCAGAACATAGAGAATTACACTTCCATTGGAAAGTTAACTATCTTGTAACTTCCTAATTCTTTAAATTATAAGCATGCTTGTGCTATAATAAAGGAAAGGTCACCATAGTTTTACCAGACCATAGGGCTACTCTTCAATTAGACAGAAAGGTGACTGGTGGTGATTTAACCTGAGGGTCAGCACACTTCAGGTGAGGGAAGAGATTGAGAAAGAGAATCCTTTCTGGTAAAACCTGAAAGGACTGCAGATGCTGTAAATCAGAAACAAAAACAGAAGTTGCTGGATGTTCTGAGGAAGAGTCACTCGCTCCTGAAATGTTAACTCTGATTTCTCTCCACAGATGTTGCCTGCAGACATGTTGAGCTTTTCCAGCAATTAGTGCTTTTGATCCTTTATGGTAACCTCTGCCAGGTTAGGAAGTATTAAGGTTAACTTCTGTAAGGTTAAGAAATTGATCATGAAATTAACTGGCATCTCTGCACAGGACCTAATCTCTTACCTGATGCTTGAGTAGAAGGTCACTTACAGTGTCTCGATGACTTTATGATAATCTACATTACATAAGTGGCTACCATATGGCACACTGACCTCTACATCGCTGAGGCCAGGCGCCAACTCTCCGACACCTCCTCCTACCGCCCGCAGATCATGACCCCGCCTCCGAGCACCAAACCATCATCTCCCAAACCATCCACAACCTCATCACCTCAGGTGACCTCCCACCCACCGCCTCCAACCTCATCGTTCCCCAACCCCGCACCACCCGCTTCTATCTCCTTCCCAAAATCCACAAACCTGAATGCCCTGGTCGACCCATTGTCTCCACCTGCTCCTGCCCCACTGAACTCATCTCCACCTACCTAGACTCCATTTTCACCCCCTTGGTCCAGGAACTCCCTACCTAAGTCCGTGACACCACCCACACCCTCCACCTCCTCCAGAACTTCCAGTTCCCCAGTCCCCAACACCTAACTTTTACGATGGACATCCAGACCCTATACACCTGTATTCCCCATGCAGATGGCCCAAAGGCCCTCTGCGTCTTCCTGTCCCACAGACCTGACCAATCCCCCTTCATTGACACCCTCATCCGCTTAGCCAAACTCGTCCTCACACTCAACAACTTCTCTTTCAATTCCTCCCACTTCCTACAGACAAAGGGGGTGGCCATGGGTACCCGCATGGGCCCAAGCTATGCCTGCCTCTTTGTAGGTTACGTGGAACAATCCCTCTTCCATACCTACACTGGCCCTAAACTCCACGTCTTCCTCCGTTACATTGATGACCGTATTGGCACCGCCTCGTGCACCCACGAGGAGCGTGAACAGTTCAGCCACTTCACCAACACCTTCCACCCCAACCTGAAGTTCACCTGGACCATCTCTAACACCTCTCTCCCCTTCCTGGACCTCTCTGTCTCCATCTCGGGTAACCACCTAGAAACCGATATGCATTTCAAGCCCACTGACTCCCACAGCTACCTAGAATACACCTCCTCCCACCCACCCTCCTGAAAAAATGCCATCCCCTATTCCCAATTCCTTCGCCTCCGCCGCATCTGGTCCCAGGATGAGACATTCCACTTCCGTACATCTCAGAGGTCCTCATTCTTCAAGGACCGGAACATCACCCCCACAGTGGTCGAGAATGCCCTCGACCGTGTCTCCCGCATTTCCCACAACTCATCCCTCACGCCCCGTCCCCACAATAACAACCAAAAAAGAATCCCCCTCGTCCTCACGTACCACCCCACCAACTTCTGGATCCAACGCATCATCCTCCGACACTTCCACCATCTGCAATCCGACCCGACCACCAAAGACATTTTTCCCTCCCACCCTTGTCTGCTTTCCGGAGGGACCACTCTCTCCGTGACTCCCTTGTCCGCTCCACACTCCCCTCCAGCCCCACCACACCGGCACTTTTCCCTGCAACTGCATGAAGTGCTACACCTGCCCACACACCTCCTCACTCACCCAAATCCCGGGCCCCAAGAAGACTTTCCACATCAGGCAGATGTTCACCTGCACATCTGCCAATGTGGCATACTGCATCTGCTGTACCCGTTGTGGCCTCGTCTACATTGGGGAAACCAAGTGGAGGCTTGGGGACCGCTTTGCAGAACACCTGTGCTCAGTTCGCAACAAACAATTGCACCTCCCAGTCGCGAACCGTTTCAACTCCCCCTCCCATTCCTCAGACAACATGTCCATCCTGGGCCTCCTGCAGTGCCACAATGATGCCACCCGAAGGCTGCAGGAACAGCAAATCATATTCAGCCTGGGAACCCTGCAGCCCAATGGTATCAATGTGGATCTCACAAGCTTCAAAATCTCCCCTCCCCCAACCGCTTACCAAAACCAGCCCAGCTCGTCCCCGCCTCCCTAACCTGTTCTTCCTCTCACCTATCCCCTCCTCCCATCTCAAGCCCCACCCCCATCTCCTATCTACTAACATCATCCCGCCCCCTTGACCTGTTCGTCCTCCCTGGACTGACCTATCTCCTCCCTACCTCCCCACCTACACTCACCTTTACTGGCTCCATCCCCGCGTCTTTGACTTGTCTGTCTCCTCTCCACCTATCCTCTCTCTATCCATCTTCTATCCGCTTCCCCCTCTCTCCCTATTTATTTCGGAACCCTCTTCCCCTCCCCCATTTCTGGTGAAGGGTCTCGGCCTGAAACGTCAAGCTTTCCTGCTCCTATGATGCTGCTTGGACTGCTGTGTTCATCTAGCTCCACACCTTGTTATGTCACTATATCAGAGTTGTTAGCTCAGTTTGCTGGGTAGCTGGTTTGCAACACAAAGTGATGTTAACCGTTTGAGTTCAATTCCTGCACTGGCTGAGATCACCATGAAGGTCCCAACTTCTCAACCTTACCCCATAGTTGAGGCATGGTGTCCTTCAGTTAACATCACTACTAATGTTTTCTCTCTAACGAGAGAAATGGTACCTCTACCTTTATTGTAGGAAAGTTGAGAAGTTCTTTGTGAAGGTGTATTAAAACCTTACCCAATGGTCCCGGGGATTTGCAACTTTAGTTACAGATGGTAGAAGCTGGGACTGTTCTCCTTACAAAAGAGAAGGTTGAGGGCAGATTTGATAGACTTGTTAAAATTAATGAGGTGCCCAAAGAAAGAAACTGCTCCTGTTGGTAAAAGGTTCTAGATCCAGAGACCAAGAGATTCCAGTAAATTGATAGAAGAACCAATGGCAATATGACAGAAAATTTTCTAGGGTAAAAAAAAAGTGATTAAAATTTGGAAAGCATTGCCTGATATAGCCAAGGAGTAAAATTCAATCATGTCTTTGAAATGGGGATTAGATACTTACTGAAGGAGAAAAAAAATGCAAGGAAACGTTGGGAATGTGACTTATTTCAAGATCATTACTTTATTAATGTCCTCATTAATCCATTTAGCAAAATAAACATTTTTTTCTAAGGAGACATGGTTATTGAATTGTATTTAAAGTCCACTCATCAGTCTTAATGAAGAGCTAATGAACATTGGTTGAATGCTTTACAGAGTTACAATGTGAAGTCATTTGCAATCATTGTCATCTTTCATTTGTACAATCTTTTCATACTGTTGGACATGAGCTGTTACTCATATTTCATTTCTTCTTTGAAGGCAATTATAATATGCAGAATTTGAATCGGGATCATGTAAGAATTCTTTCCATATCTTCAGCAATCACCCACGTTAAGTTGTCCTTCTTTCTATTCCCAATAGCTCTACATGATTGATTCTTTTCCTTCCTACATGCAAAATCATTTTAAGATTTTAGGTTTTTGAACACATAATTGGGCTGTAGGAATGTTTATTTTGCACTGTTACCACTTTTTGATTTTCAATAAGTTGCATTTAGTCTTTTACAACTGTAAAGTTCTGTAAGTATGGAGACAAGAACCTGATTATAGAATGCAATGGAGTGAGATCCCATGGATGGGGTAATCACTCTCTGATATCAAGCCTGAATGTGCATTGACAATACATCTGGAACCTTGAAACTGTTTGTACTGACACAAAGATTGTAATTTTAAAGCAGCCTCATATATCTCGAGTCTCGGATATGAAATTGCTCTAGAACAGGAAAGTGCTGTTTTGTTCATTTATCAGTAACTTCCTTTACATACAATGGATGAAATCTTATAAGGACTATGATGAGAAATGTGGGAGAAAGGCTTGAGAAGACAGCTGACAGGAGAACAACAGCATTTCAGTGCTTGCTGAGAGTGTGCCCTGAAGTTTAGCATTAAGTGCAGAAGCATTTTGTATACAGATCAGAATGGTGCCATGAGGATCCGGAAAAGCTGGCAGGTTTTTGATGCCAACTTCCATAGACTGGGGAGCTGGAGCAAGCCCTGAGTTGTTGTTGTTGGGTTTCCAAGATGGTGGCCTGAAGAAGGAAGCTTCAAGCTGCACTTGCCGATTACTTGCTCTGACTTTCACTTTGGGAATTGCTGACATTCAGCTTCCTCTCAGTGGGTGGTAGGACAGAAAGATGTGTGTTAATGAGTTAATAAGGCCAACAAACAAGCATTAGGCATCTCACAGTTTACTAGTGAGAACCTTATCTCCATGTCTAGAGCTCTTTTTGAAAATTGAATAAGTTTCTCCTGTCAGCTGTCTTCTCAAGTCTTTCTCCCACATTTCTCATCATAGTCCTTATAAGATTTCATCCATTGTATGTAAAGGAAGTTACTGACAAATGAACAAAACAGCACTTTCCTGTTCTAGAGCAATTTCATATGACATAGGCTCTCACTGCCAAAATAAAAATAAGAATTCTGTGAACAAAAGAGCCTTGAATATTTTCACAATGTAGGTCATGTCCAAAGTAGGTTGTAATTAATTTCTTGAGGATTGGTGAGTAGGTTAAGGTCAACATTTTGCAAATTGCGTGAGAATATCTTGATGTTGATCCAAAATGATAACATATAGACATCATGATTAAAGGGGATTCTTTAATTCGTTATGGTTTTGTTTCCCGAACAGTCAAAACATGCTACTGGCCTTAGTACAACAGTCACAATGTCTAATCTTCAGAGAAATTTGGATATGACTATTATGTGACATAGACTAAGATAATTTTGAAAAGCTCTCCTGATTGTTACTGTGGGAATGGTGGAATTATTTTTATAGTTTTAGTTTTTATGGGGCTTTGTTTTCATGTTAGAAGAACCTGCTACTCTTCACTTTTGAATTAGTCAGTTTTTCATGTGTTTCAAAAAGAGACTGTTACCTTGTGAACCTGATAGATTAATCATTATAATCAATCTTGCCAGCTTTAGCCTCTTGACACTTGAGCAGTCTATGGGAGTAGCAGTGGTGGAGTTATGATCAGTTAAACTTTATCAAAGTCTAAACTGTCTGAATGTTCATGAAATATGGTTTCTATCTAGTAATTTGATTTGTCTTTCTCAATTCAAAGTGTTATAATTCAAATATTTTCTCTTTAAAACCAGATAAAAATGTATACACTCTCTACCCATGAAGTTAATAGCTCCTGATCTCACCTTTCAACAGGAAGTTTTGGCACAATTACCCTGCCCGATGTGGCAAGAGATGATGAGAAGGGGAGATAATTAGGTGTGTTGGCCCTGAAGACATACTTGTCTCCTTCTTTGCCGGGTTGCAGGGAAGGATTTCATTTACCCAAATCTGGCAACAACTGGAGATACACAAGTATGAGACAAGGGGTGTGATCTCTGAATGTCACTCCCCATCCTAATCATCAACCCTCCCAATACCCCTGCAACCTATATTCTCACCATTCTATTGCCTTAAGACTAGGCCTTCAGTGGCAGTCTGTGGGATCCAGAATTGCTGACTTCTGATTGGCTGGCAGCTTCTGATGAAGAGCAATGCTCCTGTGAAACCTGTGCTAGGCCAAGAAGCTCATTGAATCTCACCAGAAAGCTCTTAACAAGGTAATTTACGATGCTCAGCTTTCTCAACTGGAGACTTGGTGAGATAGTTGACATCTAACATGCCAACCCCCACATTTAGCCCAAAAAGGGAAACTCTTAGCCACTGTCTTCATAAGCTACATTCAGAATTAATTATTTCATCAGAAATAAATTCTAAATTGGGAGAAAAGTTGTCAATAAAATACAATATTGGAAAGAGTCCAAAAATGGGCAGAGTCATCGTGATGTGGGATTATCTCAAGTTATTATCTTCTCTTCCAGGCAGCATGTGGACCTCTTGCTGTCTACTTAAAGAATTGTAGCACCAAGCCAATGTTATACACACAATTTATTGTTTAGTGCCTGTGGAGCAGGTGCAAAGATGTGATAGATTAGTCTGAGTTAAAGCTACTCTGCACATCATAGAGCCAGCCTTTATCTCTTAAAGGGGAGGTGCATTGTGCATGATGTTAAGTGCTAGAGGTCACTTTAAAAATGATTTTAACCTTGTCAACACTCAGAAGTGGCACAATCTGGCAGACAGCAGTCTCAGGTTTTCTGATATTTTACTGGAAGCTTTAGTAGAAGCAGTGGAGGACAGAAGTAATGTTACTGATCCTCAGAGGATCAGGAGGTCCTCAAATGAAGCTTGTGATGGAAGTGGGACTAGATAGATAGCTGTGGTGATTGATGGAAGAAGTCTAGTCTCCAAACTAAGAATCACACCCCAAACCTCACATATAACATTGCTGCAAGCCACACATCCCATATAATGGCTTACACACAGTACTGGCCTGACAGTTACATTCCCAGAATGCATTGCATTACACTGATGGACACATTCCCCTCTCTTTTGTAGTCAAGATGCTATATAACAGCATGAAAGATGGCAGCAGCAGAGTTAGCAGCACTTGGGCTCCTCAATGCATCTGCATTTTTCTCCCCTGTTTTTCTTCCTCTCTCTTTTTCTTTCAAAGATTTTAATGTGTTTTTTTCTGATAAGAAAATTTATCTTGGAGCAGCTGAGAGCCAGAGTGGAGTGGCCTGGAGGCATGGAACGGAGCAGGTATAGTTGTTGGACGGGACTGACTGGGATCTGGCGTGGGTGGTCTGTGGCTTGCAAGGCCAGTCAGACCACATGTGGAAGCCCCTGCACTGAGCTACAGCAATGTAACATTTATCTGTATTTTTTTTTTGTCTGACTGTAATATTTATCCTTTAACTATGTCTTATTTCTAACTTAGACTGTGAAGCACTGTTAAGTAATGCAACTTCTTTTCTTTGTACTTAAGATGGCGCCATGAGAGGCAACATTGTCAACCTTTCACTGGACTCCATTTTCTTTATCTTTCTTCCATTCCTTCAATTCCTATTTGTTCTTGTGTTCTCTTTTGTTTTCCATTTGGGATCTGTCCCTTTGTCCTTTTCTCTCATTCTGCATTCTTCATCTGTCTCTTTCTTAATTCTCCCTTTCTTTCATTTCTTCATTAATTCACTTTTATTTTCCTCATTGTTCACGAACTGTCTTTATCACTTTAATTTCCTCTCTCTTCCTCAGATACTTACTTCTAATGGTGTTTCACCTTCTAGGTTTGAGAATCACCTCTCTGTTGGGCAATAGAGTTTAGATTCAAGTCATAGTTAAATACGGTACTTGGGCAATGGCCTTGCTACCCATTCACTCGTCTGATGACCTTTAAACTGGATCATTTATTTTATGCTATGTACAGAATTATAATACTTGGCTGTTTTGGAAGTAAACAATTTAAAATCAAAAATGTAGGAAGAAAACTTGGAAAAAAGAATGCAACCATTTATATCTTGGCAGCAGATTAAGAGCTACAGCTCACAATGTCAAAATCGTTGGTTAACAACAACTACAATCATTTACATATTAAAATACCATACATATTCGAATGAAAGTTGACCTCCAATTTTTGGCCAAAGGATCTGGAATTTTCTTCTGTAAAAGTTGACCCTAATTCTTGACAGATAACAGATCAACATTTGTGAATCAAGATATTATCTTGGACATAAATGTTGTAATGAAAAAATGATCGGTGAGACTGTATGAGGGTCAAATGTCTGATAACTTTTTTTTATCAGAAATAAAAGCTTAAAATTTTATCTTGAAAAACTAAAACAACAGTAGGCAAGAGAAACAGAGGGAAATGGAAGAATTTGGCGTGAAAGTTTAAGTTGCATCAGGTCAGAGTTAGGCACTCTTGGAATACAGTCATATACCTGGTTGGAGATTTGAAATTTCTTCATCATTTTGTGTAAAAATGCCCTTCAGAAAGAAACAAAAAAAATACGGTGGCATTTAAACTGAAAGTTATTGAAGTTGCAGGGAAGGCAAATAACTGTGCAGCAGGACGAGAATTTTGTGTTTTGGAGAAACTTGTGAGTGACTGGAGAAAGTTATTGAACCAACTTCAGAACATACCAAAACGAAGCTGTGCCAGAGGTAAACCTAGCAAGTGGGCACAATTGAAGAAAAAAGTTGCTGAGTGGGTACTTGAAAATCATCAAAATGGAAGATGTGTTAGTTGTGAAGCCATCTGAATCCATGCACAAAATGAGTCAAAGAAGGATGGAATTTCACATTTTAAGGCAAGTGCTGAATGGTGCACAAGGCTCACGAGAAGACATGAGTTAGTACTTTGGCGGAGAACTAAGGATGCACAAAAGCTGCCTGCTGAACTCGAAGATAAAATTTGACAGATTCAACAGGTTGTAATCTGAAATTGGCAAAAGGAAGGCTAGAAGTTATCATACATTAGAAACATGAATGAAATGCCTACTACACTTGACATGCCAGAGAATCAAACTGTGAACCAAAAAGGAGAAAAAACAGTATTGGTGAAAACCACTGGCCATGAGAAAAGTAGGTTTATGTTAGTTCTTTCATATATGACCGATAGCACTATGTTAAAATCAATGCTTTTTTTAAGAAAAAGACTTTGCCAAAGGAGAAATTTCCAAAAGGAACTGTCATCCATATGCATCCACAAGGCTGGATGGATGAAGGTAGATGTAGAAAATGGATAAAGGAAGTTTGGAAGTCACCACCTGGTGGACTACGCAAGGAAAAATGTTTGCCTGTCTGGGATCAATTTAGATCATATTTAGTGAAGAATGTTGTTGATGACATCCGATCACATAACTCTGATGTAGCTGTAATTCATGGCAGACTTAAGTGTTATGCAGCCAATAGAGGTTAGTATCAATAAGTCTTTTAAGGAATAACTGGATGCCTGATGGAGAAAAAACATACATAGAAGGAGGCAGTATACAGGCTCCATCACTGCGACTGACCTGTGAATGGATCGTTGATTTATGGAAGGAAACAAGAGGTGACACTATTTTCAAATCATTCAAGAATGATTTGAATGCATTGGATGGGACAGAGGACAATTATTTATGGGATGATGTAGAAGAAGAAGAAGAAGAAGACGAAGAAGAAGCGGATGATGTGCTTCTTCTAACCATGGAAAGCGAAGATGAAGAGGATCCATATGATGCGTGATTCATCCTGATGAGTATGAAGATGTTGAACAGCGTGATTTTGCAAAACTTTAATGAATTTTTGTATTTGACATCTTTAAATGAAGATGTACAATGTAATTGTAATTTAAAGCCATATTATACTTCTAATTCACTTTCTGTATGAATAAGTAAAAGCTTATTAATTCTTTTTTGTTTCTATTGTCTTTATCCAGTAATTACAGTAATTTGTTGTGTTTTTTTAATTCGTTTTGAGATCTCTTGGGCTTCTGCTTATGATACGGTATTTTGGACTGTAGCATGAATTTCAGCCCCTCAAAAGTGCTATCCATGTAATAGTCAACCCCATAAATTTAACCTTATAAAATAGTCAAAAAATTTGACTTTTAAATGAGTATATACTGTATGTTAAAAAAAATAATTTTAATAAAAATCCATAAAGAAATGCGAATGAATTATTATGAAAATGTTTATGCAATGAAAACTGTTGACGTGTTTATGCGTTCTTGAACTTTTGCAGTCCATTTGACATAGGTAGATGCATAATGCCTTTTAGGGAGGAGTTCCAGGATTTTAACCCAGCCACACTAGAGGAATGGTGATTTGTTTCTAAGTCAGGATGGTGAATTGCTCAGAGGGGAATTTGCTGGTGATATGGTTGTGAAGGAGTGGTCAACACCTCTTTGATAATTAAAACCAAAACACCCAGAGGAGCTCACCTCGCTTCATAATCTATTAAAAGAATTGTGAAAATTTGTATAATCCACCTCTCACCCCCCAATCTGTTATAAAGGAGTGGTTAAATGAAAGAAATTCCTGATGCTCATTTTACAATCAACAAGTAACAATTTAGTTATGTAACACTAACAGTTTATAAATTAACTGAGCTACAAACAAACCGAACAATTCCCCCTTAACTACTAACTATTCCCGAATAAAACAATATTCTAATGGTATGCTGTTCCAAGAGGTACACTTATATAAAACAAATGTATAAGACATACATTAAAGCTTAATCTCTCAAAATTACAGCCAGGATAAGTCTTCCGGAATGTTCTTTGCTTTTTCCACTGTCCTCCAATCAGAAACGTCTTCCTCCGTTGAATTCTTGTGTCAAGAATATTAGCTAAGAGTGCTGTGGTACCTTTATTTAGATGATGCTTACACTGAGATCTTAGAGACTTCTGTGAGAGCCAGTGATTTTCTCTTTCTTTAGAACTTATGGCTGTTGAGAGCTGTTCTCTTAACAGATGGCAGTTTGCTCTCATGCTGATTTTCAAATGAACTGTTCTTTCATACCCTTAATGACCTATTAATTTCTTACAATAGGATTGTTCAGAGATCGTCAAAACCATCAGATTTAGATTGTAGACATGTTCGCCAAGCTGGTGGGTTTGGTTGCAAATGTTTCATCACCCTGCTAGGTAACATCGTCGGTGTGCCCCTGGTGAAGAATAGGTGTTCTGTCACGCTTGTTATTTATATGCCTCAGTTTGTTGGGGTGTTTGGTACCACTTCCAGTTCTGTTTCTGAGTAGTTTGTACGCAGGGTCTAATTCGATGTGTTTGTTGATGGAGTTCCGGTTGGAATATCAGACCTCCAGGAATTCCCTGGCATGTCTCTGTTCGGCTTGTGCGATTATGATCATGTTGTCCCAGTTGAATTTGTGTCCCTCGTTGTCCTTGTGTAGTGAGACAAGTGAGAATTAATCATGTCTCTTGTTGTGTCTCAACTTTATGAAGCTCTGTCAATTAAATTAATTGGCTAAATTTAAACCTGTTGTCTTGGCAAAAATGCCGCTTTGCCTGTGCACAGTCTAACCTTTTGATAACAACCTGTAGAGCTGGATGAACACAACAGGCCAAGCAGCATCAGAAGAGCAGGAAAGCTGATGTTTCGGGCCTAGATCCTTCTTCAGAAAATGCAGAAGGGTCTACGCCCGAAACGTCAGCTTTCCTGCTCCTCTGATGCCGCTTGACCTGCTGTGTTTATCCAGCTCTACACCTTGTTAGCTCAGATTCTCCAGCATCTGCAGTTCCTACTATCTCTCTAACCTTTTGATACAATGTTTCAATTTCAAGAACTTTCTGAGCATCTGCTGCTGTCTGCAGATATTTTCTTTAATCTCCAAGCCAAGAAAACATATCTTTTAAAGATACTACACTCTCTTCCCTTTACCATTTTACAAACAAATTCTAACATCCTGCATTCCAATCCACAAGTACTATACCAGGTTTGCAACATCTCCCCTCTTAAGAAAAAATGAACCATCATTATGAAAAGGGTTTCAGAGATAGTAGGAACTGCAGATGCTGGAGAATCTGATATAACAAGGTGTGGAGCTGGATGAACACAGCAGGCCAAGCAGCATCAGAGGAGCAGGAGGACTGACGTTTCGGGCCTAGACCGGTCTAGCCTTCCTGCTCCTCTGATGCTGCTTGAAAAGAAGGCTTTTTTTTTCTCTCTAAATCTTAATGCCATTATTACTAAATATGTATGTTATTAATCTAGAGTTACACATTTCATGCTAATTCTATATACATATATATATAAAACATTGAACATTACCATGCCAGATGCCATTTCTGCCACCTCAGCGAGATGCCACCACCAGACACATATTCCCCTCCCCTTCCTTGTCCACCTTCTGCAGGGACCATTTCCTCCGGGACACCCTGGTCCACACTTCCCTCACCCCCAACACCTCCCCACAGCACTATGGCACCTTCCCCTCTAACCGGCGAAGATGTAACACCTGTCATTTACTTCCTCCCTCCCCAGTATCCAAGGGCCCAAACATACCTTCCAGGTGAAGCAACACTTCATCTGCACTTCCCAGAATCTAGTCTACTGCATTCGCTGCTCACAATGTGGTCTCCTCTACACTGGGGAAACAAAGTGTAGACTTTTTGACCATTTCGTAGAACATCTACGTTCTGTTCGCAAAAAAGACCCTGAATTACCTGTTGCCTGCCACTTCAATGCACCACCCTGCTCTCTGGCCAACATCTCTGTCTCTGGCTTGCTACAGTGTTTCAGTGAAGCCCAACGCAAGCTGGAGGAACAACACCTCATTTTCTGCTTGGAGACCCTACCGCCCTCCGGACTCAATATTGAGTTCAATAATTTTAGAGCCTAAACTCTCCCATGTCCCAGCCTCCTACTCCACATGCCAGGCCTTGTTACCACATAGCCTGCCACTACACATCCCCTGTTGTTAGACACTAACAGTCCCCATTAACAACTACTCACCCTCCCAGCCTGATCATTAGCAACTCCTTTGTCTGTCCAACTGTCTTTCTCTCTCTCTGGGCTCTATCCTATCATTCACTCCCTACCTCACCCACCTCCCTATTTTCTGCATATAAACTGACATTTTCCCAGGCACTATGTCAGTCCTGAAACACTAACTCTGTTTTTTCCTTCACAGATGCTGCCAGACCTGCTGAGCTTTTCCAGCAATTTTGTTTTTGTTCCTGATTTACAACATCCACAGTTCTTTCGGTTTTTATTAAGCCTTTAGGGGTGTTGTTTTATCAGAACAACATTTCCTATATCAACCTTATGTACTACAGTATTCGTCCTCCCCATTCTGTTCCCACTTCCTCGTAGTGCTGCAACAAGCCTTTCAATTCTCTCTATTCCTGAGAGAGATACCTTTCTATCCTATCCCATTCTTTAAGGGCTTCCTCATTACTTTGTTTATGCTGAAGAACATCAAAATCCAAATCATCTGGCTTTGATTCCTCACTCTGAGTGGCAATAATTAATAAGTGTTTCTCCAGTTCCCTTTCTCTGTCATAGTAAGTTTTCAGCATTTTCACATGACATACCTGATATTTTTTCCTGCCTGGCATCTTTAACAGATAATTCACCCGACTTAACTTCTCATCAATCTGATAGGGACCGCTAAACCTTGATTTGACCTCCTACCATTGGTAACAACACCAATACTTCATCCCCACGGACAAACATATGAATTTTTGATTTCTTATCTGCTTCTTGCTTCACTAGGAGCCGTGCCACTTCAAATGATGTCTAGCTAATTCACCTACACTGTTTAATCTTTCTCTCACCTCAGATATATATTCCAACTGTGAGATCTGTGACTTCAGACCTATCAATTAATTTTAAATGCCCCCTTATTTCATATCCGAATATCAATTCAAATGGAGTAAACTGAGTTGATTCATTTGGGTTATCTGAAATAGCAAATGATATGATTGGGATACCTTTATCTCAGTCATTTGGGTAATCTTGGCAATAAGCCCTCAGCATTGTCTTTAGGGTCTATCTTTTCAATGCTCCCTGGGATTCAGGATTGTGTGCACTCAATTTGAAGAGTTGGTTGTCTTAACTATCCGTGACCTCCTTAAACAGTTTGGCAGTAAAATTGGACCCTTGATCTGATTGAATCTCAATGGGTAGTCCATAATGGGTAAAGACAGTAAATAACTCCTCCACAACCTTCTTTGCCCCGACATACCATAATAGAATTGCCTCCAGAAATCTGGTAGGCACTTCCATTATAGTTAGCAAATATTGGTTGCCACTTTTAGTTTTAGGAAGGAGACCTATGTACTCAATCAGAAGCTGTATGAAAGGTTCTTCAGATGAGGGAATTAGTATCAAAGGCGTGGGGTTTAATACTGCCTGCGGCTTTCCTACCATGTGTGTACCTGTATGACAGATACGACAAAATTCAACCACATCATTATGTAATCCAAGTCAATAGAAATGCTTCTGTAGCCTCGCCTTAGTCTTCCTCATTCATAGATATTCTCCAACAGGCAATCTGTGTGCTGCTGCAATATTTACTACCTGTATGATACCGGCAACACAATCTGGTGAATGTCCACCCAGTTCTCCACTGCACTCACCTGCCAATGTCTCTATTTCTGCTTCGGGATTCTATCCTTTCTGGAATACAGTCTGATTCCTTTTACAGGTAGGCTTTATGATACAAATCCTCTATTGTCCCATCTTTTTGTTGTAACTCTATTCATCTTTCAGAACTGATCCTCTACCTGCTTAGGTTCTTCCTTTACCATTTCATCAAACAGGATGTCAGCTAACTAGATCTCAACTCCTTCATCTTTCTCTTTTGTTTCCCCTCTTCCTTTAACTTAAGACTGTGGAATCTTGATCCACATGGTCCAGAAAAAATCCAGGGTATTTTTCTTTTAACTCTTCAGTTCCATGATTTTCTTTTGGCTTCTGCACTACAAGGGACATCATCCTACCACCTTTGATCCTGCTAGGTCATTTCCAAGAACAAACTGTATGTCTGGAATAGACATTCTTTCAGTCACTCTCACTGCCATTTCTCCAGTCTTGATTGGAATTTCCAGCCTTATTTTACACAGGGGATCATTAATTCTCTCTTCATTTATTCCATACATTATCACTCTCTCAGGTAACATTTCAGAAGGAGTGTCAATATTTTCGTCTCTTACTACTATAAACTGACCAGCTCCATATCTCTCAATATTTTAAGTTCTTTACATTCTTTGCCTGTTGTTCCTGAGTAACTCTTACCCACAGAGGTGCAGTATTTCAAGATATCAGGCGTTAACTTACTATCCGGCCCGTGGCTAAGCTGTGCACTCTCCTGCAGCTCCTCGACTTCTCTTGGAAATTCCTTCACCACCTCAACTAAGCCCACTGGTTTAGCCTCTTTTACCTTTTCCCCAGTGCCTTTCTTAAATCACCAGAATGGTGACTTTGTGTGTCCCCCTTTATTACAGTGGAAATTTTTGATGCCTTTCATCTCTTTTTCACCCTTTTGTGTTTCTTTTCTCACATGTAGTAAGCCGTTCCCAGTGTGATCTACGTTTTGTTTTTCATTAAAGGATCTCCCTTTTTTCCCAATTTCTATCCGTCAGGGAATGAAATTGAAATTGCTGTTGGAAGATAGATTTCGATTCATGCATATTCATTCACCATCTCTACAGCTTTTCTCACTGTTTTAACTTTCTGTTCTTCAATGTGAGTTCTTATCATTTCTGGAAGTGGGTTTTGAACTGCTCCAGCAGAATAATCTCTCTAAGATCCTTATATGTCTTTTCTATCTTCAATGCTCTCACCCATCTATCAAAGTTGTTCTATTTAATTCTTTCAAATTCAAAATAAGTTTGACCTAGTTCTTTTCTTATATTTCTGAACAGTTGTCTATACGGTTTTGGTACCAATTTGTAGGCACTCAAAATAGCCTGTTTCACTTCTTCACATTCCTTTGACACCTCTTCTGACAGCACTGCAAACACCTCACTAGCCCTGCCTACCAATTTGGTCTGAACTAACATTACCCACATATCCTTTGGCCAGTTCATCTGTTTAGCCAATTTCTCAAAGGAAATGCAAAAGGCTTCTACATCTTTTTCATTGAATGTTGGTAATGTTTTGATGTATTTATACATATCCTGTCAAGCTGTTGGCTATGATGAGTTTGCTCATCCTCACTTCTATTTTGTACTTTTCCTTCTGCCATTTGAAGTCTTTTTACTTCAAGTTCCAACTTTTTTTTCAACCCGAACATTCTTTTTTCCCTTTTTACCTTCCTAACTCTAATTGTCTTATTTGCAATTTATTTTTTTTCTAATTCCACTGCACTTGCCTGTTTCTCTGGTATACTTAAATGTTTGACTTAACTCGTTTACAATTTCAGCTTTCCTCTGATCCCTAGTGAAACTCTATTCTAGCTTGTTTGCTATGTCTAAAAATATATTCTCTCTCTAAACTTTCTTGGCAAATCGGGAATCATCTTCAAACCCCAGAACCTCTTTAGCAATGTTAAGAGCTATTTCCCCGACTTTTGATTTAACCAACCGCAATTAACGGAAATTAAACAGATTTTCGACTTCTCATCTAAGTTTTATTTAAAGATCTATGAATTAAACCTCAAGTATTTTTAAATCTGTCCAAATCATTTGAGATCCATTCAGATCCTGTATACGAACTGGCCCAATCTCAGACTCGAGCCCCCAATCTGTTACGAAGTGAATGGTCAACATCCCTGTGATAATTAAAAACTGAAACACCTAGAGAAGCTCACCTCGCCTTGTAATCTGTTGAAGGAAATGGGAAAAATAGTAAAATCTGCCTCTCACCTCCAATCTGTTATAAAGGAGTGGTTAAATGAAAGAAATCCCTAATACTCACTTTATAAACAACAAGTTACCATTTATTTATCTAACTCTAACTGTTAAGAAATTAACAGAATTACTAACAAACTGACCAATCCCCCCTTAACTGCTAACTATTCCCGAATAAAACAAAATTCAAATAGTATTCTGTTCCAACATATACGAGTCCCACTTATATAAAACAAATTTTTTAAAAAAGCTTAATCTCTCAAAATTACAGCCTGGATAAATCTTCTGGGATGTTCCTTGCCTTCTCCGCTGCCCTTCAGTCAGGAATGCTTTCCTCCGTCAAATTCTTGTGTCAGGAATATTAGCTACGAGTACTGTAATGTCGCAGTACCTTCATTTAGATGGCATTTACACTGAGCTCTTAGAGATTTCTGTGAGAGCCAGTCATTTCTCTTTCTTTAGAACTGATGGCTGTTGGGAGCTGTTCTCTTAAGAGATTGCTCTCACCTCGGTTTTCAAATGCTCTCTTCTTTAATACCCTCAAGATTGAAATTTAATTGGGCTTTGGTATCTGGGGCCTGGTTTAAATTAATTGGCTAAATTCAAAACCTGTTGTCTTGGTAAAAATGCTGCTTTGCCCACTAACAGTATAGCCATTTTCAAGAACTCCCTGGGCATCTGCTGCTACCTGCAGACCTTTCTTTTAATATCCAAGCCTAGAAAATACATCTTTTAAAGGGATCACACACTTTCCCCCTATCATTATACAAATTCTAATGTCCTCCCTTCCAATCCGTAAATACTATATCATGTTCACAACAATATCCCCTTGTAACTGCTGCCCTTGTCATTTCAGATGGCAGTAGTTGTGCTTTTGGAAGGAGCCTTGGTAAATTTTTATCATGCATTTTGTAGATACTACACAATAGCAGTATAAATTGAAGACCATTCATTTTTTCACCCATTTGCCACTCTACAGTCACCACACCTGCCAGCCTGCCACTCTGTCCCCACACAAACATACCTCTCTCAGCTTTTTTTAATGTGGGTATAAGAGCCTTAAATCATACAACACAACACGTTTTTTTCCCTGAAAAAAAAGAGAGTGTGGTTCACATGCTGATATTCTCTGATCCTGTTCTTGAGTTGATTGCAAGACTTTTCTACGTTGCCATGGAAGAGAAAGCTCTATCAGCACTCACTCACATTGTGCCGACTTGAATGCTCACAGCATTTCTGCCTTGCCTTTTTGCAATTTGCTGTCTTATTCAGAACTTACTGTTTTATAGGGCTACTGTCATGCCTTGTCATTTAGCGCAAATAGAAAGTCAAGCAGCTTGTGATGGTTGACAGCAGCGATTAGTCAACAGGGTGGTGTGTGGCACTGTATTACATCAATGTCACATCTACACCAGGCACCAGCAGCTTACATGGCAAACAAATGCTTCAACCAAATTTCCATGTCTTAAATTCTAACAAATATGGTCCTCCATTATGTCTAGGGGCCTGTCAACATTCAGGGGTCAAAGGCAACAACTGATCTCAACCCAGGGACTCATTCAAGCAACCACTTGGAATGGTCAATATCTGGAATTCCATGTCAGTCTAGTCTGGGGAGTGGGTCATCTTCAGTCTCACAGATCCAATTCAAGTACAGGCATTCAGAGTCCTCCATATACCACATTATTGAAGGATAATGCTCCACCATCATTTGTGTGTGATGTGAATGCTAACTGCTCAGATCACGAGGGACTGGTTTCTGATATTCTCCACAAACGTTTGTCAGAACTGTGACCAGTAAATCCAGCACAGGATCTCATTTCTGTGGCTGTGGTGCAACAAAGGTGGTGAAAAATTGAAAAGAATAAATGCACCAGCAAACCCAAGTCCAGCAGCAGACTCCAACTACTCTCAAAAAGCTGAAATACCTGCTGAAGGTCCTTCAGCATACAGAGATATATTTCCAACAAATGAGCAAAAGTGTATTGCTGCCACAGGCTAAGGATGAACCAGGACACAGAAATTGAACTGCGTCATCTGCTGGAGCAACATTTGTACCTCAACAGGTAGATGGTGATCCCAGTGTCCATCAAGGTGGAAACTGTGTTAATTTTTCATTCAACTGTCTGTTTTGAAAGATCCACAGTGTGGGAGCTCAACCCTCAACCAACAAATAAATAAAAGCTGTTACCACTGAAATTTGTGATAAATCTCATCACTTCATCTTGTCTCCCTTTGACAAGGTCTATGCTGCAGCCTGGGCAGTAGATTTTGCCAAAGTAGCTGGCTTCCTGCAGTTGTAGGTGGAAATAGACTATACACATGGTGCATTGTGAGTTACATACCACAGAATTTTCTTTTGTGCTCCATGTATCTCCAAGGTCCATGAGTAGCAGTGACCTTTGCACACTGAAGTCAGTGTGTTAGCATGCCAATATCCGTGATTAGAATCTCTAACCTGCTGCACAGCCGAGGGGGAGATTTGGTTATGTGTTCACATCATGAAGCAGCAGACTTACTTCATCAGGAGAATAGAATTCTATTCCATTAATGCATGAGTCATCTGTGATCATTAATGCCACAGCTTAGAAGTTTGTGCCTGGTATTGTTCATTGTTGAATGGTTTTTCCTTAACTCCATTCACATGTGCACATATTTCATTTTAAGTCCATTCACATGTGCATGTGTTTCTCTTAATTGCCTTTCTTTTTCTGCATATTTTATACAGTTAAAAAGCCATACTTGTTCCTCATATGTAAAACGTAATTTATTGTTCCAAGTAATATTGAGTTGTATGATCTCAGACTCAGTACCATATTTCCCAGTTTAATATTATTGGCAACCTAGTTATTCTAATTTACTGTTTTTACTTAGTGCCATATACAATAAGCCTGACATTGAAGTGAGCGTATTGTAACCCCATTCTTTGACTCGATTGATTCTTACTATTAACCATGCACCGTTATTTGGTATCTGATGAGTTCTGAAGGAGCTGTGGAGAATTTCTGGCACAGTTCCTCTCCCATTTCTTACTTGGCTTACTCTATATCAGAAGACTGTTACCCAAGCATTGCGTTTATGCTCGTTTTAATTATTCTGGGTTCTGAGCAGCCTTGTCTTTGTTAATCATTTTTTATATCTCAATGGAACCCTTAACAACTAAATGACAAGATCGAGTTTTGTTATGTGTTGAGAATGTGTTTAAATGAACCATGTACCAAAGTCAGTAATGAGGAATAGCCGAGCATTTTATCTTTAGTGGCCTTTGGTACCAGTACAAAGGTTAAAACCATGTTGCCATTAATATCCAGGCTGAAGTTTCAAGGGAACTTGGTTTTCTGATTGAGGATTTGACCACTAATAAGCAACAGCAATTAGAATAGCTTTCCCCAAACCTACAGGGCTGAATTTGACTAAAATTTAGGCTAATCAGGGGGATTAGCAGGAGCTTTTTCCTTCCCTGAGACCTGGTGAGTTATTTCACACACATTCTCCACTGCTCACGTTATTATGTACACACCATGTCTCTGTGATACAGTTCTCACTCCACTGTGCACTCGACAGCAGCAGAACTGCCAACTACTGCTGGAACCTCACAAGATTTGTCCTACGAGTGCTACATTTAAAGCCCAGCTGAACACCAGGTCAAATGTTCCCAGCCAGCAATAGCCCTTCACAGTACACATACTGGTAGGAAGATAAAAAGAAAAGTTCCTGAGGGTTCATAGGTGGCATGAGTAACACCTCATTGGGAATAGAAGATCACACAGTTAAATGATATCATTTCCTTTCCAATAGGCTGCCATTGTAACTGTAGCTACAAAATTCACAGATATCGGAAAGCCTTCAGTTGCTATGATGAACCTTTATTGAACAGGAAAAGCATTTTTTCAAAAATTACACTTGATTCTAGGACTAAACAGCTGCTTCTTCCCTTTTGACTAAAAACAAAATTCAATGAATGATGAATTCAAGTAACTCAGATTTATTGGAAGGTGATGTCTGTTAAGTCATGCCTGGCCTATTGCGCCCAATGCTACACCACTCTAACATGTTGCAGGTGACATTCCTTCTGTTCAATTTTGTCATCTTTCTTCTTGGAATACTGCTACTGCCCTCCCAATTCTTTAGCATCTATTACATCCCCTCTATGTGGTGCACTTACAGATTACAGATGACTTAAACCTTTACAATTTAGGCATTTGATTTATACAATGGTCCCTCGAAGGACCTCACATTTCTCATAAGTAAAGCACACTTCCTCAAATAGAAAAAAAACACTTTCTCTACCCACTGCAGGTGTGCTCTCAGGCACTTTTCCTTTCAATTGCGGATTTGCTATTCAGATGAGGATGGAAGGCAACAAGGTACCACATTCCAGAGTGTCACAAGCTTAGTCTGTCAATCTAGCAGAACCCTCCAAACCACCATCTTTCTTTCTTTCTTACTGTTCTTGTTGACCCCATCAGCTGTGATGTCCGCAGGTTCTCATCAAACTATTTCTGACAAGTCTTCATCTCCCCACTTTACACCTTGACCCCCAGGTCTACAGCTTAGTTATGCCACCCATTATGATGAACAGTACCCAAGTCAAAGTCAGAGTGGTGGTGACCATTACTGACAATTGCCGCATTCCCTGCCCCCCTCCCCAGCACCCAAAGTAGCCCATGTCCTCTGATGCTGTATTCTGTCTCAACTTTATATCTTAAGTTGCTCCCTTACTGTGTTCATCCCAGCATGATCCCTCCAATCCCAAAAATAGACTTCCCCTATTTGCTCACCACAATAATGGCCAATGATGACAACTCCACCCTTAGGTGAACAGATCTCCAGCACTGAATATGGCCTAAAGAAGTTGGAATGACAGCCCTGACTGATCACTCTGCAGTTCCCCAAGTGATTCACTGTTAATCCCAGGACTAGTTACACCGGACCTGCAGGGCTGACTGTAGCTCACTTCCTGGGCTGTAGTTAAATGAATCTGAACATTTTTATGATTCTGGCTGATGTTATTACTAGACAAGTCAGTTTCTAACCCGAAATTTGGTTTGTCAGATCAAATATGTTTAATCTTACAGATTTTTGGCTAATTGCAAATTGTGATGAGTTTTTGGAGGGTTCTTCACCACAATACTTAGCAGGATTTCTCACCATATCTTACCAAATGTAACTCATTAATTACTTACACTGCTCCTATGGTGTCCTTCACATCTGATTCTATTCACATCTTACCATGTGGTATTCCTGGAAAAACTCACACAACTCAGCAGATATCCATCAACAGACCAGCATTCCTAGCACCTTCTGCATATTAAAAAGCTGCCTTGCACTTAGACAAACACTGGCATTCTGAAGCTGCCCTGCTCAGTGACTGAACTGTGAGAGGATGTCATGAAGCGGTAAGATGGCAACGTGATTCTCCAGCAAGATTCTGGAGGTTGTGGTCAACAGGATTGAGCAAAAGAGGAGTATCGTCTTCTTGGAAGATCAGCAGAGGAGACCACACCAACAAACATTTGCAGATTGGTCTGAGGTCAGCACCTGGGTCAGTGCAGTCTCAGTTGTGTGGAGGAATGGCCAGCAGTGCCGCAAGAAGGCCAGTGCCAGGCTAAGTGCCACACCCTTCTCTCTAGTACCTCACACTCATTCTATCTCTAGTACTATACCACCTTCTACCAATAGTCATGGTCTCACTGTTGCCTGCAATATCTTCCCAGATTTACTCTCATTTTCCCCAACCTCTCACACCACTAACGTTGTATGACCTCTGCACTGCCTCCTTACTAGCTTAGAACACCTCACCAGCTTTGCACCAGCTGCACCAGCACTAAGAGCTGTACCATCCATAATCAACTCAATAAATCCCTTCATTGCTCCTATTCCAGAAAAATACACAATAGTACAGAAAGGGCCTGGATGGGAGAGAGGTGCCCAATACTAGTATCTCCACCACGTATGAGCCGAGAATCCCGACCCTCACTGAAGAAGGCAGAGACTGCTCTTACAAGGATCCTGAGACATCCACATCCCACCAACCAAGAAAATACCTTGCAACCTTCCACTGCAACTCTCACAGTGACCCCATTGAAAGTCTTATTCATTACTCATTACCTCTAACCATTGGCCATGATACCTTCTGTCCCTCCTTTCCTACAGATGGTGGGATGTCCACATAGAAATGGTTTGCTTCACCTGAAACCATCTCCTTGACCTCTGACAGTGAGAGTACTTATGGCTCAAAGACAATATCAGTAAGGTAGCCACCTCCTCCTCTCCACCGGCTTAGATACCGAAGCCTGGTCGGAAATGTCACCATCAGAAAGTCTGGGAGCACAGTGCAGTGAGCGCCTCCCTCAAATATTTCTATAGCTGACTGAAGCAGAAAGACTTCAGGCCATTGGTACACAGAGGACTGACAGAGAATAGATACCTGCTCATCCCCAGGTAGGAGAGGACCCTATGGTATCAGCGATTAAAGACTTTGTCAACATGTACATGGAGGAACAGGAGAAGCAGGTAGCTATGTGCGATGCACTGATCCTCAAAGGCTGGAGTGCAGCAAAGCTATTGACAATCATCTACCATACACTTTTCACCATCAGTCTGTCTCAATAGACAGGTTGGTGGCTACCATGGAAAGCCAGGCACTGTACCCTCAGGGTTTGCTGGAGAGGTGCACATACTTGCACCCTATCGTCCCCATTACTGGTCCTCAGAACTAAAGGCATCCTGACAGGAAGATGTCACAAGGAGACTGGGTGATTTCAGGTAATACATAGCTGGAAGAGGAATCCCATACAGGCTCCTCAGAAGTCTCCTCTCAGAACACTTTAGAGGTGGTCAGACCCTCCATCTTCACCCTGCCTGTCCTTCCTCCAACCCTTAGGCCTTGAAGCTGAGGGGTGTCCACTTGTCTTTGCAAAGGATCTCTTCAGCATGTCTGTGCCATCCAGATACAAACACCCCCGCGAATCGCCCAAACAAACGTCCAGGACCAAAAAGCACCACTGCCAAGGACGTTCCCTCCACACCAGCTTCAGAACCCCAGGATGTACTGAAATATAGTGTGGGGAAAGAAAAAAGAGAAGACCTATTAAAGACACTTTGGTAGTACTGGTGACATTTTACTGAAAAGTGTGATGCCTAAATTAATGTCCATATGGTACATACTATGGATCATTGAGAGTGTGAATCAGCATGGAACATGGGAGTAAGATCAATCAGGTGTATGTAGTCCTGAACAGCCCTATTCCTTCCCTGGCCTCTGAGCGCAAAAGTGCCTGTGTGAATGAGGTGGTCAGCAATGTTTGAGATAATGAGGTTTACAACATACAGGGAGGTAGTACATTAGGATCACAAGGGATAGGTCCTGTACAAGCATTGGTCTGAGCAAATATTCTCTCCTTCTAAAGGTCGCACATCAGTGGGTTTTTCAGCCTTTCTCCCACAGGTCAAAAAATATTTAGTCCTCCCAATCTGGGTGTGGTCACAGCCATTTTCCTCCACATTACATCCTTTCAAAGTTCGGCACAATGGAAGATGACAGTGAGCAGCCATCGGCCAGTAGCTTCGAGACTCTGCCTCCACACGTCTTTGAGGCCGTGAACGTTCAGACCCCTTTCCTTGTAGCTGTTTTTGTGAACACTCTATGCTTCACACTTCCCCAACATCACACTCAGTCCATTGACATGAGCCTGAACCTGTCCACTACTTCCTCCTATCCCCTCACATATGAACTGACCATGCTAGGTGTGATCACACACTGCTCCCCTCCTTGAAGCTGGAGTTCCTCTGACCATGGAGGAACACCCCTCCTCTGTACTCTATGCCTCCCTTACAAATGCAGTTACTTTTAAACAGATCCAATCATTTAAATGAGCTAACTTCTTAAAGCCACTGTAGGGCAAACAATATTCAATTTACTGGCTTGTATTGAGCTCATTACATAGTTGACCTCGTTATTGGTCTTGAATAGTTATATGACCAATGTTTGGCCTAAGTAAAAATTATGTGCTAGGAATCAGAAAAGTCTTGATTACAATGCAGTGGCAAATTTGTTAATTTGCAGCATTGGTACTAGCGTCTGTTTATTAAGGTAAGTTTTTTGTCAGCTAAGGTAAAATCTAATGAATAAAATTGATTGTCGTTTCAAGGACATAGCAAACTTTTTTTAAATTGTATATCAGGGTAAAGGGAAATGGCACAGAAGGAGCTGATTCATTAAAACTGTAAAAGTAACTGTAAACAGTAAAGGATAAGACAAAGGTCGAAAGGTATAAAGTTGGAGCATAGCCACTTCCCTCATCTTAATATACCTTTTTTGAAATATTTGCTATACACTTGAAAACATCTGTACTTTTACTCATATTCCTTAGTTCCTCACTCTTTTTATTTTAAATTTTGTTTTGTAGAAGACTCCCAGTCTTTGTTTTTATGCATGTAAGAAGATGTAAAAGTCCACGTGGGCTCCTGTATCAATCATGGGGTGCACAGACCACTCATCCCTGAATCCTCTGGTATTAAGTGACCTGACATAATATTCAGGACCAAAGCCCAAGTTAAGCTGGACAGAGGAAGTTAAAATTGACCCTTTTCTCTAGGTCATGAAAAACATGTTAGAATTTACTAGTGATATTAACAGTATGTGCTTGGACATTGAAGGCCTACTTAGAAAATTCACTGACAAGTTGAGCTATAAAATCATATATTTATTGCTTACAAATATTCAGAGAATTTACCAATTGTTGCAGTAAATTTAATTCCTATTGACTGAACAATATAATTTATATGTAATTAATTGCTGATTCCTTTTACATTATCCATAGCAATGCCTTCCACAGAAATTCAACTTCACTTTTTCTACAAAAGCAAGTACATAATGTGGAATCCTGCCTGCATTTCTCACTGGCTTTAATCATTTTAATGCTGAGCTAAATTTCAGGTTCGCAAAAGACTATACCAAACGTATCGAGTTCAACTTTAACTCTGAGCAATTGGATGAGTTTTGATTGAGTTAAAATCTCACCCAGATTGTCATTAGCATCCAAAATAGCTGAATAAATTCCATGCACAAATGTACTAATTCCAACTTTACCTTTTGGTTTTTGTACAAATATATGAAAATGACCGCCAGAGAAAGCCCAGCTAGTCCATCATGTTCCCTAATTCCACCTGTACCTCATCAACATTTGTGTTATTTTCGTAACTGAGACAAGCTGAACCCTAAAGTAAGCACGCATTACCAATTTTTAAATATATTATGTATAAATGAACAGTGATATGAGCTTTAACGCATTATAACTAAGAAATATACATGCTGGGATTCAAATGGATTCTCGCATAGGTCTAAACAGTCTAAATTTTATATGTAAATGAGATTGCCTCAATTTAATGAGGCATTATCAGTTTGTCACTCTTCAGTAAGACTACTGTCTCCAGACTGTTCACAATTCTTGGAAACATCTAGCTCTTAATTCTGTTGCTACAGCTCATCATTAATGATTTTACAGGGGATTTAATCTGATGGATAAAGCAGCTGACAAGGTGAAACATAGGGCAAATGAAGGAGATCATTTTGAGAACTTAATTCTGACATAGCCAGTATTAAATGGCATCACTTGTATTGATGTTAATGGTATATTTGTTGATATGATCAGTTAACAGTTCCAATACTGGTTCTCTATCAATGTTATTTTGAATTCAGATCATCCATTTCATTCTCCAGTTTAAGTGTCAGCTTGGTTTAATGGCACAGGTAGTCTATTATAGTTCACTCAGGGAGTCTGAGTTGCTGTGGCAACATGCACATTTTATAAAAGCAAAACACTGTGGATGCTAGAAACCCGTCTTCCTCTGAACCTGCTGCAAATTGTTGATGTGATATTGGCTTCCTCAATTTCTCTTTGCCACTGCTCACTTACTCTAACCTGTCTCTTTTAAACTCTATGTGCTCCTTTCTCTCAAGTCTAACCCTGACTTTGTTATTAAACCTTCTGATAAGGGTAGCGCTGTGTTAGTTTGATATGTTGGCCTCTACTGTGTAGAGACTGAGTACCAACCCATTGTCAGTTCCTCCTATTTCCTGTGGACCATGACCCCAGCACTAAACATCAAGCCATTGTTTCAAGGATTGTCTCTGATATTATAGTTTTTTAATCCCATCCAGACTGCTTCCACCTTCTTCCCAAAATCAACAAGCATGACAGCTATGGTAGACTTATCATTTCAGCTTATTTCTTCCTACTTTTTCTCCCTATCGCTTCTCACCTGCATTCACAATTTTATTGACATTCTATAGCAATTCAGCAATTTCCAGTTTCCTGGCCATGACTTCCTCCATGTCATAATGGGGGTCCAATCCATTCACATCTCTACCCTACCACGAAGTTCTGAGGGCTCTCTTCTTTCTTAAACAGGGAGAAAATCCTCATCCAGCACCACCCTCCCCCAGATGGCTGAGTTCATTGGCTCTGTGATTAATTTCTTCTACTCCAAATAAAAAGCTTTGACAACAGGTACGTGAATTTCTCACAGTTATGCTTGTCTTCCTGTGGGGTTATTGGAACTTTGATTTTTCCAGTCTTAATTTTTTAATATTGAAGACTTCATAGTTCACGGTTCCTATGGGATCACTTTTACAGATGCATGTGAATTTCAATATCTAATGTTCAACAAGCCTTCTTATAGTGAGGGTTAAGGTGAAAATGATTTAATCTAAGCTAATTGAATCAAATCACTGTTGAATCCTGTTGACTCGTCTACTTGAATTTCTCACTGGACCATTACCGATCATAATCAATTGACCTCTGCTTAGAAGACAATAATATCTTCTCTTTACTTATTCCTCGACTTAACTATAAAATATATTTCCTGTTCCTCAGAAAAAATGTGTTCAACGTTTTGTTTATTCTTTAAGTTTTTTAAAATAATGTTTAGAAATATATTTGACTCTTTTTAATGGAACCTTTATGAACACAAGGTAGTTTAGTATAGTGTGCAGCATTGAAGGAGCAAATGTCATTCAAGGGCAAGTAGCCTTGATGGTGTGTGTGTGAGAAGGTGGAGAATGAAGTGTCGCTTTCTGACTAAAAATAATCTCGGAAAGTGAAGGATTGGTAGTTTAAAGTATTAATCCTCAAATATATGTATAGTCAGCCTACATCAGTAGCAATGTAAAAGGTCACATGATAGTAGACAATGCAGAAAGATGATAACCAACCTGTTCCAAGATTCACCAACAAGATATCAGCAATGGATATGAGCCTAAGGCCACATTTTGATGTGCAATATGGGAAATATTTTCTTCTCCTGCTTGGTTCTGGGGACAATGTTTGTGCCATTGATACTTTCTACCACTTTCTCCTCATGCCTATCAGTGAATTTTTTCATTGGTGCCTACTGGTGGGGCTTGGAGGGGTTAGGGATGGAATCAAGAACATAATCCTGCTCGTCACTTGGTTATCAGCACCTCACTGAAAAAAGCACATCTTCCTCATGATGCTGCAGTAAGCTTTCAGTTAGTGGTTTCTTGCCTAGGTTTTCCAACTGAAAGGCTGAAGCATATCTTGTACTGGCACGTGAGCAATAAGAAGTTATTTAGGCATGGCCTGAAAAATGACATTGCTCCCATGCAAACTTCTGCTGGTAAATATAACCAACTCTCAGATTCACTCAAATTGAAAATTGTTTCCAATATCTCTAGCATGAAGTATTAAATTAACATAGTGCTCCTTATTCTGTTACAGATTAGTTTAAAAGTTCACAATTACTTATGCTGTGTCTGATTCTGATCTATATGCCACAATTTCACCTTGACCATTCATTAACCTTCTTGCCTATGGCCTTCTTTTTACAGCAGTGCCTTTTGTCTAAATGTGTGTGTGTGTGTGTGTGTGTGTGTGTGTGTGTGTGGTTGCTGTTCTGGTGTCTGATCCTTAATGAGGTATCTGATAATGATCACGGACTCCCATTGTTCTGTGTAGAAAACAAATAGGAGGATTCATTCCAATGATCAGAAAACTGTGGCCCTGTGAAAAAAGTAGAGGCACACATCAAATTCTCATACATTGGGTTCTCCTACAACATGTGTTCTGCCAAAGCAAATTGGCTATAATGCGATTGACGAATAGGGGAACGCTATTTCTAAAACACAAACTTGTGTTGGCTATAACACAATTCAGCATTATTTAAAAATACAGCTCATTTAAACAGAAGAAGGACTCCAATGCTAAATTGATGGTATAAGTGAAAAATGAAGTCTAGTTTCAAATAATATGAGTGTTGTTAAAACATGCACCTTCGTGTGTAGTATTTTTGCCTGAGTTTTGTTATATATTTAATACGTGAGAATTTTTGAACTTGCTCGTGTAAATCATTTATGCGAAAAGTTGTCTTGTGTTACAACCTGCTCTTTTCCAGCACTATTTTGAATACAATGTTACGCAGGATTATAATGCATTTTAATCCTGCAATTAACTTCAATCCCAATGGGCTACAGAGGAATGAAGGATCAAATTCATCTGCTTCACTTATCTGAAAATCTCTCCAGAAGTCTGTGCCGATGGTATGTCAGGTCAGATCTGCCTTTACATAGAGGAGGGAATTTTACTGAAAATTGCTGATGTGTCAATTTCAGGGGACTTTCATGAAGGGTTGCTTACTGCGAGCTCTACCTCACACAATTTTGCACTGCCCACCTCTTTTCGACCATGCTCACACTATCATGCAGTACTGACCATTGCTGGGATTTCCAACGGCAGAACTCTAGTTAAGGCCCAGCTGTCACTTCATTGCAAATATAAGATTAGATTCATGAATGTGTTGACTTTTTGCAGCATCACCTGTCTGATAAACTGTCATTATAACAGCAGCTGTAAGAATGAAGCTACACGGGTGAGGCAGAATTTGGAAAATGTAATTATTATGTGTCCTTTGTGCCCCAACCCCGCTTTTCCCATTGGTCCCATTATTTATGTAGTGCGACTTTCTGTAGCGTGATTTTCTATAACGCGATGTTGCGCAGGAACACAACTACCATGTTATAGCAGCAACCCCTGTACATGGCCCTGATCCATAAAACTATGAATATTAAAAGAGAATTACTTTGTCTCAACATTATATCTGCTAAATCATCCATGACCAGAATTAATGAATGATTATTACAGGTTCATGCTACCTAATTGCTTTTCACCTTTTTTTGCAATTTTTGTGTCATTGTGTAAAATTCAGCATTTTGTTTCTTGGTCATAATGGAATGAAGGAATTTATGGAGAAGGGAAAGAAAAAGTTACTAAAAGGGATATTTTCTAACTCTTTTTCACACGGAATCCTGGGGACAAACACAGAGAAAAAAATGTTTCAAAGTTTCTGAGCAGCCATCAGAAATGTTTCATTTTCCTGATCCATTAATGAGCACAGGGCTCTGTAGAGGGTAGATTTGTGCAAAAGACATTCCTAGATGCTGGTGATGCTGAATATAGACTAGTACAGGGCTGATTTAATAGGCTAAGAAAAAGCTCCTCTAAAATGTACTTGTTGTAGTAATAAGAATAAATTTATTTTAAAAAATTGTAACAACTGCATTAGCAGCACTTAAATTACTTACACAATATGGACTGCACCAGTTCAAGAAGGGAATTTACCACCATCTACTCAAGGCAACTAGGGATGAGCAATAAATGTTGGCCCAGACAAGGATACCCACATCCCTTGAAAGAATAAAAAAAACTATTAATTATATTCAATAACCGACTTTTCTAAGCTTTGAAGGATATATATTCGAAATCTGCTTTGATGTCTCATTCTTTTTGTGGCCTCATACATAATAGTTCTTTGACTATGTGATGTGCTCTATTTGACTGTTGGAGAAGCTGATTAGACTGGAATTGGAAAATTCTTGCAGTACCTTTCCAAGAGACTGAATATTCCACTATGCTTTTTCTCTCCCTCATCCTATTTATTATTCTCCTAATATCTCACTTCGCTTCCAAGGATATTTCAAGTGAAGAGTGATCGTATTCATTGATTCAGCCATTACAATATCAAACATTTATTATAGTTCAGATAAAGTCACCATAGTCCCACTCTTCCATTAGAGCGACAGAGACAACTGGTGGTGGGTTAACTTGAGTGTTGCGACTTCTCAAGCAAGGAGCGAGGTCAAGAAAGGTGAGAGCTCCATGGTGACCTCTACCAATATAGGAATCGAACCCATGACGTTGGCATCATTCTGCATTATAAAACAGCTGTTCGGTCAACTCAGGTAACTAACGTCAATGGCTCACATGGTCAAAACATCAATACGTGTAATCATGCAGTCTACACTGTAGCATTCAGACTGTGCAGGTTTCAGTTCTAAATATTTAACATGAATTTCTTGAATGTGACAGAAATACTCATGAACTTCTTGATCTTATTTACCTTAACAACAATTGCCGAAGGATTTTTCACATGCGTAAGCATGAATGCACACATGCACACACAGAGAAACACTTGCAAAAAAAATATAGCCACAAAAATTGTTCCGATCATAGGTCTTGCAGTAAGGGTTACACTGCATTCTGATAAAGTGTGAAATCTCTTCTTACTTGCATTATTCAATACTCTAAACTTAACACCAGCATAGATGGAGAACAATAAGAGCTATTGCACTGAGTCATTTTCATGATTTATCCTACGTACCCTGAAGGTTAATGTGTTCCAAATGAATTCAAACATTAATGACTAGTTAAGATATATGAAAGACATTTTAACAGTGTACTAGCCTTGTATTTAAGGTATTTTATTATCTCTGGGTGCTTTGGGAATTCACATGATGAACTCTGGGAAGAAATCTAATCTCACTTGGCAGTGACTGACACTTATGGCATTTGACTTTTTTTTCTACAGGCTACTGTTATTGTTATCTCATCTCATTTTTATTATCAGTTTTTAAGTCATATTTTCTATAAAGTTATAGTTCATTATTACATTAAATTCCATACAGAACATTTATTCATATTTTATAAGAATGACAGTAAAATAATTTTACTTAATGAGGGATTTTATTAGGGAAAGATGAGAGGCTTATTAAATAAGGACACTCCCATTGTGCTCACAATTTAACTTCAGTTACAGTTGAGTCCTAAGAACAGTCAAATCATAGCAGAGCAATTCTGGCCACTATCTTTTGATGAACTTAGATTCATGGTGTCGTAGAATTATGCTGTACAGAAACAGATCCTTCAGTCCAAATTGTTAGTGCTGACCAGACATCCTAAAATGATATTTTCCCATTTGTCAGCATTTGTCCTATATCCCTCTAAACCCTTCATATTCATGTACCCATCCAAATGCCTTTAAAACATTTACTGTTATAAATTTACGGAAAAAAATTCTGAAATTGTATTCTGATTTTCTAAAATGCAAGCAAACTTCATGAGAACTGTATTGCATCATTGCAACCAACAAACAATTCACAAACTAAAACTAGAAACATCCTCTTCTCTCAGGAATTTGTTGTAGCAGTCGTCCACTCACCATAGAATTCAGCAATTTATTCCAGAAGGCAATGTCTCAGTTAAGAGAAATACATCAGGTCTAACCCTCTGATTGCAGCTTTTGCGAGCAGAGTTGTTAGTGAAAACATCCCTACTCATTTCAAATAGCCTATCGATAGGTTGTAAATAATCCACTCAATTTAAAAACTGCAATTAGGTTCCTTCTAGGACTGAATTTATCAAAAGTGAGTCTTGAAGAGGAGAGGGTAATTAATCTCAGTGTTTTAACCAATATTTATTCCTTAATCATGACCACGTAACTATATTACCTGGTAACTGCCGTGTTGTTGTTTGTGGGAGCTTGCTGTGCACAATTGACTGTCATGTTCCTACATTATAACTACTGACTAAACTTCAGAAGTATCTTATTAGCTAGAAAATACTTTGAGGTGTCCTTCAGTCTTGAAAAATGCTATTTAAATGCATGTATTTTTCTTTCAAAATAACTAAGCTTAGGCAACTAAATTGGATAATTTCCAAACATGGCAGTATGGTGCATGATGCACAATTAATCTATGTCCATGCATTTTAATACATGCAGGATAACAACTGCATATTGCTGGTGCATTGGTATGATTTCTATATGCCACACATTGAATTCAGGAGTGACACTTTTGAAGAATAGTCATATCAGACTTGTAACATTGATTAAGTTCCTCTCTCCACAGATGCTGCCAGACCTGCTGAGATTTTGCAGCATTTTTCCCAATTATTTGAGAGTTATGTCTCCTACCCAGACGGGTTGTATTAATCTCAATCTCATTTAAAAATGGAAAAGGTTAAACAACAGAAACTAAAACATTACTTTGGCAAGGAATATTCCAATCTGTCCAAAGTGAAAGGAAGATTAAAAATAGAAGACAGCATTATGGTGGCTCAGTGCTTAGCACTGCTGCCTCACTCCGCCAGGAACCCAGGTTCGATTCCACCCTTAGGTGACTGTCCGTGTGGAGTTTGCGTATTCTTCGCGTGTCTGCGTGGGTTTCCTTTGGGTGCTGTGGTTTCTTTCCACAGTCCAAAGATGCGCAAATTAGGTAGATTGGCTGTGCTAACTTGCCCATAGTGTTCAGGGGTGTGTAGATTGGGAGGGTCTGGGTGGGACGCTTTGAGGTTCTGAGTGGACTTGTTAGGCCGAAGGACCTGTTTCCACACTGCAGGGATGTTATGATTTTGTGACTGATCGATCCATAAAGAAGTGTCAGTTTGTACCATCATCTGCTTCTCACATTGCAAATTGAGGAATGAGGAAGAAATGGGGTAAGAAAAGATATATTGGGTGTACAAATACCTTCAAATTCAATCACTTCAGCAGAGCCCAAGGATCACAGTGGTCCAACAATTGCTTGCGCTGTCTCCTCCATAGTAATTGAAATATGTAGATGTGCCTGTATACTTCACAGTATGTGTAGAAAGTTACACTGCCTGCAGAAACATTCATCTCAGATACATGGTGTGTCCATGACTTCCCACATACTAAAGGCTTTATATTTCACTTGGCCAAGGTGCCTTACCTTATTTGAACTGTACCAACTATTTATTACAAATAGAATAGCTTACCTGTTTCTTCTACTGCACCAAAAATAGGAGCCAACTATTGGACTGTAAATACATTAAATAAAAGAGGGAGAAATACATCTGTCCACCCATCTCTTAACTCACCTTTCACCAAACCTACGCTACTTGAAAGAAGTTAAACCCAGGTAGATACAATGTTCCTTCATAAGACAAATTGAAAACCAAAGTCAAGAGATAATTAGAATGGGAGTCATTTATCTAGATTACAAAACTAAAACAAATGTTTTTGGGAATGGTTTCAGTACCTAAGGCTAACAATTTGTGTTGACCTTACACAAACAAAGAAGACAGTTGTAGTGAATACCACGCTATGTGCATCGTTGATAAAATTCTAACTAGTCTATCTAAGAGCAGATTTTTTTTTACAAAATTTATCTCAAATAGCTGTGACCCTTGGGCTCTACTGAAGTGATTGAATTTGAGGATATTTGTACACAGCTACAGCCATTGGATGAGCAATTGAGATTGCCTTACCATATTTTAACTCTATTTGAAGGTTTTGTTTTCGCAAATTATCATTTGGAATTGCATCTGTGCACCCAGAGATTTTGTAAAGAACAATATCAAACATCTATGGTCCAAAAGTCTTTGCAGAGTGGTATATCAGAAGGATGATATCTTGATCCAGGCTGAAACAATAGAAGAGCTTGATCAGAGAACGCACACAGTATCCAATCATTTACAAGAGGAAAGCCTCACACTTAATGAAAAGACCAAATTCTTCAAAGAACCCATTTGTTTCTTGGGCCACATTGTGCATTATGAAGGCATCCTGGCATATTCTCAGAAGATCCAGGTCATTACAGAATTCCAAATTCCAAAGTTAACCCAAGATCTTCAATGATTCTTACATACGATGAATTAATTTGAATTTTTTTTTGACTAAACTAACAAACTTGAGGTAACTCCTCAAGGAGACTCAAATACATTGTTGATGTCTCCATCATTCCAGAATATTAAACAAATGGAAATATTGACAGATGTCTTAGCACATTGGAGAGTGAGTTCGGTAGATGTCAGCTAGTAAGTACCTGTAACTTTCTAAAAGTGTGGTATGTAACAAAAATGTAACTAATTTCCCACTGCGTTTAGAAATAAAGTAAGATAAGAGAATAAAGTAAATTTCTGAAAGCCTCAGGCAAAATAGACATACTATGCTGGACAGTAGCTGATGAGTTAATTAGGTAAATTGGTTCAGTCGAGTACTTGCATTGTATGTCCAAAGATTACAATTGCTTTTTGCAGTTTGAAAGCAGGGTGAAGATTTCAAGTAGCGTAGGTTTGGTGAAAGGTGAGTTAAGAGATGGGTGGACAGATGTATTTCTCCCTCTTTTATTTAATGTATTTACAGTCCAATAGTTGGCTCCTATTTTTGGTGCAGTAGAAGAAACAGGTAAGCTATTCTATTTGTAATAAATAGTTGGTACAGTTCAAATAAGGTAAGGCACCTTGGCCAAGTAAAGACCAAGCCTTTAGAATGTGAGAAGTCATGGACACACTGTGTATCTGAGATGAATGTTTCTGCAGGCAGTGTAACTTTCTACACATACTGTGAAGTATACAGGCACATCTACATATTTCAATTACTATGGAGGAGACAGCGCAAGCAATTGTTGGACCACTGTGATCCTTGGGCTCTGCTGAAGTGATTGAATTTGAAGGTATTTGTACACCCAATATATCTTTTCTTACCCAATTTCTTCCTCATTCCTCAATTTATAATGTGGGAAGCAGATGATGGTACAAACAGACACTTCTTTATGGATAGATCAGTCACAAAATACATGCATGGAAAGATGACCTCTGCAGGAGGAAACGTTTAAGGCGATGTTGAAAGCAGATGAAGCCTAAGAAGAAGTTTATCAGGGGACAAAGTTTCCACATATAAACCATTGCTAGTGAAGAATCAGTTAAACTGAGAGAAGGGAAAGAGGAAATATCAGGTACATTTGCCAGAAACATAAACAGTTCAGGCAAGGAAGGGAGGATGCAGATACAAAGTTAGAGGATCAGAATAGAGAAGTAGAAAAATGGGCCATTAAGGTGAAATACTCAGAGAGTTTACACATTCGTAATCAGTGACAATGCAAACTTTGGTCTGAGAAAGGCAGAGTAAAGAATGTTGGAGTGAGAGTGAGAAAAAAAATCAGACCAACTTACAAAGTTTCATTGCATGGAAAGAATAGGCTTGCTGAACACACAGCAACATATTGGCATGGTGGAGGTAAGATTGCAAAAGCATTAAGATGTGATTTTTCTAATAATATGAGGAGCCATTGCTGAAAGAACAATTTATGCCAGATTGTGAATTAGAAGCAAGAGAAGGTAACTCAGCTCCTCGAGCTTGCTCTGCCATTCTATTAAATCATGGCTAACCATAGCTTTCCAAAGGCCAGTATCAGACAGACAGACTGATGATAATGATCTGTAGTCGCTGTGATGTTGAGATATAGCAAATGCAGTGTCTGCCTCAATTCAACTGTAAAATTATGTTTGGTTTTGTATATGCACCGACATATTCATCTGATGCCCAGTGACCAGTTCAGGACGGGAATAACCCATCCCTTTGGATTTTGTACCTTGGGTACCCATGAGTTCAGTGGGAAGACTCCATCCCACTATCTGAGTAAGGGGGTCTTTATGCATGACATTTTTGAGGGTACAGTTCATGTGTTCCACAATATTTTTGATTTTATTTTATTTATTATTGTCACATATACCGAGAAACAGTAAAAAGTATTATTTTCCATGCTAGCCAGATAAAAATAAGTACATCAGAGAAATAGAACAGAGGGCAGAATATAGTGTTGCAGCTACAGAGAAAGATCAGCTCTAATATATGAAAGGTCCATTCACAAGTCTGATAACAGTGGGATGAAGCTGTTGGAGTTGGATCATTTACCTTTAATCCCCAATTGCTTTAAAGTAAGTTTAATGACTGGTCTGTGAAGAAGCTATTCTGACATGACATTACCATCTGCAAAACCTCCTATCAGAAAAAAAATTCCTCTAAGACAGTTCTGGACAGTCCACAATGCAATGGTCACCTTACAGAAAAAGATTTCCACCCATTTGGTGAAAATGTCCATTAGTATAAAACAGAATTGTTTACCATTTGTTCTAGCCACTCAAGTCTGAAGAACGAGGCATGTGAGATAAGGTGATGGTCCAAAATTATGTGAGAAAGGGACTGTTTGAATAATTCTGGTGTGGGAAATTTTAAACCACTCTATGAGCAATCATGCAGTGTAAAGTACAAAACTAGTCAATTGGTATATGCTGTCCAGTTGTCCAAGTGAGTGAAGTGGTTTCACCTCAGTCAGAGGAAACTTTATCAGTTGAAGATCATTGTTCCTGTTAAATTGCTTTTCTGCAAGCCTGTGATCCATTTGCATGGGTTTATAACATACTCAACCCCACATGAGGGTATCATAGATGATAAAGCTCCGGATGATGACAATTGGATATTTGCAGGAATTTTATTTCATTTTATAGAGCAATGAGGACAGACTAACAGAACTGCATGAAAATAAGGACAATAAGTTGTAAAGGTCATATCCTATATTAGTATTGGGCACATCAGATCCCAGAATTAAATATGTCTTGATAGATCATTTTTTAAAAATTTAATGTGGTAATGCTTCACTGAAACTTAAGCATCTCAGGCTATAAATGCAATTTTAAAAATAAAAGTGGTTTACTACACAAAATAATTTAAAAAGAATTAAACCAAGCCAAGCTATCTAAATGTAATACAGTTTGAAAGAATTCAAAGGTACAGAAAATCATAATTCTTCTCGATTCTCCAGGACTATCACTTTATAGTTAATCAAAATTCAGAGAAATTACCCTTCCCTATCAAATCTGTAGGTTTAACTCTTAAGACATAAGACATAGGAGCAGAATTAGGCTACTAAGTCCATCAAGCCTGCTTCACCATTAAATCATGGCTGATATGTTTCTCAATCACCTTCTCGTGCCTTTCTCCCCATAACCTTTTATCCCCCGACTAGTTAAGAACCTATTTATCTCTGTCCTAAAGACACTCAAGACTTGGCCTCCACAGCTGTCCGCGGCAAAGAATTCCACAGAATCACCAACTTCTGACTGAAGAAATTCCTCCTCATCTCAGTGCTAAAAGGTCATCCCTTCACTCTGAAGATGTGCCCTTGGGTCCTAATCTCTCCTATTAGTGGAAACATCTTCTCCACATCCACTCCATTCAGGTCTCTCAGCATTCTATAACTTTCACATCCTCCTAAACTCCTTCAAATACAGACCCCAGAGTCCTCAACTGTTCCACATATGACAAGCCCTTTATTCCAAAGATCATGCTTGTGAATTTCCTCTGGATCCGCTCCAAGGCAGCACAATTTGTTTTCACTGTTTCATCTCAGCTCTGGTTTGAAGCTTTTATTTATAATTTGCCCAGGAAACTCAAAACTGAGATCTTGAATAATCAATTGAAGATTTCAAATACCCCTGGTCTGGAAGTTACAAACTAATCTCTTTCTCTAAGGTAACTTATTCCTAAACTGCACTGCTCAAGCTTCTTTTTCTAGCAGAGACTATATTGATATTTGGTTTCAGTCAGGTCTTCCATGAAATGTCCCTAAATAACTTCTATTCTTTTATACCCCAAATATACTATCAATACTTGATTATTTTAAACCCAAGGTATTTTAAAAGCAACATAGTGACTTTTAATACATTTTTTTCTTCTCTCCTTTTATAAGTTCCCATAATATGAACAAACTTCCATGAAGACTGGGAGAGGCCTTCAGTTGTCTGTCTCTCACATGTGCTGCTTTACAATCATGGCTCTAAAAAGGCTGAATGAGTTAGTTATTAAATACCTTCAAAAAATGACCAACATTGATATGTCACTCGATTAAAATCCAAATTCTGAAAGAAAGATATTCATACATATAAATTGCGCATCCCTATCACACAGTAATGCAGAGTCAGTAATTTATTATATCCATTCCATTGTAAACCGTACAGTTGTGGTGCAGGCACACTTCATGAATCTAAGGGTCGACTGGGATTGAGTATTACAAATTAAAACATGCCTTGAACATGTGTCCAGAGAACTTGAAAAAGATTTTTTTGTCACAATCTTAAAAGCTCAAGTTTTCAAATGTTATTACATATGAAGTCGTTAGAATACAATGAATTCCAAAGAGAAAGAAAAGCATGAAGAAACATAATCAAATGACTGATAAAAAGAAGAAAAAAGTAATGAGCTTTTTGTTTCAAATGAAATGAATAGTTTCTAAAAGAAATGTTCATTGAAAACTGCAAGCTGCAAAGTTAACTATTAAAACATTTCTGTTTTTTTCCATTAAGAAGCAGACCTCAAAAGAAACAAATCAGCAGTAAGACCTTGTCACCAGGAAGCCAGGTCTGAACTAAGGATTTTGGATTAATTAGCACCAACTATGTAATTGAAACTGGTAGCCAACACTGTAAACTGGCCTTAGTAGAAATTATACAAAAGTGAGGGTTGGAATGCATTGCCTTTCACCCTATATTTTTCTTCCTTTACTAGCCCAGTATCTCAATAGGATTTGGGACAGCTCAGGAGGAAGGGAAGGGTCTCTGTGCATCTTTGCATGCCATTGCATCGTGCAGTGTTTGTCTGTTTGTGTGTGTGTGTGTGTGTGTGTGTGTGTGTACAACTCACATCCAGTGTCAACATTCCCTCACTCACTGCCTCTCTCATGCACACACACAATAATTTTCTTTCGTGGGCGTACTCATTTTCTCCCTCGTAAACTCACTCATTATGACACAATCAGTCTGTCCCTCACAAACTCACTCTCGCACAGACACTCTTTCTCACTCTCATTCACCCACTTGCCCTCTTTCACTCAACTGCTTTCTCTCTATCACACACCGAATCAACCACTCACACATTCACTCTTATTCTCTCATATGAATTCTCTCTCTTACACTTAATTACTCTATCACACTGATTCACTCTTATCACATCTACTCACTTTTTCTGTCCCCTCCCCACTCTTGCAACTAACATCTGTTAGATTGAGGTTTGTACTTCCTTTCCACACACTTACTTTAAAAATCTATTACTATCCATCTTTTCTATGTTGAACTGTATCTGCTCAACCTCTGAACCTGCCTATATCCTATTAGTCTATGAATTACCATGGCCTCTCAGAGCCTACACTCAATCACTTACTCACTGGGTAGAGACAAAAAAAAACTGCAGATGCTGGAAACCAAGATAGACATACAGGAGACTGGAAGAACACAGGAGGCTAGGCAGCATCTGAAGGAAAGGAGCAGTCAATGTTTCAGCCATTACCCTTCTTCAGGAAGAACTGTGTTCATCCAGCCTCCTGTTTGTCTACCACTTACCCCCTGGCAATGGAAGACTTGGAGGCTGACACTTCTGGAGAAGGATATCTGAATGTGGCAATATCTATTTTCTAGTGTCCCTGTCTAACACTGCAGCTCCCTCAAGCCTTGCTATTTTCTGCTACCATTGTTTGGTTCATGACCTGTTCTGCAATTTTGATATGAGGGTGACTCACATGAGCTAAAATACTTTTTTCTACTGAACAAAGAACTATGGATGCTGGATGTCTGAAGCAAAAACAGAAATTGCTAGTGAAACTTAAGAGATTTGGCAGCATCAGTGGGAAGAAAGCAGAGTAAATGTTTTGAGTCTGATTACTCTTCATCTCTCTTCTAATAAAGAGTCACCAAATTCAAAACTTTAACTCTGCTTTCTTCCCACAGATGCTGCCAGACCTGCTGAGTTTAGCCAGAAATTTCTGTTTTTGTTTCAGATCTCCAGCATCAGCAGTTCTTTGTTTGATTTTAGTGTTCAACTCACTGCCAAATCTCTTCCAGATATGCCCACCTTGAAGAATTTCTGCTCCTCTGTCTGACAGGACTTATGCTCTAACCTTTCTTCTTGCTCACCATCATTACTTTAATTTTCTTTCCTAGTATTTCACAAATTGTTTATCAAGATTTGCTTCCACAGCTACATTTCATTCCTCAGTGACTGCCTCCAGTTCAGACTCACACAACATGGATTTTGATTGAGGTTTCATTCTTTCAGTTTCAAATCCACCCAAGATCACAGGTATCTTCATGATGTAACGTACAATGTTCCTCAGACAGTTGACCTTGCCGCATCCTAAGATCCATACTCTGTGCTATGTGCTGCCATATGCACACTCTTGACATCTCTCTCCCTCCATCAATACCACCTAACAGTGTCTCAGAGCTGTCTTGCAACCCAATTTCACTTCATTCTCTGAATCATTTGACAGAATGTTTAAAATTTTCCTTTTCAAGGGGTCTTCTTGATATTTTCTCCAAGTTTACTTTTACATTTTCAGGGGTAACTTTTTCATTCTATGAACTCATTGATTGGGTGATGCAACTGTGAGGTGATAATGCTCTGACATTTACCCTCAGGTTAAACTCACTCTCAATCATCACCCTATAACGAGAGAGCATGCTGTGGTCCTCTGGAACTATGATAACTTTACCTTTCCCTTTAAAGAAACAGAATTTGTTTTAATTAAATGGAGAATAACAATAATCATGCACACATACATATGCATTAGGGCATGTCATTCAGGTGTTGGCTAGCCACTGGACACACACTCTCAGCAGTAACAGACATAGACAGTGACCTCTCAGGTTTGTATAAATGGCTTTTGTCTTGCCCTACCAAGCTGCACAATGCTTGCTGGCATGTACCCAGAGAAATCTTGAGAGCAGGATATGACCATAAGCCAGTGGCCCTGCATAACCAGGGTAGGATTGAAATCCCAGTTGGATGGCCTGATGTAAGGCACCTCAGAGGTGAGGTAAGAGTGACTGGCCTTGACATCAAGGTTGCATTTGACCCAGTGTGGCATCAAGGAACCCCAGGAAAACTGCAGTTCATGGGAGTCAGCGTGAAAATTTCTATAGATTGGAGTCAGACGTTGCACATAGGAGGATGATTGTGGTTGTTGGAAGTTAATCATCTCAGCTCCAGAACATCTCAACAGGAGTTCCTCAGGGTGGTATCCCCAACCCAATTGTCTTCAGCTGCTTCATCAATGAACTTCCCTCCATCATAAGACCAGAAGTGGGGAAATTTGCTGTTGATTGCACAGTGTTCAGCAACATTGACAACTCTTCAGATACTGAAGCAGTTCACGTCCAAATACAAAAAATCTTGGGCAATATTCAGACTTGGACTGAAAAGTGGCAAGTATCATTCATTTTGTGTAAATGCCAGGCAATGACTATCTCCAAAAACGTAATATACAACAGCAGGTCAGAAGTGAGGAATCTTGCAACAAGTAACTCACCTCTTGACTCCCCAAAGCCTATCCGCTATCTTCAAGGCAGAAGTCAGGAGTGTGAGGTAAATCTCTCCACCTGTCTGGATAAGTGCAGTTCCAACAACAGTCAAGAAGCTTGACATGATCTGGGATAAAGTAGACTACTTAACTGCCACCAAATCCATAAACATCCTGTCCTTCCACCACCGATGCTCATTAGCATTAATGTGTACCAGCTACAAGATGCACTGCAGAAATTCACCAAGTCTCCTCAGACAACATCTTCCAAACCCATGACTACTTCCATGTAGAAGGACAAATGCAATTGATACTTAGGAATACTACCACCTGCAACCTCTTCACCAAACCACTGGCCATCCTGATGTGCAAATATATCACTGATCTTTCAGTATTGTGAGGTTAAAAATCCTGGAATTCTCTCTCTAACAGCACTGCAGGTTGAACTACAACACATGGATTGCAGTAGTCTTAGCTCACCACCACCTTCTCAAAGGCAACTAGGAACACAAAATAAATGCTAGCCCAGCCAGTGATCCTCACATCCCATGGGTGAAGTAAAAAAGTACCTATATACCAAGGGACAAGAGGTAGCAAGGAATGTAAAGTGATAGCTCACAAGGACAGTATTGTTGCAGCCAAGAAGCATGATGTGGTTAATCATGGGAAGACATGGAGATAATACATTGGTGGAGTGATGACCCTGTAATGAGCTCTTGTGTTCAGAACCTGGTGTTTAGAGTATATTTTGTCTAAGGATTTAGTAAAGGGTTTCAACATGAAATAGAGGTTGTATCCACAGTTTATTTGTTTTGATACCAAATTACAGCTCTTGGACCTTTCAGGTAGTGAGCCCCTTTTTAAGTCTTAAAGATGAAAACTTCAATTCTAAACATTTCTACTTTATAAAATATCTCAGCATTGGGCAATTTATCCTCCCATTTCGCGCTAATGAAGTTCTGAAACCATCTCTTGTGGAACCTATCAAACTGCCCAGTATGTCTGGAGTAGGTCGCCTATGTTTCACAGGCAAATAGGAAGGGAGGTATTATCTCAGCTTTGTACTCAACATGTTTTGTTATAAGTTCAAAATTTCACTTCTTCTACAGTAAACTGCATAATCAGGAAATTGCTGGGCTTGGTCTGTGAATTCTATTTTCCGCCTCACTGTAAATGCAGACATTTCTCCAAAATTCGTTTCTGAGATAGGTGAAGTTATTTACAGCCTTCAGAGCTGAGATAATGAATGTCATAATAGTTGGAGATAGTCAGAATTTGACGTTGGTTTGTATAGTATCCCTACCTTCCTTAAGATGATGGTTAGCTCATTGTCAACTGTCACTATTGTAAAACAGTCAATGATCTTTTGAAGGTCATGCTCACAGTCTGATGTGTTGGCACAGTTATTAGCATAAAGTAGTTCCCATATCGTCAACTCTGATATCTTATTTTACTTATCTCAGGCTGTGGAGCTTGTCATCTGTTCTGAAATGGGTATACATTCCATCAATGTTTCTATTAAATTTCTGAGGAAACATGGCAACCAAGAATAAAAAAAAATGCTTAAAGCCACTCACCACCCTGACGTGGAAACATATTGCCAGGACACACTCCTGCTTCACGCCACTTGGTACACCAAGATGACTAATGTATTCACCACAGTTAGTGATTCTGGATGTCATTTCATTCTGAAATATCTGTATCAGGCTTACAGCTCTATTAGGAAATCCAGATTCAGCTAAGACTTTCCACAGAGCCTTTCTATCTACTCTGTCAACGATCTTTTTGAAATCAATAAAGGCATAGCAAAGTTCGATTTGATGTTCCTGGGATTTCTCTATACTTACAAAGAAGTGAAGATCATTTCAAAACTGTCTTTCCCTCCCCTGATTCATTTTGACTTTCTGGCAGTCTATGCTCTTCTCATTAGCTCACTAGTCTGTTGAAGAGAATATTTGTTAGAATCTTACCGATTAGCACACGAGTCAAGTTTCAGTTTCCAGTGACCCTTCTTCATAATTAATAGTAGCTTGGAATAGGTGGTATTTATGGTGAAGAAAGCGGGGTGTTGGGGTGTGGAGAAAGGAGTAAGTGCATAGGCGGAGATTGAATCCAGAAAGAGAGGACATCAGCTGGGGAGACAATGGGATTGGTGATAGTATGCTCAGGAGAAAGAAAAGCTGATAATGGGACCATATGTAGGTGAATTTGGGTTGCCTGTGCAGACTGGCCACAGAAATATTGTGGATACAAGAGCAAGGCAGAGCCTGGGAAAAGTAACATGCCAACTGACTCCTTAAATCTTGGCCACTATATACAAGACACAAGCCAGCTGGATGATGGAATACACTTTACCTGCCTTGATAGGTACAGCTTAAATAACTTTGAAGAAGTTTGACTCTGTGCAGGGTGGATGAGCCCACATGATTGGCTCCCCATCAACCACCTTAAATTTTCATTCCTCCACAATCAACACACAGTATTGTGTACTAACTACAAGGCGCACATCAGCAATTTAACAATTGAGCTCCAAGTGAAGTTTTCAAATCTGTGAACTCCACCATCTTGAAAAACAAGGGCCACAGATGCATGGGAACACCATGACCACCAAGTTCATTCTAAGCCACCTACCATTCTGCCTTGGAAATATATTACCATTCCTTCACTGTCACTGGGGCAAAGTCCTGGCACTCCCTCCCTAATAGCACTGTGAGTGTACCTGCACAATATGAATTGCAGTGGTTCAAATACAAAGCTCACCACCAACATCCTGAGTATAATTAAGGATGAGCAATAAAAGCTGGCTTCGCCAGTGATGCTAAATGTCATATATGGATAAAAGCATTAAAAATATATTTAATGAGAATAATTCTGGGTATTTCTATAAACCACAAAAATGCATGACAATAACTTTATCTTTAATCATATATTTAATTATTCAAGCAATAAATATTGAATATTTGTTTTGAGAAATGTGAGCACGAAACTTTTCAACATAATTTCTGTCGCAACCTGATAAAGTGGTAAATCATTCATATTTTTCACTGAGCATATTGCTGAGAAATGAATTAGTTATGGTTAATACTACAACTTGGCCTGTTCTAAAGTCTCACTGATAAAATATTTCTTCAAAAGTTGAAGTGGTTTGGATTTAGAAAGCTGGATTTAAATAAAATGGTTAGAACAGGGAAAATAGAGAACAGATGTTAAGGGCTGTTTCGGAGCAATTGGAATTGAATTGGTGTTTCTTTGTGTTCTCTTCTGGGCACCTACAGCTGTTCATATCAAACTAGAAGTTTTAAAATTTGAAATGTTAGCAAAATCAGAGAGACTGTTAATTCTTTAGATGACTAAAGGAAATTAGTGAATGTTGATAAAATGGGGGAATTGGACCAAAAAGCGACAGTTGGAATTCAGTATAGATAAGTGCAAGATGATTTATTTTATGGTATCAGCTATGATTGAGGAAGCAGACTGAGTGATGAAGAAAGGGGGACTTGTGGGTTGACGGAACATTAAAGACTGTACCTCAACTTGATGAAGTTGGAAACAAAAATAAGATTCTGCATTTTATGTCATGATATACAGAATATGAATGTTGAGAGGTAATGATGAGCTGAATTAAAAATAAAAAAGAGTGTCTAGGCCCGAAACGTCAGCCTTCCTGCTCCTCTGATGCTGCTTGGCCTGCTGTGTTCACCCAACTCTACACCTTGTTATCTCTTTCATCCAATTAACACATTCATCTCCATGTGAAAAGTAGCCCCAAAGTCATGCGTTTGTTCACGTTTTCCATTTAGTACTCCCTTTTTTGGGCCATGTAACTAACCTATCTTTAAATGTTGACTTAGGCTTGAACCTGATCCAGCTTCATTGCCATGTTTGCGACCTCTTCACAAGTATTATTATATCTCCTTTCTATTCACTGCATTAACATGGAGGTGGTGCTAGTGCAGTGTCAAATGTTTGTTGTGGGTATTATGGGACCTGTATCTGCTTCAATCACTGATTGTGTTTGCTCTAAGGTGTGAATACTTCTTACACACTGTTCTAAATATTTTATGATTATTCTTAAATTTGTAGCTAATGGAATTAAATGTGCTTGTGTATATTGGTTTGAAAGCGTTTGAAATGGTGTAATATTGATAAATGAACTAGACATCATCCACAATGATGATAACATGAAAATTTATAGCAGATTAGTTTAGAATCTCGGAGGAGTGAGTGAAACCATCTGATCCTCCTCAAAGTCTCTTGTCATATCATTATTATCTCTAGCTAGCTTCTAACATACAATAAGCTAAATCTCGTAAACTACTAGGGACTCTTTCAGTTAAACAAGAAATGGTTTTCCTTTACCACTCTAGACAAATCATATCCAGTAGGTTCTTGCAGTTAAAGAGGACAGTGGTGGAAACCTGCATATTGAGCAGAAGCTCATACATAGTAGGAGATGACATGGCCATACAACACAACAGGCAACAGTACAGATTTGATTTGACTGCTTGCAAAATACATACTGAGCACACGGTGTGAGATCTTCAGACTCAGCTTTAAGCCACTTGGTCATACAAGGAAGAGCTGAAGATTTAACAGCCTTATAGTTGAAGCCATTGTGGCAATGCTCAACAATGTGGAATCCTCCGGTGAATGGATACACCATGTCAAACCTGATATGGGATAGGTGCTGCAACAGGAGAGTTAGCAACTCCTTGGAGAATTAGTAACTTCAAAGCAGATCCCAGGCTGCATCATGAGACAGCGGTCTATATGAGTGGGACTGAGTTTGAATTTAGCAGTGAGTGATCAGACATCAGAGGCTTAGTGAGTAAAGCTTAAAACCCAGAGTTTTAAGGGTGAGGGCCAGGTGAAACTTTAAATTGGCACAGTAATCCAGGCTGAAAAATCAAAAGCTTAAAGATGATTTTCTCAACTGATCTAGTATCATTGCCATACTAAACAAGCACCATGAGGCTTAGCTACAGAAATGAAAGTAAATAGTCATGAAAGAAATATTAATCTGTGGTCGCAGACTTGGTAAAATTGTGAAACCAGTAGTTAAAATGATAATGTGAAGCAGATTAAAATCATCGTCTAGCAGGTACAGAAATCTTGGAAGGTCATATTTAGGCCATAGAAAGGACAACAACTATTTCAAACGACCTGAAATAAAGGCAAGAATCATTTCATTAAACCACAAGAGCAGGGTTCATTTGGTAAAAGTGTGATTAAAGTAGGACATGGTTATTAAAATCATGGGCAACGAGAGTCACCCAGCAAAGTTATTCAAGAAGTGAGAATCATTCACAGTGCTGCAATTAAAAACATGAGAATCCTCCCTATTAGTTCTGAAAGGCTAATGTTTAAATAAAAACTTAAATTTGCTGTCAAACTTAAAGAAAAAAGCATATAATTGCCCTCAATGTCAAGACAGGATCTGACTGAGTGTAAGACAAGAAGCCTTTGCAAAACTGAAACCAATAGATGTTAAGGAAATTGATGTTAAACCATAGTTTTACATAAAATCTTTGTGAGTTTGTGAAAATCTTTTGTTGCAAAATTCAAAAGAGACATCTATTTCACAATCAAGGGATGCATGCCTTGACTTCAATTATATTCAAGATGTAAAAGAAGTTAAATATCAGTAACTAAGGAGAACCTTTAAATAGGAATACCCTAAATTCTTTAAAAAATAACGGAAGCTTCTGGTAACAGCATTACACTTTAGAAATTATGTCTTATGCCATATATATACTCCATCTCTATACAGTATAATGAAAGAAGTTGTGAAGCGACTTGCAGAAATGATAGAATGTGTATCATTTCCCTTGCCATAAAAAAACGACTAAATGAGCATGGTTACTGTATTTGAATTTAATGGTATTATTTGAGTTTTTATGAACCAAATGAAGCATGGTAATGCAATGATGAGAGAAATCCACACTGTGTCTGCAGATGTTGAGAGTTTAGGTGAATTGTCCAAAAGAAATGTTAAACAAAAAAAAATCTTTCTTTGGGGAGAAGTAATTAGCAAAGGTGCCTATAAGAATTTAAAGATACTGACTTTGTCTCATGAGGATCGCATAGGAAGCTATATACATGCAAGGAAAATGTTAAATAGTAGGCAATGGTAAAGGTGCACTCCAGAGTGACAGTTTATAGCCTTACCGGCATGATTTTGAGTTTATTTACAGAATCAAGTCAAACATTCAGTCCAAACAGCACAATGGACAACAAGCCACAATAGGCAGAGCCAGATCCAGCAGGAGAACTTGAGGGACCAGGGATGTTTAGACTAAAGTTCTGGTGGGTTGTCTATGAAAACATATTTTAAACACTGACAGTGTTTTGAATTATGGATGATATTACCCATGTGTGATTTGTCATTCCAACTTCACTTCTAGAAGTGAAGTGTAGGAAAGCTGCACCAGAAACATTTAGAAATCACCAAATGCAGAGTTGGGCCAGTAGTGTGGTCACCCTGAATCTTCAATGTCATTGATGATTTCAGTGCCAATTACAGTTCAGAATAACAGGAGCAGTTGATACACCTCACATTGGCCACCAGACCATGGGAACTTGTAGACACAGATCTGTTGCGTTTTCATGGAAGGTTTTGACACTTTTTCATTACTTCTTTATCCCAATGGATGGAGCTTAACACACCGCATACCATCGTTATGGCTGTAAATACTGGTAACACATATTATGCTGGACATGCTCATTTACAATGACAGGCAACAGTTTGCTCATGAATGTGCAACCAGTTTGCAGCCAGTACTGGATCTGATTATGTCATATTGTAACCGATATACTCACTATTGAATGGGGTGAATAGTTAATAATTGTGTCAGAACAGTTAAGTCACATTTGAAAAATACTAATTTCTACATGGCACTTCAAAATTATAGGTCCATCCCCACTCCAATGGGTCTAACAGCAGAGTTGCTGATGGGCAAAGTTGGGTCTAATTTTATGCCTTCAAGATATCAAGATGTAAGGAACATTCAAAATAGTTACAAAAGATTGCAGCCAGTACCTCCTTATTCCAGTTAGGACAGGAGCAACAGATGTGGATCAGGGATCTAAATATGAAAAACACAGTCATCCAAGGAGGTACAGATGAGTAATGATCTTATATTTCCAGGAGGTGTCATACAAAACAGCCACACAAACCTTACCCCATTTTGTTTTTATTGTCCGCCAATGACCGAATTCAGTGTGAGTGTTATAATGCAAGGAACTGCAGATCTCAAACTGCCAAGAAATGAAACAAAATCAACAGTCCTCCATTCAACAAATTACTCGTTATCTAGGTCCAAAGAGAACACATCCCAGATTGCTTGAATCTGTAAAGTCAGGATCTTGGGATACTAGTACTGAAGAGTGCCGTAAGCACCACCTACTATAATGACCAATGGGCTTGTGAACAGAACAGCTTAAGATCTCAAAGGAGTGAAACTTAATGTCTTTCTTCATCAAAGCCTCTGTAACAAAGTCTATTATAGCATTGCAAACTGTAATTAGTAGCTAACTTGCAATAAACTACAGGGTGTTCACTGGGCCAGTTAGTGGTTTTCCTCTACCATACTAAACCAAGAAGGTCCCGTAGTTTCCTACATTTAAAATCAATGGTGGAAGCAATCTTCATCATGAGAAGCAGCTGACACACTGCATCAAGCTGGCATGCCCACACAACAAGGGCAATTGAAGCATGGAAACAAAATTAGCTGAGAGACAGAAAACAGAGCGTATTCGTGAACAGCTGTTTTACATGCTGCAGGGCGATACACTGATTTCCCTCAAGACTCAGAATCGAGACCACTGCTCTATCTGATATATATTAATGATCTGGATGGGAGTACAATTTCAAAGTTGGCAGGTGACACACAGCTTGTAAATTTTGTGAACAGTGAGGGAACAGTAGCTGTCCTTAGAGGGATCCAAATAGATTGGAATCATGGATACATTCATGTCATTCAAAGGAAAAGTGTTAAGTGATACATTTTAGAAGGATGAGAAGAGGCAGTATAAATTAAATGGCTCAAATTACATTTGGTGCAACATAGAATCCTGGGACTTCAGATGTACAAATCTGTGGAGGTGACAAGATAATTGTTAAGATTATTAATAAAAAGAACCTATGGGATCCCTGTCTTTATGAAAACAGGATGGAATACAAACACTAAAAAGTTTAACTACCTTTTATAAATCGCCACGCAGACTCAGACAATATTGTGTATGAATCTAAACACAATTACCTAGCTGCGTCAATTTCTTTTTCGCTTCAGCTTTGGGTTAATATACCATAACGGGCAATCCAAAAAGAATGTAATTACACAGAAACTTCTTAGAGAAATGTGGATGGCCTTCAACCTGTGTATTCCCTTGGGACGATAGCATTCTCATCTGTTTTTTCTTGGTCTTGCTGCAGATGTAGCTTTTTGTTCCGACATCATTTTCTATCTGAAGTAAAATGATACACAGAAGGAGAGCATATATCGCTAGAAATTTCTTAAGATTTATTTGTTCTTAATGCTGCTAAAACATCTCAAAATTGTTTAAAATAGTCACGTTTCACTGAGGTTTGTGGCATTTTAAGTGAGAGCCCTCACTATCATCTACATAAGAGGCCCCAGTCTGCCTTCAATGGAAAGAATAGTCACGCAAATCAAGGTCTGCCAAAAATCATAATTTTAATTCACAGAACCCCTATGGTGTGGGAACAAGCCCTTCGGCTCGACCAATTCACACTGATCCTCAGAACATCCCACCCAGACCCATCCCCTACAACCCACCTAATCTACACATCCCTGAACACTATGGGCAATTTAGCACAGCCAAACCACCTAACCTGCACATCTTTGGACTGTGGGAGGAAATCAGAGCAAACCCACACAGACGCAGGGAGAATGTGCAAACTCCACACAGAGAGTCACCCAAGGGTGAGAATTGAACCCAGGTCCCTTATACTGTGAGGCAGCAGTACTAACCACTGAGCCACCATGCTGCCCCCAATTTGGATGCCACACATTTCTTTCTCCTTTCCCTGTCCATTCTCCTAATTTTTTTTAATGCTGCTACTATTCTGTGTATACATGGGCATTTACCATTGCAAGGTTAAAGTTTTCCTCCATTCTCCGCACTTATTTGCCCATATTATAATTGAGTGAAATGAAGGGTGTTCTATTTGATTTCTGGTCAATGATGTGGAAGCTAGCACAGATGTCAGCAGTTTGTGGTGCATATAAGCAGGATAGAGACCAGTGTGCTATGTGCTAAAGCTTAATTGACATTATTTTAAAATTCACTACTCCACCCATCGCCACCTTTTAACATTGTACAGCTAAGTGCTCAGCTCAGCCTGTAGTAAGGGAGATAATATAGAGGTAGCGCAGATGCTCACAGATTGAGAAAGAGGAGTGGCCAAGCACTCTCAGCAGGTGCTTTATCCACCCGTGGTCTCCAGGAAACATTTCTTTTACTTCAACTCAAGCTAGAAACATCAAGTGTGCTGTCTTCATTTCATTAAGGAGGAGCTTTGGGAATTCTTCCACCTTTTGTTGACAGATCTGCAACCTCAGAGCAGGGAGAAGACAGCACCACCAGTAACTGAGAAGATGATTGTAACCAGGAATTTCTTCATTTCAGGAAGGTTTCCTGGCAATATCTCGAAAGTCTCTCAGTTTGCAATCCACTGTTGCATTACGGAAATGACTGGTGCATGTCATGCCAGGAGGCTGACATCTTGCTGTGCCTGATCAGAGGGAAGAAGGTGAAGCAGGCATATGGCAGGATAATAGGCTTCCCCATACTGCAGGCTGCATTCACTACACATTCATGATTTATAGGAGCCACATTTCAATCTAGATATGCAACCCAACTGCAAAGGATCCCACCTCCTCATTGTGCATCTAGTTAATGACCAAAGAATAAAGACCAATACAACATACATACAGGCCCTTCAGCCCTCCAAGCCTGCACCAATACATTTCACCCTTCCATACTAAAACTGTCTTCATGTACAAGATTCCTGTTCCTCTGTTCCCTTCCTACTCATGTATTCGTCCAGGCGTTTCTTGAATGCTGCCATTGTGGCTGCTTCCACCACCTTCTCTCGTAGCATGTTCCAGGCACTCACCACCCTTTGTGTAAAAAACCTGCCTCGCACATCTCTTTTACACTTCCTCCTCGCACCTTGCATCTGTGTCCCCTAGTAATTGACCCATCCAAACTGGGGAAAAAAGCCTCATACTTTCCACTCTATCCATGCCATTCACAATCTTATTAACTTCTATCAGATCGCCCATCAATCTCCTGCGTTCCATTGAAAACAACTCCTGCCTATCCAACCTTTCTTCATAGCTGAAATCCCCACAGCAACATCCTGGTAAACCTTTTCTGTACCCCGTCCAAAGTATCCACATCCTTCTGGTAGTGTGGTGACCAGAACTGTATGCAGTATTCCAAGTGTGGCCGAACTAATGTTCTATAAAGCTGCAGCATATCTCGTCTATCCTTATAATCAGTGCCCCTTCTGGTGAAGGCAAGCATGTCATAAGTCTTTTTTAATACCATATATACCTGAGCTGCCACCTTCAGTGATCTGTGGACCTACGCATCCAGATTCCTCTGCATATCAATACTCCTAAGGGTTCTGCCATTCACTATATAATTTCCACCTATACTTGACCTTCCAGAATGCATCACCTCACATTTGTCCAGATTAAACTCCATCTGCCATTTTTCTGCCCATGCCTCCAACTGATCTATTTCCTGCTCGATCCACTGACAATCCTCAACTATCTGCAACTCCACCAATCTTTGTCTCATTTACAAACTTACTAATTAGACCGGCTGTGTTGTCCTCCAAATCATTCCTGTAGATCATGAACAGCAGAGGTCCCAGCACTGATCACTGTGGAATACGACTAGTCACAACCCTCCATTCCAAAAAGCATCCTTTCCCCACTACCCTTTCTTCTATGACTAAGCCAGTTCTATATCCATCTTGTCAGCTCACCCTGATACCATGTGACTTTGCTTTTTGTACCAGTCTGCTATGAGAAAACTTGTCAAAGGCTTTACTGAAGTCCGTGTAGATAACATCAACCATTTTCTCCTCATCAACCATCTTCATCACCAACTAAAACAACTCAACCAAGTTAGTGAAGCACGACCTCCCCCATACAAAACTATGATGTCTATCGCTAATAAATCCATTTGCTTCTAAATAAAAACAGATCTTGTCCCTGAAAATTTTTTCCAATAATTTCCCTATCACTGACGTGAAATTCACAGGCCTGTAATTTCTAGGATCATCACTGTTACCCTTCTTAAACAATAGAACAACACTGGCTATTCTCTAGTCCTCTGGGACCTTACCTGTGACCAAAGAAGATACAAAGATATCCATTAGTGTTGCAGGAATTTGCTCTCTTGCCTCCCTCAATGTTCTGGAATAGATCCCATCAGGACCTGGGGACTTATCAACTTAATATTTTTTTAAGATGCACATCACCTCTTCCTTTTTAATGGTAACTTTGCTTAGAAACTCAATACTCCCTTCCCTGAGATCATCCTCCATCCATTCCTTCTCTTTGGTGAATACTGACACAAAGTATCCATTTAGGACCTCATCCAACCTCTTATGGTTCCACACATAGATTCCCTCTTTTGACCTTGAGTGGGCAAACACTTTCCCTGGCTAGCCACTTGCTTTTTATACATGTATAAAAAGTTCAATGTATCAAAGGATGAATGCCTAATACAGTCACAAAACTTTCATTCAGGAACAGTCTACTGTGCCATAAATATTTGAGATACCAACATCAAGCCAGAGAGTGGCTGCTGGACTGCAAGCGCTACCCAAGAACCAGCTATCTTGCTCCTGACTCTGGTGAGCAATGCATGGGCTAATGAGCAGCACAGGTAGAACAAGAGTGATGCAGCTGCACAAAACAGAGAAGGAGGAGGAGAAGGGGAAAAATTAACAAATGCAAGACGCATCATGTGCTATGGTAGCTTAATGGGTGGAGGTGCATACAAGCAATCTCCAACCCTGACACGGGGGATGATCATTAAACATGGTGGGGGAGGGTGTCAGTCTCTGATCCCAGGTGAGGGTGGGGCTGGGGGTAGACTCATCTCCAATCTGGGAGGTAGGCCAAATCTCCTTACAAGAGGTGGTTTGATTCTAATAGAGAATGTAAGTTTGGAGTTGTTCCAGGAACAGAGAGAGGTAAGGTGGAGGTGGAATCGAATGTGAGGGATGCCATAGATGTGAGTTAAGTACTTAACACTGGGTTTGTTAAGAAACAGCCACAAAGCTCACAGCCTGCAGCAGGAATCCGCTCCCCACCCCACCCCGAGATATTCAATGCAACTTGTACCTAGCCAAGAAAATGTAAAATTAGCCCTCTGTTACCATTGATGTGCGTATACATTTTTCTAGAAAACAACATTTTGGTAGTATTGGGTACTGAATTTTTGGAAAGGGAATTGAGTATTTAATCATGTAACCAGACTATTTCTTCTTATCAAATTAATCAAAGTATATGTGCAATAATGGTGCTTGCACTCAGTCTAGAGAAATGCAAACATGGATACAGCACCAATTAATTAACGTGACATAACACTTTCTCAGTTGGTTGAAATGATGGATTAGTCAATAATATTGAATGCCTAGCACAGTGAAATAGTGTATGTGAATAGAATAGCAAATACTGTGCTTCTATGCTTTAGCAAAGAGCTTCACAGCAAAAATAGTATATGAAGTAAAAGACAGGGCTAAGTCTTAAGTTATTTTGGCTCAGTGCAAGTTGTGACGGGTTTTTTGGAAGAGTTCTCACCAAGGTCCAGTAAGATTCCTTGCTGTATCTTACCAAATGCTCTGCATTAAATATCCAACTCTGCCATCCTCCAGGTCATTAAGGCCCCTGTAAGATTTTGCCCACACCCACAGAGCTAAACATTAATCTTCCTTCTGAATGAATAATCATGCTTTGTTATCTACTTTGAAGGTACTACTATATGTGACATTTCAATTGACTTGGCTTATAATAAGATTCAATTTTCCTAGCCCCAAAAATCATGTTATAGCATATGTTTGTTGATTACCTACTTTTCAGTCATGATGTGCAACTCTCAGATTAGTAGTCAACCTAAGCTTTTTATTTCAATTATTCATGTTTTACTTGATTTTACTTTCTAACTGGGGTGCAAGGAATCAAATCGTCTGTGTTGCAAAGGGATGCCAGATTTTAAGACACACCCATTCTTTGCATTAAATGCCATTGACATTTTAAATGACCCCACCCACTGGCAGTCCACATATATTCTCAAAGTATAAAGTCAAACCCTGTTTTCGGATGCTTCAAATATCCACTTCTTTTATTACATGTCGGATAATTTATTTTCATTTTTTGAAATTTTGATATACATAGAACATAGAACATCACAGCACTGTACAGGCCCTTCGGCCCTCGATGTTGCGCCAACCTGTGAAACCAATCTGAAGCCCAGCTAACCTACACTATTCCATTATCATCCATATGTTTATCCAACGACCATTTAAATGCCCTTAAAGTTGACGAGTCTACTACTGCTACAGGCAAGGCATTCCACGCCCTTACTACTCTCTGAGTAAAGAACCTACCTCTGACATCTGTCCTATATCTATCACCCCTCAATTTAAAGCTATGTCCCCTCATGCTAGCCATCACCATCCGAGGAAAAAGGCTCTCACTGTCCACCCTATCTAATCCTCTGATCATCTTGTATGTCTCTATTAAGTCACCTCTTAACTTTCTTCTCTCTAACGAAAACAGCCTCAAGTCCCTCAGCCTTTGCTCATAAGACCTTCCCTCCATAGCAGGCAAATCTCCTCTGCACCATTTCCAATGCTTCCACATCCTTCCTATAATGCTGCGACCAGAACTGTACGCAATACTCCAAGTGCGGCCGCATCAGAGTTTTGTACAGCTGCAACATGACCTCACGGCTCCAAAACTCATTCCCTCTACCAATAAAGCCTAGCACACCGTACGCCTTCTTAGCAACCCTATCAACCTGGGTGGCAACTTTCAGGGATCTATGCACATGGACACCGAGATCTCTCTGCTCGTCCACACCACCAAGAATCTTACCATTAGCCCAGTACTCTGTATTCCTGTTACTCCTTCCAAAGTGAATCACCTCACACTTTTCCGCATTAAACTCCATTTGCCACCTCTCAGCCCAGCTCTGCAGCTTATCTATGTCTCTCTGTAACCTGCAACATTCTTCCCTACTATCCACAACTCCACCAACTTTAGTGTCATCCGCAAATTAACCCATCCTTCTATGCCCTCATCCAGGTCATTTATAAAAATGACAAACAGCAGTGGCCCCAAAACAGATCCTTGCGGTACACCACTAGAAACTGAACTCCAGGATGAACATTTCCTATCAACCACCACCCTCTGTCTTCTTGCAGCTAGCCAATTTCTCATCCAAACCGCTAAATCACCCTCAATCCCATGTCTCCATATTTTCTGCAATAGCCTACCGTGGGGAACGTTATCAAATGCTTTACTGAAATGCATATACACCACATCAACCGCTTTACCCTCATCCACCTGTTTGGTCACCTTCTGAAAGAACTCAATAAAGCTTGTTAACACGTCCTCCTTATGAATCTCAATCCTGTCTAGTCTAACATAAAAAGATTTAATAATTTCCTTTAAATTGAATGTGAAGAAAAGAATTCTAATGCATGCGAGATGTGACAGCATATTTTCTTTGAAAGAATTTTGGGTTTATCAATTACATCTGTATGGACTGTCAAGAAAGTACATTAATCTTTTACGTAAGATCTGAAAGCTTATGAACTAGAATCTGTAAGTCAGTATTCTGAATGGCTAAAATATAATGTGCTCCTTTCAAACTTACCTTATACAATTTATCAATTTTAAATTACACTGGAACTCTGTGTTATCTAGCGTTGCATACCAGAAACTCTTCACATGCTTAAACAAGTTATTGAATCAAACAATCAAAGAGGAGTGGTACTTCACCATAATGATCAGCCTGCTCGTAATGTTTTTAGCTCACCTTTTAAATAGATTGTCACACCATGCTTAGTTAACCGAGCAGTGATGTCTATTGGAATGCCAATAGAGTGGAAGTATTTGTTTTAATGATATTGATGGGTTGTCCAGATTATATTGAGTTGATTTTTTCCCATGATAATTAATTAGAGTGGCTACCACTCATTGGTCTTGGAGCTTTTTTGATTAAATCTAACACTTTATTCTGAGTAAACATGAGTATTAGGTGTACAGTTTCCATGTGAACAATTTGCACTTTTAATTTAGTTACTCAATTTAAAAAAAAAATTGAAAAATCTTGGCATGACTCCTGAAGTAGTTTGATTCTCTGGTGATGATATTGTTGAGAAGCAATTTCCCTTGTCCCTCTGCTTAGACACTAAACAGAAGCATTTAATGCAAGATGATCGTAACTATCCAGTACTGGACTTGCCCCACGTTCCAACCCTGGGCTGTTTAGAGCAACTGAGGAGCTGGTTTCCCACAGGCAGGGCTTAGCATTCATATCAACAGCTGGTAAATTGAAAATGGTAGCAGAATACTGTGGCCTTCAGTGGTTTCCAACACTTGCCAGAGGCTTCAGAGAAGATTTATAAAATGGAAACCAGAAATATATGGGTACCCACATCAGGAAAGGACTGAGAGACAGTTCTGCCTTTCTCTTGAAAAAAGAAGGCTGAGAAGTAACCTTTGAGATTTCTCTAAAATTATGAAAGTGTTTGAAAGACTAGACACAAGAAGAAAGTTCTCTCTTGTGGAGAAATTTATAGCCAGAGGCCATTCGCACAAGATAATCATTAAGAAACCCTACAGACAATTGAGAAGAAACATTTTTATCCTAAAAGTGGTGGTAATGTGGAACTCACTTCCACAGGGAATGATTGAAGCCTATATTATATCACCAGCATGTTCTCAGGGCTTTAGGCAAACGAGGACTGGACACAATACTTGTTGGAACTGATAAACATTTTATTAATTATTTACATTAGGTGCAGCGGCATCACTGAGTTGGACTTCACTCGAATCTTCTTTCCACAGGTACCAGGCCTATGTGATCTGATGTCATGTGATATCATTGATGATGTAACCTCTTTATTCATATATAGCCAATAATCCCATACACTATATCTCCCCTCAAGTCCTTGTTTCTATCTCTTGTGTTGTTAGACTGAAAATATCTACCAAGTTCTTTGAGATCTGATCAAAAGTATTACAAGAGGACATGTGCACTTTAACACGAAGCAAATTTATTAGCTTAATCTACTTCATGTATGTTAAAGACACATGCAAGCTAGTGAGTTAAATATTAGCTTAAACTACATAATATGCATATATATGTACGTAAACAAGTGAATCTCAAACCGCCTTTTATCCATTAGGCACTTTGGTAATAATGGCACTAGGAGCTCTATCTCAGATTCCATGGCACCAGTCTTGTGAACCCCAACCCAATGGTGAGAAGTCTAAAGAGTGAAGCAAAGTCCCTGGTATTAATTTAATTCTGATTCTAAGATTACATGCTGAATCTTCATTTTACAACGATTTTTTCCAACCTCCAAATCTGACTGAGAAACAAACCCAGGTGGCTTCAAGTGACAGCACAAGAAGGCAATTCTCAGACAATTTAGGGTTACATGGTTACTTCGTAATCAAAACAAGTGATTTTTTGTCCAAAGGTCCTGTTTTTACATTTCCACTTTATTTTAATTGCTCATTGTCATGTCCAATTAGCCCTTAATGATCATCCATTAATGGTCTGGCTTGAAGATATAATTTTATACCCAACATTAAACCCATATAAACGCTTTACATTATCTTATATTCCAAAAAAAAGTAAACGAGACCATTCCTGAATTAGAGAGATAGCCACTGTGGTGGTTTGTTCTGTCATTTTGCTCACATCTTTATTTCTTTTAGATGAAGCATAAGAAATTTAATTTCCTGCAGAGAGGCATGTGACCCATTTATTGTGTTAGTCAGGTTGTCTTCTTAGTTGTCTAGACAATTGAAATTGGCATATATGATGAAATCTACACCACAGTAAGTATTTTGTATGTTATGATTGTATCCATCTGAACTATCTGAAAAAGGCTTGAGTAAATTCAGTGCCACTAATGCTTCTTATGAGTATTACTGCTACCAAATGGCGAAGGATACCCATGCAAAGTCTTTGGCAGAAGTGAGGCTCAAGCCTGATGAACAGATTTTTTAAAAAAAATAGTACTGAATTACATTACTTTTGATTTATGTCTCATGTAAAATCTGAGCCTATAATTAAGAGTAAGTATGCATTACTGTTAGCTTGCAACTTAGTTAGCTCCTCCCAGGAGCAGCCTTTTATAACCTAATAGGTACAGCATATCTCATGATGTCAGTCAGCAAAGCGTTACTACTTTTATACTCTATTGTAAAAATCCATTGGCCTTTGCTATTAACCATTGAAATTGGAGGTTAACTTTTTGCAAGTCATGGGCAAAGACTTCCAAATATCTCTGTTGTGTTGCTTTTTGCAGTTTTTCTCCACTTTATTAAAATTCGGCTCCTCTATTCTTCTTGCTGAAGCACGTATTCTCACATTATATTCCATCTGCCAAGTTTTTGCTCAATCACTTAAGCTGTCAATATCCCACAGCATACTCTTTGTTCAGCTTCACCACTTTCATTTCTCACAATTTTTCTGTCATTCTAAAATTTGACTATAGTGCATTCATTTCTCACATGTAAATATATAATGTAAATAATTGTGGCCCCAGAACTGATCCCTATGACATACCATTTGTCATTGGTTGTCATCCTGAAATTGCACCCCTCCATCCTAAAGCTCTGCCTTCTATTTGTTAGCTAATCCTCCATCTATGCTAAAATAATACCTGCAATACCATAGCTCTTATCATATTATCTCTTTACGCATCCATACATTGTGGATGTATACATATAGGCATGGTTGAAAAATTGGAGCCAGACCACTCAGGAGAGATGTTACATGGAAAAGGTAGCAGAAGTTTGGAACTCTCTTCTACAAATGGCAATTAATCATTTGTTGATTTTGAATCTGAGCTAGATAAGTTTTCATTAAGGAACAATATTAGGGGATATGGGTTAAAGGCAGGTATACAGAGTTAGGCCACAGACGACTCTTGAGCTCATTGAATGGTGGAAAAGGCTCAAGGGGCTGAATGGCCTGCTCCTGTTCCTACATTTATAAATATGTGTATGTATATGTGTTTGTGCACTGCTTATATTACTGGAGATGCAAATAAGGGAAAACTGATTAACCATTTAAGGGAGGAGATAGTACATGATCCTGATGGCAGGTATTGGGAAGAGGCTTGAGAGGAACATAAAGACTAGTACGGATTGATTGGGCCTGTTTCTGAGCCATATGTCCTATATTATCCTGTATCATTGCCAAGATGGTTTGAAACAGGTCTTAGTATTTTGCTCTTTTCCAGGCTGCTTCGTGAGATTTTCTTAAGGGCTTCTTTTTGGTTTTCAGCAGCTGCTTTTTCATGCAACCCTAGCTCAAGACACCATATTTGTTTGCAAGAAATTCATTAATGTAAAGTTTTCCTGGTTCCCCATCAACCATATTCTTGGTGGAAAGGTTTAAGCTAGATCCCCACACTTGCAGGGTCAGTTACGTCTCACTCTCCACATAGCCCCAGCATCATCAGCAGTTCTCTTTGCTGTGCACCTGAACTCCACTTTCCCTGATTGGCTGCTACCATATTTGAATTACTTGGGGCATTTTGGGGGGTTTTCAGGACCAACTGTGCCCATGGACTCTATCCCAAACCATGTACTTGAATGCCAAGCTTGGCCAGCTATAATACACACTGTATTCATTTTATTGAGCTTTATGCTAGTTCTAGAAACAGAAAAAACTGTTTTGATTTTTGTCCTTAGTCTTTTGGGGTGTGCTGTTGTTTTATTTTGAAGTCTAATGTCTTCAACAATATTTCATTCAGTCTCATACAAAACACTAAAGTGTGGTACAGTCTTTTATCACAACTTTATATTTTGCAGCTATATGTGTATTCAAAGGAATGATATCTATCCTCCATTTCTTCAGGTCTTTTGGAATAGCAGCATTTATTCCAATAACACCAGTTTTTAAGATGACATGTTTGGAATAAATTCATATTTTCACTTTTCCCTTTTCTGTAGCATTACTGAAGGTGATGCCTTTGAGTGATTGAACTTAGACGTTTTGGCCTCTGCCTCAAAAGTTGAGAACCAACAGTGAGATGAAAGAAATATTGCAAAAATGACAAAGGCGGCGGAATTTTGAGGTAATGTTTCTCATTTCAATACAAATGATATTGGGCAAGAGGTTAAATTGTGTTTGAACTATTTTTAACATTATTATTAAATTTTTTCCGTGATATGCTTAAAAGTGGTAATTGGGTGGAGTTTGATTAATGCAAGAGCAAACGGGTTGATGACTCCAAAAAAAATTATATTCACAGTACCTCCAATACACCTGCACCTGAAAAACCATTCTCTAGCAATATGGGAGATCAGTTGTCAATTTCTTGATAATTGTTTGTTCTGACGCGTGCTCTTAACCCAAACCCCGAAAAAACCCGTTAACTCTTTTGAAGCCTCCGCAATGGCCTGAAAATGAGCATAATAAGCAGAAATTTCTCATGGCGATTGAAAAGCCCGGGGGAAAATTGATGCACAGAGAGATCTGAGTGTTCAGGTCCATTGTACCCTGAAGGTGGCAACGCAGGTCGATAGAGTGGTCAAGAAAGCATACGACATGCTTTCATTCATCGGACGGGGTATTGAGTACAAGAGTTGGCAGGTCATGCTACAGTTGTATAGGTCTTTGGTTCGACCACATTTGGAATACTGCGCACAGTTCTGGTCGCCACATTACCAAAAGGATGTGGATGCTTTGGAAAGGGTGCAGAGGAGGTTAACCAGGATGTTGCCTGGTATGGATGGTGCTAGCTATGAAGAGAGGTTGAGTAGATTAGGATTATTTACATTAGAAAGACGGAGGTTGAGGGGGCACCTGATTGAGGCCTACAAATTCTTGAGAGGTATAGACAGGGTGGATAGCAAGAAGCTTTTTCCCAGTGTGGGGGACTCAATTACTAGGGGTCACGATTCGAAGGTGAGAGGGGAAACGTTTAAGGGAGATATGTGTGGAAAGTTCTTTATGCAGAGGGTGATGGGTGCCTGGAATGCGTTGCCAGTGGAGGTGGTAGAGGCGGGCATGATAGCATCTTTTATGATGTATCTAGACAGATACATGAATGGGCAGGGAGCAGAGAGATACAGATCCTTGGAAAATAGGCTACAGGTTTAGATAGAGGATTTGGATCGGCGCAGGCTTGGAGGGCTGAAGGGCCTGTTCCTGTGCTGTAATTTTCTTTGTTCTTTGTTCTTTTGTTCTTTGATTCAGCTTAGACACATAGCCAGTTTTGTGGGCAGGATTCACTTCTCGAGTCATGTTTTAAAATCTACCATAACTCAAGTGGTAGTTGGTGTTTAAAATTCCACAAATATTCAATCACTCTAATTTTGGCCAAATTATGGCAAGAAATCTGAAGCAGCTGAGTGGAAACTTTAAACCAGAACAAAAATGAAACCATAAAGAGAAATATTTTATATCAAGGCCAAAGTCGTTTGTGTGTGTGTGTGTGTGAGCTCTGGCCAACTATGATTTGACAGAGGTCACGCAGAGTTATCACAAAGAGAATGAATTGCAAATAGAGGATGTGCAAATGATGGGGGTATCGTGCAACAAAGTGTAGTTATCGAGTGTCCTGCATTGCCTCCTACAGGGAGGGTCCACTGATACTATGCATGTTAGTGAATCAGTGGTTTTCTTTCCCTGGGATCAAGGACCTGGGAGCAGGAATCCTTCACCTCCCCATCCAATGCAGGCAGCAGCAGAGAGAGCAATGGTGACTGTCAGATATGCCTGAAAGGAGATGTCTGGGATCAGCATGCAACTCATGGCACATGTGCATGAGGGTTGGGTTGGATGGTCACAGGAAAGGGAAAGGGTGATTGGCAGCAAGGATAAAGGTGGTGTTTTAGTGAAACTCCATCTTCCCAATTCCTTGAGCAACCACTTGGAACAAGGCAGCTCTCAGGGCTTGCAAGCAACCTTGATAATGTTTGCTTTTTGGGCTTGCAACATGAGACTACTCAGTGGATCAGTGGTTGGATAACAGCAGCAATGGTTGAGGTCCTTAAGTAAGTGTTCATTCACACTTTATGGCCTCAATTGGCAATGGGGTGGGATGGATGTTCATCTGAAACTTAATCAAAGCAGAGTTGGGACGGTGATGGAGTTCCAATCTGGTACTGCCGTATCTGACTAAATAGTCTCCCCATTCTCCAAACTCACGTCAAAGGAGACCATTAAATTCAACGCAAAGTGTCAAATTTGGGAATTTGGTGAGGTTGAGTATTTGATGCAGCGGAGACAGAGGTAGAACTTTATGACATGCAAACATGATGCTGCAAGTATTTAAATTTAACCAGTCTTTTGGAGTAAGGCCACTGATTAGTTGAGATATTATTGAATCAGTTGGTAGGGTCTAGGGCTAAATAACATTTCCTTGCTCTGTATTTGCATGCACTCCTGACTACATAAAAATTTCAGGCTTCAAATCTGTTTCATGTATTTGAAGTGCAGAAATTATCAACAATCAACTGCGTTCCATTTCTTGTTAAATTCTCGATATTATTTGTCAGTTACTGAACCGTCAGTTTTAATCTATCCACATATTAATAATATCAACATTTGGCGCAGAAAATGAAAAGTAACAAATTTTAGCAAATGATTTCAAGGTTGTAATGTAAGTTTATGATTAATATGACATCACTGTCAAAACATTCCTCTCATAGTTTATGACAAAACTGAACTTATTAATTAGGCTGATGCTCTGTAATCACGTGGTGTTATTCATGACTCTCAATTTAATGGGATGATATGATGCAAACTTCAAAACCTCTTTGGAGAAGAATTTGAAAACTTTTGTCAGCAAGAACTTCTTTATGATAGCCCAATTCTTACAAGTTAAAATGCTCAACCTGTCTAGGACAAACTATTGCTGATGACTGATACCTCTCCTGCAATGTTAAATATTCACTTCATCCAAAAACTGCCCCAGAGCAGTACTATGTAGCATCTACCCAATTCACCCCACTAACTCACCCAGCGTTCCTCGATAACATCTTTCAAATCCATAAACTCTTCCAGTATGAAGAATAAAGCCAGCAGGCACATGGGGACAACACCATCTGTAAGTTCCTCTACAAGTCATGCACCATCCTGACATGGGAGTATATCCAATATTGTGTCTGGATTAAAATCCTGGAACTCCCAATGAAACAACATTGCCCTAAATGAACACCAGTAGTTCAAGAAAATGTCTCACGACCACTTTTTTTAGGGCAGTTATGGGTGGACCACAAATGCTGATCTTGCCAATAATGCTGACAAAAGAAAGAATGTACAAAGGTAGATAATAAATAACTGTGGAGAAGGGAGAGGAGGTAAAGGAAGAAGTTTAGGAGTAACCAACATATCCCATTCTCATCCTTTCTGTCAAGGATCAAATCACCTGAATGTGGTACCCAGGAAAACAACTCCATATCCCCATTCTAAAGGAGTCCCACATCTTACTTTCCCTCTGTTACTGATCGTCACAACATCCTTGGCAGTCAGATTGAAATAAAAGCCACCATAGAACAACCAATCCTATCACCTTATCCCTCAGAACTATAATAATACATAATCATTTGCTAATCAACTTTCTGAATTCTCCTAATGTCTATCTTTTGGATTATTTTGCCTGGCCTAGTGTTCTAACACACATTGGCTTCAAAATTATTTTCTGTGGAGGAAGCTGTAGATGACTTTGAATGTGCTTTTGAGAAATCTGTGAATGAAATAATTCTAAGAGCATATTTAACTTTTTCTTTTTTGTTTCCGACAAGGACTGGGGCTCCCTATGCTTCAAACCTCTTTTCAGAAGCCATGATCAAGGTGACTTACACAAGTCAATCAACTTCAAAGAATTGTGGGGATTTGGTGGTGGTGGTGTGGGGGTTAATGGTTTGGACAGAAGTGTTGTGTCTGAGCTGCCTGGACCATTAACCTGTGCCAGTGGAAATAGCCAGAAATTGGGAAGAGACTAGAATCTGGATATCAAACTTCATGTTCATGGTCTCACCTCATGTTCATACATGTCACATTATTTAACACCTGCCCATTCTACCAGCTATTTACAAATTGCTGGGCAAGTTACCCAAACACACCCTTCTCTTTTACATGTCTTGGACATACACCACTGCACAAAGCAGCTAATAACTGGGACAGCTATATGCCCTCACCCAGAATGAAGTAATGGCATTGGATCAGCTGAATCATTGAAGAGGTTGTAACCATTGAGGAGGGTAGTCTGTTTTTCCTAATCATTCTCAAATTCCGCTTGCCTCTCAAAACACCATCTCTTCTGATTTATAAGCTGCAACGTTACAAGCATTTATGTTTTGCTTTGTTGCCTTCCCACACTCTCCAAACCTACACTTTTTCCTTTCAAATTTCCAAGGACCGCCACTTTGCCAGGCAATGGCACATAGGGTATGAAGTCTAAGAAAACCAAGAGACTGACCGTGATAAAACACAATCAACCTGTCTTGGACTCACATCAACCAACTCAAATACTGACACCGCACACACGCTAGATGGTGTCAAAAATAAAGGCATGCAAATGGCAGGTTCCCAGGTACAAGTAGCCTGCAGACAGTACAAACGGTAATGTTGCTGCTGTTACAAGATCAACAGGCGTAATAGTCACATACAAGCTGTGTTGCAGAGGACTGCAATGAGGAGTTTGATGGGATGGCCTACAAAAAACGATTAATGGAAATTTCAGTGAAATATATGGTTGGTGCTTTGGCAGATACACCAATCTAAAAGCCCAACATCCGTCAACAATACAAAGAGGAGTCTGGAGCCAACACAGCATTGGGTTTTGTGCAGAGTTGAGATACATCCTTTCCAAAATGGAATTGGTGTCCATGAGAATACATCAGTTACAACCAGGATGCAGCATCCGATGACTGGTGTTTCAGCTTCCATTATATCACAAACAGATGTGATTGAACATTAAGTGTTCAGGGTGAAGTATTACAAGTAAATCTTGCTGCCATCTTTACTGATCCTAATGCTCAGCATGAATTGAATGATGGTCTTTGCAGATCAGCAATCTGTCCTCAAACACTTAGCTGGGATTGCTATGAAGTTGATCCAGGGCAATGGTTGCAGTTTTATGAAGCATAAGCACATGACATTCTCTCAAGATGACATTTGTCCTCCATCACTGACACTCTACCAGTGTGTGTCAGCCATGTTGCTGCTGCTCATACCAAGCAGGTGTATTCCAAGTTGTTAATGTTACTAGAATTTAAAAAATTGAAAACACAGTGAATACCAGGTCAAACAGAGGATACTGGAGGCATGAGTGGCGGACATAGATAGTTGAATAAACACCATGGTTCCTTGTTGGTTGCCAAAAGGCCATGAGAGACTAAGCTCAGAAATGTACGGAAGCAGGTGGCTAGGAAGATCATCTCATGGGGTCTGCATTTGAAGACCAGCTAACAACACCACACAAAAGGTACAGTGAATTCATGAATTATCAAAGTTGGTGAATGACATCTCCTACTTGCCACAAAAGCAGCCTTTTACTTTATTTAGAGCGCCGCATCCAGATATTTTGCCCCAACTTCAGACACATACCAATGCTATCGGCCTCCCTACTACCTCTCACTGCTCCAACACAATTCCAGCAATCTAACTATTGCAGCAACATCACCCGGACACAGAGCAACAAAATCCGCCAACATTGTGCTTTTTCTTTTGTAGAATAATGCAGAATCAAGGGGTGGGGGGGGACAAATCATCTGCATCTTCCAAACACTGCAGAGGAGATTACTCTCCTCAATATGCTGATACCTGTGTCAGAGCTCACGTCTTCTGGCATTAGAGAGAACAATGAAGATAGCAGTATGATCCCATGTTGTACTCCTTCTCAATTTTCATCCTGCTATTTGGTGACCTTTGACCCTGCTTCCTGACCCGCCCCTCTCCCTCACTACAATATTTTGATCCTGAGTTCCTACATTTGGTCACATAAGAGTGACCACCTGCCCAGAACAGCAAGCCAGATAGAAAGAGGGAAAGGAACAATGTTGATAAAGATAAACCATCACTTTTCTTAATGACTGCCGCCAGCTGAGATACTGGGAATGCACATACCTCGGCGGCTAGTGTATAGAATTGGAATCAGTACTGGTGAGTCATCGGCACAACTGGGCTGCAGCTTTGCCAGTGGAAAAGGAGTGCTAATTTGTCAGCTCCCTGGAGGTTGAGGAGGCAGATGGGATCTGCGACAGACGAGTCAGATGAGAACCTTGATGGTATGGCTTACAAGAGAGTACTGAATATGCTTGCACACTGGTACGATGTTTGGTTTAGTTAGCCTATGAGTGAGCATCTGGCCACTGTCAAGGAAGTGGAGATTATCAGCTCCTAACAGCAGAGAGAAACATGCAGAGCTTACCCAATCCACAGCCTCTGCTCCATCTCTCTAACATCTTGTAAACTCAGAGGCACATCACCTGCTGCCCTTGTACATCTCCAAGTCTTTGTGTGGACAAGTCACCCACTCTTTTGCTGTCACTTTGATGACTCACAAGCATACCTTCCAAATCTGGGAAATGACCATTACAAATCAAACCGCACTGCAGAGACATTTCAGACACTACACAAGCAGAAGTTCTTCAAAAAAAATTACTTGAACATGCCTATTGGATGCCTGGTTAGTTAAGGAGTTCTACTGAGGGGTTCAAGCTGCATTCCTTTTCTTTTTTTGCAGAGTAATATGTAAAGTTGTGGCCCTGATTTCTGTGCTCCAAATAAGGTATCTTGGCATTGCATATCGTTCATCAGCTTCTGCCACATACTATTAAGAACCACTTGAGCATCTTTTTCAGTATGGGGATAGTGTGCAGACTGCACTGGAATACACTGTCAGGGCAACCCCAGCAAAATGACAAAGGTGACAGAGTGCTGCATTCTACGCGCCCTCACCGAAAAAAAACTTCACAGATGCCAGCATCCTGTTACCAAGTTACCTTTTATTCACACATGAACAGTCCTTGATTATAATGCTGCCTCAATAGATAGTCAGGCAGTAAAGTGCCTGTATCTCTGACACTCAATCTTCATGTCTGGCAGCCAGGGCTCCCTGATTGGACCAGATTAACAGCCCCAATCAGGGAACTCATGCTCCATAATGTCCAGCTGGCTGACCTCATTACAATCACTATATCCCTCCCCACTTCCCTTACCTTCACCTACCTCTGCTCAATGGATTTGAAGATGGGGAAGCACAGAAATTCCTGCGGGTAACTTTCTCACCATGCACCTTCCGAAACTAGATCGACCCAAAACTTTATTGTGGCAGACGAGGCATCAGGCATCTTTCCCACCCTTGGGTACATTAAGGGCCTTCAGTGGCCAATTAATGGCCATTTAAAGGCTTCATCCTTTCATCCTCATGCTTTTGCAGTTTGTGTTTAATGATGGCAGAGTGGAGAGATCTGTACTCTGTATCCAGTACATAATGTTATCTGGGAGAACAAGTTGCTAATATTGCAAATCAAAATTCCTGATATTGTTATTCATCATCTTGAAGAAATCAGAAGTACAATTAAAAATGGTAAACAACAGACACCGATGTAAATATATTAAGTTTTTTTATTAATCCCATTGCTTCATTTGTTAAGTAATCACCAATAAAATATCCAATTCATAGTTTCAGTGGCATGATCTTCCTTTAATAATTTTTTTAAAATCATATTATCGTAATTTCTGCACCTTGGATATATATGGGCGTATTATATATTACGGACATTCTCACAGTTGGTACTTAGTTTGTCACTGTGCACATAAGGAAGACAAATGATGCAGAGAATAAACTGGAAATCCAGAAGAGAATAACAAATGGGCTTCATCAGTCAGTACAAGCAGCTGCCTAAAAGGCTGTTGGTTTTGTAATATGTGAACATTTATCAGAGGTTAAGTTGTTACGTTCAGCAATATCTAGCATTTTGAAATCAAATAATCTATTGACCATAGAGATTATAGTTAGTTTCTGTCAGGATCTTAAAGCATGATTACACTTTCCATTTTTAACCATTGCTAGCTTATAACCAGGTTGTTCTAAAAATGATGGACAAATTACTCACCTTTGAAAAGTTAATTTGTAAAGAGTTTTTGGCTTTCAGTGTGCTTTTTCTACTTCTTTCTACAATTGCCTGGTGCTAGATAGCTCTCTGACCAAAGACAAGGATAATATTTTACCATTCTGTGTTTTTTGCTAATCCCACTGCTTCGTCGCTGGTTGAAAATGGACAGAAAACAAATGAAAACTGTTTGTAATCAGTAGTTAGTAAGCTGCATTAAAGATAATGGTCACTAACGTCTTACAAGTTCATTCCTGAGAAGTCACTTGGTTCAATCCAATGAACTACTTGCAGAGTCACAGTCATATTGTGTCTGATATCATTGGTGATTGGGATCATAAAACTGTTGTAGCAAAATGTTTGAAGAGTATGTTTCAAAATGTTCGTAGGTTATATTGTCAAAATACTTGGTAGCAAAGTAAACACATAGACACAAATATATCAGAGAGTGAAATGCTAAGGGTTAAGATAAGTATGGGATTTGTCTTCTTAAAATCAAACAAAACTGTGGGTGTGTGAAGGGTAGACATTAAGGTTGTTCTTTTTTGTTACTTTCGGGCCTAAGAAAAGTTAAAACAAGCTCTCATAGTCATAAATTCATAGAGTCTTATAGAACGGAAACAGACCCTTTGGTCCAACCAGTTCATACCGAACATTTTTTCTGATGAAGGGTCTAGGCCCGAAACGTCAAGCTTTCCTGCTCCTATGATGCTGCTTGGCCTGCTGCGTTCATCCAGCTCCACACCTTGTTATCCCATAATTCCAAACTAATCTAGTCATCACCTGCCTGCTTCTGGCCCATATCAATCCAAACCTTTCCTTTTCACGTACTTATCAAAATGTCTTTTAACCATTGTAATCGTACCTGCGTCTACCAATTCCTCAGAAAGATCATTTTTACATGTGAACCACCTTCTGTGTAAAAAATTTGCCTCTTATGTCTTTTTCAAATCTCTCTCCTCTCACCTTAAAAAGGTGCCCCCAGTCTTGAAATTCCCTATCCTAGGGAAAAGACAAATATTAATTTTTTAAAAACTTCTATCAGGTCGCCTTTCAACCTCATATGCTCCAGTCAAAAAAGATCCAGCCCATCTAGCCTTTCTTTATAACTTGAGCCTTCCGTACCCAGTGACAACCTGGTAAATCTCTTCTGAACCCTCTCTAGCTTGATAATATCCTTCCCTAAACTGAGGAACCAGAACTGGATACAATATTCCAGAAGAGACCTCACCAATTTCCTGTACAACCTCAACATGACTTCCCAACTTCTATACTCAAAGGACTGAATAATAAAGGCAAGTGTGCCAAATGCATTTTCAACCACCCTCTCTATACGTGATGCAAACTTCAAAGAAGGTATGTACCTGCACCCCTTGGTCCTACTGTTTTACAACTCTAGCCATGGCCCTATCATTGATTGTGTAGGTCCTACCCTGGTACCAAAATGCAATACCTTGCAGTTATCCAAACTGAATACCATCTGCCATTTTTCAACTCATTGACCCATTTAATCAAGATCCCTCTGTAATCTTGAAGGAGCCACACACTCTTCTTTTTCTAACAAACAAATTCTAGCTTCCTGCCTTCCAATTCATAATTACTCTGCACAACTTTGTAACACTAATTAAGTTCTGGTTCTTGAATCCGGATAGGCCTAGAATGTAAAAGCATGGACTGTTTCCCTTACTACTTCCACAGGTCCAAAGTGAGTGGACTGATGGGAGTCACTGATTAGTGAGTAATTCCTGCTGGGCATTTTGAAATTATTGTTTTGTAAGTCTATGCTTAAGTAAGGGTACAGGTTGATTTGCTTTTTTAAGTCTTCTGAACTTTTTAAACTTCAAAAGGGGTCAGTCAAATAAAAAAATCTGGTTGTTAAAGGACCAGAAATGGCAGTCAGTGGAGTGGTATGCACCTCTGGTCAGATGTGAGAGATGAGGAAGCAGTTGACCGTCTCTGGTGGCTATATCTGCAGGAAGGGTGTCTGCTTGCAGCTGTCCTCTGACGACATTAATTGGTTAAAAGCACTGGGGAGCATGCAGGAGGAAGAGAGTGTAATGAATAGTAGCCTGAAGGAGGTGGTCACAGCACAGGTACAGCCAAGTAGATGGGTGACTGCCAGAAGAGGTAGGCAGGAGTTTCCTGTGGCTATCCCCTTCTTAAGCAAATATTACTTTTGGATGCTATTGGGAGGGTTGGAATAGTCTTTAAGGGGAAAATGACAGCAGTAGCCACTTCTTTGCTGTAAATCAGAACCAGGCAAAATCTATGCGAGAAATTGTGATAGGGAGATCTCTAGTTGGAGCACAGGCTGTCATTTCTGTGGCCATGATGGAGATTCCAGAATGCTGTGTTACCTCCCTGGTGCTAGGATCAAGAATCTCTTGGAGCATTTGTGCAAATTTTCAGAAGTGAATGTAAGTAACTCGAAGTTGTTGTACACATTGGTATCAATGACAAAGGTAGAAAATAATATCATAACATTTATAGAAACATGGCTGAGGGAGGGGCAGGACTGGTAGTTTAATGTTCTAGAGTGCAGATCCATATTACAGAACAGGAGGTACTAGACGTCTAAATGTATAAAGGAAGATAAATCCACAGGACCTGATCATGTGTATTCCCAGACATTGTGGGAAGCTATGGAAGAAATAGCGGGGCCCCTAGCAGCGAGATTTATATTATCAACAGCAGAGAGTGAGTGGTGGAGGACGAGAGGATGGCTAAAATGGTGCCATTATTTAAGAAAGGCTGCAAGGAAAGGCCAGGGAACTACAGAGCAGTGAGCTTGACATTAGTTGTGGGTAATTTTTTTTATTCATTCATGGGATGAGGATGTCGCTGGCTAGGCAGCATTTATTGCCCATCCCTAATTGCCTAGAGGGCAGTTCAGAGTCAACCACATTGCTGGGGGTCTGGAGTCACATGTAGGCCAGGCCAGATAAGGATGGCAATTTCCTTCCCTCAATGACATGAGTGAATCTGATGGGTTTTTGTTTTGACAATGGGTTCATGGTCATCATTAGATTTTTAAATCCAGATATTTTATTTAATTCAAATTCCACCATCTGCCATCGCAGGATTTGAACTTGGGTCCTCAGAGCGTTGTCTGGGTGTCTGGATTAACCGTCCAGCAATAATACCACTGGGCCATTGCCTCTCCAACACAAAGTTGTTGGAGGGGATTCTGAAGACAGGGCCTACATACATTTGGAAAGGCAAGGACTAATTCGGGATAGCCAGCATGACCATGACTTTGTGCATGGGAAATCATGCTTCTCAAATTTGTTGAGGGTTTCTTTTCAAAGAGGTGACCAAGAAGATAGCTGAGGGAAGTGCGGTAGATGTTGCCTACATTGGCTTTAGCAAGGTATTTGTCAAGGTGTCACATGGTAGACTGGTTTAGTAAGGTTACATCACATGAGATCCAGGGAAAGCTAGCCAGGTGGATACAAAATTGGCTTGTCAGTAGCAGACAGGGTGATGGTAGAGGAATGTTTTTTACACTGGAGGTCTGTGACCAGCAGTTTGCCACAAGGATCAGTGTCATTTGTCACTTGTTTTAAACTTTTTGGATGAGAATATAGGAGATATGACGCCAAAATTGGTGCTGTAGTGGATGGTGAGGCTGGTTTATCTAAGATTACAATGGAATCTTGATCAACTCAGCCAGAGGGCTGAGGAATGGTAGATGGAGTTTAACGCAAATAAATGTGAGGTATCCTACTTTAGTAAGACAAACCAGAGCAGGACTTGCAAAGTTAACGGTAGGGCCCTGAAGAGTAATGTCTGAGATATCGAGAAGTGCAGGTGCATAGTTCCTTGAAAGTGGTGTTACAGGTAGACAGAGTGGTGAAGAAGGCATCTGGCACCGTTGCCCTCATCGGTCAGACCAGTGAGTATAGGAGTTGGGGTGCCATGTAACAGCTGTACAAGACGTCGGTAAGACCATTTTTGGAATACTGTGTACAACTTTGATTGCACTCCTATAGGAAGGATGATGTTAAATTGAGAGGGTGAGAAAGCAAATCTTGCAAGGATGTTACTGAGGCTGAAAGGTTTGAGTTATAGGGAGGGACTGGATTGGCTGGGATCTTATTTTTTTCCCCTGGAGCATCGGCGGCTGAGGGGTGACATTATAGACCTTTTAAAATCATAAGGGGCATAGGTAAGGTGAATATCCGAGGTCCTTGTCCCTGAGGCTAGGGGAGTCCAAAATTAGAGGGCATAGATTTAAATTGAGAGGGGAAGGGTAAAAAAGGGACCTGATGGACAACGTTTTCTCCCACAGGCTAGTGTATATATGGATTAAGCTGCCAGAGGAAACGGAAGAAGTGGATACTGTTACAATATTTAAAAGACATTTGGACAGGTATAGCTAGGGAAGGTTCAGAGTGATGTGGGCCAAACAGACATTTGGGACTAGTCCATTTAGGAAATTTGGTCAGCGTGGACGAGTTGGGCTGAAAGACCTGTTTCCATGCTGTTTGACTCAACGACTTTAAACAAACTGGTGGGTTTGCTTTGAAAGCTGGCCAAGTAGTGATTCTGCTCTTACAATAAGAGTTGCCCTCGATGGCATTTCAGGCCATCCTTCTGGCTGCCAGCTTCATCTGTCATTTAAAATAAACACTTTACAGTATCTGAAGCATCTGGGAATGAATCTAAAGGGCCAAAGGTCAGCGATACTGTGAAACTAAAGCTGTTCAATGTTGCTATTTTCTTCATATTTGTGCCATATTTATTACTGCTCCATGCTATTTTTCACACAAGCTTCCAGTTATTCCCTAATTTATCCAGAACACCCATACTGAAGCAAAGTCTATTCACACTTCAGTACACAACTCATATCTTTGATATGCTTATCTTTTCAAAGACACTTGTAAATAATATAACATGGCACAACCTAAACATACAATGCACAGTCAAGACTTAACTTCTGTGTGGTGGCTATGTGTGACAGTACAGTTACATTGCTGCGCTCAATGTCTCATCTGATTTAGAAAGTGTAGTAGTAAATTGTCATGGTATCTGTCATGTTGCTACATAGTAGGAAAAACATTAAGTGCTGGACTTGTTAATCTGATACATTTCACATGAAGGAAAAGCACATTGAAGATAACAGATACTTTTACTAACCTGCGGACTGGCAGAGGCAGAGATTAAAAAGGAAAACTGAGAAGAGTTGATGTGGCAGTGCTGTCATTTTGATGCAAGTGCTTTTATTTATAATAGATGGCTAAATCTGTGTAGATTGTACAGGACTTAAGGGCAGAAGTAGACCATTCAGCCCTTTGATCCTGTTCTGCCATTTACTATTATGGCTGATTTTGTTGTAGTCTTCATTTCACAACAAGTGACTGCTTCTCATATCTCTTGATTTGCCTGTCTATCAAAAGCTTATCAAACTCAGCTTTGAATAAATTCAGTGGGTGTAGGCCGTCTGGTCAATCCTTCTTGAAGATTTTATCCTATATCCCATTTGTGTTGAATGAACTTTTCTAAACTGCTTCTAAACACTTTTATCCTTTTCAAATCAGGACAAAAACATTCTTATTATCTGAAGTTAACTATATGCTCAGATCAACTCTTTCTCTCTTTTTGTCACCATAATTGTCATTATTATATGGGATATCCTACACTAAAAGGTATGGAAAGAATGAGTTCGCTGGCATTCTGATGTTCCTGAAATGCTTTCTTTTGTTTTTGTATCATTCAAGCATGAAAGACAATAGTGAGGTAAATCAGAATCAATGTCAATGCATATCATTAATTTTAGTTCAATATGCTCATTGCCACAAGCATTTTCACCTGTTATTCCCTGAGTTCCAGTGAGGGTTGGTTGTCCTTTTTCATGCTCCTTCAGTCTTACAGTGATTTTTGTAAATACTTCAATTGCAGCTTTTAGTGAGCATTGAAAATTGTGTTGATTTAAATTCTGTAAATGCCATATACTGTTAAAAAGGACAAAATCCAAATGATTTTTCTCAAATTATTCTTTAAGACATCATTATGGTTTGTCAGTAGTTATCTCAGGGTGGCTTGTGGGCTACTTTGATACCTAGGGGTCTGTGTAGTCTTGTGGTCATCTCTGATGTACATTAGAGTGACCAGTGTGTTTGGCCATGTTGTGTCTTGTTGTGGTCTGTCATGGAGGCGACGGTTCATTGTGCTTTTTGGGGATCTATTCCTTTTAAAAACTCCATATAAGTGCTCTTTTCTGCTTTGCACAGTTCTGGGTTGCTGCGGTGTGTTGTGGCTCATTGAATAATGTCCTGATGGAGCACTTGTATGGAGGTTTTAAAGGAATGGGTACCCAAAAAGCACAATCCGCCATTATCTCTACAACAGACCACAACAAGAAGACACAACACAGCCAGACACACTTGTCACCCTACCGTACATCAGGGACGTATCAGATGACCACAAGACTACTCAGACCCCTAGGTATCAGGGTAGCGCACAAACCAAAAATCACTCTGCAATGGCTACTGACAAACTTAGAGGACCCCATACCCACAACCAATAAAAGTAATGTAATATACAAACCATGTAAGGACTGTGAGAAACATTACATAGACCAAACAGGAAGAAAATTGACAATAAAGATACACAAACACCAAGGGGCACAACCAATTCTCACTGGTCTCAATACACACAGACAAAGAAGGACACAAATTCAACTGGGACAACACATCCATAATAGCACGAGCCAAACAGAGATATGCCATGGAATTCCTGGAGGCCTGGCTTTCCAACCGGAACTCCATCAACAAACACATAGAACTGGACACGATATACAAACCACTGAAAAACAAAACCCGAAGTAACACCAACCATCCCAGCAAACTGAGGCACATAAATAACAAGCGGGACATAACATCAACGCTTCACCAGAGGTGCACTGACGATGTTACCTAGCAGGGTGACAAAATGTCTGCAATCAAACACACCGGCTTGGCGAGCAAGTCTGCAACCTTATACTTGTGTAATCTTGATTGAAAAAGGAAAGCATATAATTAATAATTTAAAAACTAGTCAACATCTCCAAAAGTAGAAGGATATGAAGTGAAAATTCGATGGGAGGAGAAAATGACTAAGTAGTCAAGTGGTATTGTCAGTACAATTCAAGATCTTGGGTTTCATACCAAATCTCACTGAATCGTATTTGAGTATTAATAATCATGCACAAGATATTGAATGATGGGCTCAAACAATAATGACATCACTTCACTTTGAAAGAAGTTGCATTTGGATCAGTTTTGCAGTAGATTCAATCTCACCTACAGATGAAAAATGATAAAGACAGAAGGTCACTTGTGGGAGTTATGTTTAGGCACCCTGACAGTAACAATGTGGTAAGGCAGGGTATCGGAAGAAATAAACTACATCAAGTCTGGGAAAACTCAGATGGGAAAATGTAGTCCAGGTAAGGAATTCATTAAATATTTTTCAGGACAATTTCTTAGACCAGCATGTTTATGGCACTAACCAGACAGACGGTAATGCAAAGCTGGCTTTCCTTAATAAAATAGGATTAATTACTGATTTCATGACGAAAGTGCCCCTGCATGTTAATGACCATAATGGACTGACCCCCATTTCAGTTAACTAAAAATTTTAAAGATAGTATTAAACTCAAAGTAAAGCCAATTGTGTAAAGATTGGACGGAATATTAGAAAAACAACAAAACATTTCTAAAAGATTTCAAAGGAGGAATAATTAGAATACAAGAGAAAATTACTTTTTTTAATATGAAAATATTCTTGACATTTAAAGGGCGGTTATCTCTACAAAAAAAGTATTGATTATATAGAAAATGAGTCAGGGGAATTATTAATGGAGGATAAAGATGACACAAATTGAATAGATATTTTAATCACTAGAGGATACAAGGTCCTGGAAATAGCTGCAAATTAGGAATTGAAGGGAGAAAGGAATTCCAATTTTTTTTCAAAACATCTGCAAGTAGTACTGCGAAAATTCTTGGAACTGAGTTGATAATTTCCAAGGTCGTGTTGGATTTCTCCTAAGTTCTTAAAGAAGTGGCCAGTGAAGTAGCTGATGTATTTGTTTAATTTTCCAAAATTCATTAGATCAAGGGAAGGTTCCTTCAGATTGGAACATAGCTAATGTAGCACTTTTTTATTCAAAATGGGAGGGAAGCAGAAAGCAGGAAACTACATGCAGTTAGCTTAACTTCTGTCAGAGGGAAATGTCAGAAGCTATTATTAAAGATGTTATATCAGGGCACCTAGATAATTTCAAGTTAATCAGGCAGAGCCAACATTGGTTTTTCAAAGGAAAATGCTGTCTAGTAGGTTTATTGGAGTTCTTCGGAGCAGTAGCGTGTTCTGGATAAAGGCTTCGTTTGCTGACAGGAGTGCAGGCATGCTATGTGTCACTTTAAATCACACAAGCACATGCAAATGATTTCAAGTAGGCTATGGCCTGTGTCACAGTTGGAAGGGGGTTAGGGGAAATTAGGACCAGAGAGGGGAGAAACAGGATTTGAGTGTGGAAATCAAGAGGGGGTAGGTATCGGGCTCAAGGAGTGTAAGATCAGGAGCCACGTTGGGGATGTAATGGGAGGAGAAATTAGGAAGCAAGGGTGATATCGGGACCAGGGAAAGGGAGGGGAGATGGGCACGCAGAAAGATGGAGTGAGTTTGCAGTGGGCCCCTGCAGAGAACCAGAGGAGTGGGGGTAGGGGAGAAAGTCAGGGAGGAGAATGGGTGAACCCTTTTGATATTCCACTCCAGCCCCAGATCAGTAATGTACATCCAGTCTTCTACATCCCTTCCCAACCAATTCCACCCCACCACCTGTCATCTGAAAACCCCTATCCAATGATGGATGACTTGTCTGCCACTGAAATCCATTTCAATGTCATATCTGTTCTGTGCACAAGTGCAGGGCTTGCTTTATGCACAATGCAATAACATAATGTTGAACTGTGCACTTACATGTTTGAGTGAGCATACAGGCACAGTTAATCTGTATTTGTAGTGTCAACAAACTCTCTGCCAAAAGTAAAGGATAACCGGTGGATGTATTGTTTTTAGATTTCCAGAAGGCATTTGAGGGGCCGTATCAAAGGATATTACAGAAACTAAAATCCTAGAGCTGCCTCCCTAATGACATTGTGGGTTTACACAAAATAAACTGAAGTGGTTCAAGAACACAGCTCCACCACCTTCTCAAGGCCAATTAGAGGTGGGCAATAAATGCTGGCCAGCCAATGCTGCCTATCGCATATTTCTTTTTAAAGCCAGCTTTCAGTTAGTTCTCATCCATTGTATTTTTTAAGTGATTAATTAATATTTGAATTGCATAACATTTAGAAAAATGCATTAAGAAGGAGAATGTAGAAAGGACATTATTTCCTCCATGGTTATGAGAAGCTTATGGGAAAGGAATGAATGAGGTATTTTGGCAACAAAATATCTCAGTGTTGAATATAAATTGCAAAAATGTGACATATATTAAAAGAAAATTGTTTGGTTCGATCCATGGTATCCCAGGCACATTAAAAATTATGTTTCAGAGATAGTAGGAACTGCAGATGCAGGAGAATCTGAGATAACAAGGTGTAGAGCTGGATGAACACAGCAGACCAAGCAGCATCAGAGGAGCAGGAAGGCTGATGTTTCGGGCCTAGATCCTTCTTCAGAAATGGGGGAAGGGAAGAGGGTTCTGAAATAAATAGGGAGAGAGGGGGAAGCAGATAGAAGATGGATAGAGGAGAAGATAGGTGGAGAGGAGACAGACAGGTCAAAGAGGCGGGAATGGGAGCCAGTAAAGGTGGTTGTAGGTGGGGAGGTAGGGAGGAGATAGGTCAGTCCAGGGAGGATGGACAGGTCAAGGGGGCGGGGTGAGGTTAGTAAGTAGGAGATGGGGGTGGGGCTTGAGGTGGGAGGAGTGGATGGGTGGGAGGAAGGACAGGTTAGGGAGGCGGGGACGAGCTGGGCTGGTTTTGGGATGCGGTTGGGGGAGGGGAGATTTTGAAGCTCGTGAAGTCCACTGACACCCTCATCCGTTTAGCCAAACTCGTCCTCACCCTCAACAACTTCTCTTTCAATTCCTCCCACTTCCTACAGACAAAGGGGGTGGCCATGGGTACCCGCATGGGCCCAAGCTATGCCTGCCTCTTTGTAGGTTACATGGAACAATCCCTCTTCCGTACCTACACTGGCCCTAAACCCCACCTCTTCCTTCGTTACATTGATGACTGTATCGGCACCGCCTCGTGCTCCCACAAGGAGCTTGAACAGTTCATCCACTTCACCAACACCTTCCACCCCAACCTTAAGTTCACCTGGACCACCTCTAATACTTCTCTCTCCTTCCTGGACCTCTCTGTCTCGATCTCTGACAACCACTTAGAAACCGATATCCATTTCAAGCCCACTGACTCCCACAGCTACCTAGATTACACCTCCTTCCACCCACGTTCCTGCAAAAATGCCATCCCCATTCCCAATTCCTTCACCTCCACTGCATCTGCTCCCAAGATGAGGCATTCCACTCCAGTACATCTCAGAAGTCTTCGTTTTTCAAGGACCGCAACTTCCCCCCCTCAATGGTCGAGAACGCCCTCGACCGTGTCTCCTGCATTTTCCGCAACTCATCCCTCACGCACCATCCCAGCAATAATAACCAAAACAGAATCCCACTCGTCCTCACGTACCACCCCACCAATCTCCGGATCCAAAGCATCATCCTCCGACACTTCCGCCATCTGCAATCAGACCCCACCACCAAAGACATTTTTCCGTCCCCACCCTTATCTGCTTTCCGGAGGGACCACTCCCTCCGCGACTCCCTTGTCCGCTCCACACTCCCCTCCAACCCCACCACACCCGGCACTTTTCCCTGCAACCGCAGGAAGTGCTACACCTGCCCCCACACCTCCCCCCTCACCCCCATCCCAAGCCCCAAGAAGACTTTCCACATCAAGCAGATGTTCACCTGCACATCTGTTAATGTGGTATACTGCATCTGCTGTTCCCATTGTAGCCTCCTCTACATCACGGAAACCAAGCGGAGGCTTGGGGACCGCTTTGCAGAACACCTGTGCTCAGTTCGCATGAAACAACTGCACCTCCCAGTCGCGAACCATTTTAACTCCCCCTCCCATTCCTCAGACAACATGTCCATCCTGGGCCACCTGCAGTGCCACAACGATGCTACCTGAAAGTTGCAGGAACAGCAACTCATATTCCACTTGGGAACCCTGCTGCCCAATGGTATCAATGTGGACTTCACAAGCTTCAAATTCTCCCCTCCCCCTACCGCATCCCAAAACTAGTCCAGCTCGTCCCCGCCTCCCTAACCTGTCCTTCCTCTCACCTATCCCCTCCTCCCACCTCAAGCCCGACCCCCAGCTCCTACCTACTAACATCATCCCGCCCCCTTGACCTATCCATCCTCCCTGGACTGACCTATCTCCTCCCTACCTCCCCATCTACACTCACCTTTACTGGCTCCATCCCTGCCTCTTTGACCTCTCTGTCTCCTCTCCACCTATCATCTCCTCTATCCATTTTCTATCCGCCTCCCCCTCTCTCCCTATTTATTTCAGAACCCCCTTCCCCTCCCCCATTTCTGAAGAAGGGTCTTGGCCCGAAACATCAGCTTTCCTGCTCCTCTGATGCTGCTTGGTCTGCTGTGTTCATCCAGCTCTACACCTTGTTATCTCAGATTCTCCAGCATCTGCAGTTCCTACTCTCTCTGAAACATAATAATGCCAATTGTCTAAAACCAAATTTTGTTTTTTCTATGATTTGTATTTTTATCATACTGTATGAGATCTACCATGAGATTTTGCTGCAGCTGTATGTAATCTTCCCCAATGTCCTTGGTTCTGCAGAATATATTATGTACATGGGATAGTTATTATTAGCACCTCATGAAGCCCTTGACCTTCAGTTGTAAGTCTCACTCCCCATGACGAATTAAACAAGGTTGTGTTTTTTTTGGTATTCGCAAAGCTTGGCTGCAGAACTGACAGCTCAAGTTGCTGATGTTTAAGGACAACACATGCTTTTCAAGTAGCTGCTGCTCAGCACAGAAAATAAAACTTTTCTCCAAGTAGATTTAGATTCCTTCTTTAACCAAACTGAATTTTTCAACTCTGCATTTAGTTTTGTGGGTAATTTTTTTTTTTGTTTAAAACAAATGACAGTTGTAGCTACAGGAAGAGCAACAAATGTAACTTTCATTGAAATTAACTTAAATACTCTGAAATTGACTTAATGCAAGAGACTTTTGAAAAACAAAAAAACCTATTATATGTCATTTCTTTATCACTAAGACAGCACTGTGGCATATGAGATTGTGAAAATAAACAGTGAAATAGATTTGGATGATTTGACTCCTGAGAACCAGCCCATTTTGTTTTGATGAGATAATTGACCCTAATATAGGAAATTTCAATTAGCAATTAACAACATTCAGATTCACAAAAAAGCTACAAAAATATAAGAGTTAGTCTACTCCAAGTATCAAAATTTGTTTATGATGAACAGTGCAATGATATAGGCAGAAAGCACTACAAATTTTGGAAGTATTTATTAAGGACTTGTCATAAAGTAAAAGCATATAAATGTAAACTTTTGGGACCAAATCCCCACATCCCTTTAGTATTTCAAGCCCTTACTGTATTTCAAGCCCTTACAAATATTATGTAACATGCTGTATTTTGTATATCTTGTTGCAATGAAGTCATTTACTTGATGCCCTTCCTGTAACCATAGCTACAATGAAGGCACAAGTCTCTAGAAATTTCTCTTGACAATAATATTTAGGTAACTACAGCCCACCGTAAATGGTGATTTTCTTCCATTATTCCCCCATCCAGATTTTGTCCATCATCTCAAAGGTTCAAAGAAAATCTTCTAGAGAAAAGCCTTCGGCGGGACATATGTTAGAAGAAACTGACAGGTGCTATAATAAATGAATCTTTATTCAAAAGGGACAATGATAAGTTTGAATATGGCTATTCAAACTCATCTGTTTTCCTACTTATTCACCCATGTTAAATATATTAAACCTGGAGCTTAATAAAAGCAATTTAGAAATACCTCATTCCATCACCTAAGAACACTAGCAGAACAAATGAGACCTGCAATTATCCATATTGGAAATCCTAAACTTCACCAAGTATGTTTCTCACTGCCACTCAGAAACAGTGGGGCTGCAACTGAGATGTTCTCCCTGTCCAAAAATCAGTTCTCTTCATTGTCCAACCTGCACTTGTCTCACGGGTATTAGGAGGTTTAAATGCTCCATTTCCATTTTCCATTTACATGTGATTAGGATATAAGTGCAGGAGGAATGACTCAAAATGTGTGGTGCTGGTGTCATATTAAGAGGTATGTCAAAATCTGAGCTTTTCCAGAAGTTTCTGTTTTTCTTTTTGATTTACAGCATGCACAGTTTTTTTTACAAAATACATTGCTCGCGTGGATTAATGCACTCAAATGTGTAGTAATAAGCTTTTGAGGGAAAAAAACCCACTGGTGGTGGTTTAGCTTGAAGTTTAAGACTGTTAACAGAGATCTAGGAGTAATCTTTATAACTGAGAAAGTTAAGGGCTAGAATCTAATTGCACTTCTTTAAATGATGGAAGATTTTATTGCGCGAGCAGTGAAACATGGTTTCCTCCAGGTCTTCAGTTGATAATACAGACAGTTAATTTTCTTCTCCAATGGATGGCAAAAGGCAAATAAAATGCTTATTATAAAGAATTCAACAATGTCTACATCAGTAGTTTTAATGTGTTCACATGCTTCTTGCGTGTTCCTACCATCTAGAATTGATCAGTAGGTGATGATCCTTCTGTGATGATTAAATCAGCATATTTGAATTGTGCCCATATCTCTCATTTAAATTTCATTCGAACCTTTCATTTTTTTGTATGTGGCAATGTATCACGACTCAGTTTTATCTTTCACCTTAAGGGCAATATTATAATTTTTGTTTTCCTGGTAACAGAAACATGTGATTCTGGCATAAGGCTGGTATCAAAGGAGGAAAGACTGATGAATCTTACACTGGTTGATTTAAGTTTGAGTTGTGTTGGGTTCTTCAAAGGCTGTCGCACTGAGTGCCAGCAAATTTTCTCACTGTATCTTACTAAACTTGCCTCAGTAACTATCTACCCTGCCCCGAAGGTGTCTTTTACATATGGTTTTGCTGAATCTTACCATCGGAATAACTCAGCACTCAGTGGATATCCTGGAATTCACCAGTATCCCTTGCACCCACACCATTGTTAAAATCCTGTTGTGCATTCGGACAAGCACTCAGTCCAGAGCTACCCTACATCATTCCTGATATTGCCCTGAACCTGGCAGAAAGAAGAAAATTGACACCCTACTTTGCAGGCAGGATCTTAGAGGCCCTGCTGGATTGGTTAGTACAGAGTTAGAACTTCCTCTTCCCCAAAGACCGTTAGTCGAGGCAATAAAACAAGATGTTACTACCAGTTAAAACAGTTTCAGCTGAATGGAGGAATGCCCAGCATTGTAGGAAGGAAATTAGTATCCTTCTTCACTCTGCTAACATAAGTGGTACCAACCTCTGTCTGATAACTCGATCTCACACTCTACCACCTTGCAGAACACCCACATACTGCCTGCAAAAAAGACCCTGAGCTTCCTTTTGCTTACCACTTCAACACACCACCATGTTCTCTGGCCAACATCTCAGGCTTGCTGCAGTGTTCCAGTGAAGTTCAGCTCAAGATTTAAGAACAGGATCTCATTGCCACTTGTGAACTCAACAACCTTCTGGACTCAATATCAAGTTCAACAATTCTAGGGGTTTAGGAACCTTATCCCCCATCCATACCCCAACCCACACATCAGACCTTGTTATCACATGATCTGCTATTACACACAACCAATTGCTAGCCACTAATAGTCCCCATTGGCAGCCATTGATTCTTCTAGGATGACTGTTATCCACTCCTTCGTTTTCCCACTTGTTCTTCTCTGTCTTTGAGCTTTATCTCCGCCTATCATTTACTCCTTAACCCCTCCATCCACCTTATATTCTGCATGAAAGCCAATTGTTTCCCTAGCCACCTTCAATTCTGAGGAAGGGTCACCTGACCTGAAACACTAACACCACTTTATCCGCACAGATGCTGCCTGAACTGCTGAGCTTTTCCAGCAATTTTTTCTTTTGTTTCTGATTTCCAGTATCCATGGATTTTTCGCTTTTTATTTAGTACTCACTGTATCTTTGCTACTGCGCCCATCTGCCATCAAGGCTCATGATTTACCACTCTCAGTATTGCCTACAGCATCTTTCTCACTCTGCTACACACAGCCTGAAACCCCAGCAACAATAATTCAGCATGCTTTCAGCAGGGCACCTGTCAACTGCACCAACAGTAATAACTGTGCTACCCTATTTTGTCTTCCACAATACCTGTCACTCCCTCATTCCATGAGGAAAACAGCCCACAGTAGAGCAGAAAATGTTGAGACAGGTGATGTGCTGTCCCTCATTCGGCTCCTCAACACATATGAGCAGAGAATCCTGAATCTGTCTGCCTGAGTAGCACCTAAATTGGTGTCAGATGCTGCTATTGATATATTGTGCCTGAAATCCCTGAGTAAAGGTTATCGCCTTGGCTTGGCTGAGGACTGCTGATAACTATGACAAGTTTCCTAGCTTTGTCTGTGCTAAATAGTACAACAAGACAATAGGAATAAGAGGCTGGTATCTCTGGCTGAGGGTACAAGTGTAAAAAGGCAAGACATGCAAATGCTGTAACCATAGCAGCCTTCACTAACCATACAAGCTGTGCATAACAATTCACTTTTTTGGAATTACAGGCTTCACTCTATCCTCTCACTCTGATGTACCAGCTTAGACCTACAATACCTTTCTAGACCACATAATTGTAATGAATTTTTGCCAATTATGTACCAGATTTTGCTGTTAAAGTAACAGCAGGGTCAATGGACTCTCAATTACTTGAGTATTGATCGTACAGTCGGTTTAGGTAAGAGACCATGGTGTGATTTAATACCAATATCTAATTTTTTTGTCTGACTTGTATTCTCTGCTATTATGTCACAAAAATAGTACGGTTGCTGGAACTGGTATGGTTCATCAGGGTGTGGGAAAGATTGGACAACTTACTAGCTTCCCTTCCTTTTCGGCTGAACTGAAGCAGTTAACAAGCTCATTATGATCTAGTTGGCAATGAAGCCAATATTGAAGGAGTGAACTGTCCAATATTGAAAAAGAACACTGGTTTCAGGAGCTGTCTTCTTCTGGAGAGACATTGATGCTGTGGTGGCATGCGCTGGTATATTCTGAATTTCAAGCTAACTATTATCCTCTAAATGCTGCAAAATCTGACTACCTCAGAATAACCTGATTTATTTTGATTCAGTGAATTGAAACCACACCCACGTCTCAAAAGGGAATAAAGGGAACATTGCAGATCGGTGCTGAATCAATCTGCTTTTCTGAACTAAGAAAAGAAGTACATTATTAAATTAAACAAGTCATTTGGACATACAGACACAGGCTGTCTCAAGGTCCTAAGATGTTCAATCCACAACAGGATATAGAATTAACATAAACATGTTTGGAATAAGATTGTTGAACTTCTATAAATGACAGAAGAAGCCATTTATGCTTTTAATTCTGTGTGATGTTGTTTGCGGGTAAAATTCAACACAAAAGACATCAAATTAGTTGCAAATCATCAAATCAGTCAATGTAATTAATAGTAATAACATGAAAAGTGAAAGATCCTTACAGGAATGCATTTCTCCAATTATTCCAACTTCAATTTCAAGTGCGAACTAAACCTAGACATTTAATAACAAGAAATCTCATTGACTGCTGAAAACCCTTAATTTACAAGATCCTCACTTCAGCTTGAAATCTAGCAAATGAACTATAGCTTTGCCATCACAGGAACTGAGATATCTATAACCTGTAACAGTATAATGCCTTCATCTGGATTTGTTTGTATGAGATTAAATATTGCATTATTTCAAGGTAAATGCGAACGGATAATCATCTTTATTTTTAAACTCACAATACCTTGCTGTTGATTAAACTTCATTAGATACCATACTCTGTGAAGAATAAAACACACATTTCTGATCATGGACAATAAGGCAACATATAGATTGTGCCCTTTAAAGTATAGAGTTTATCATGGGCTGTCTCAAAGTATCATCCCAACAGAGTGTTAGTGGGAACAAAGGAACTCTGAATTTGTAAAGGAGATGGCCATGATTGTGCATTGATGGTGGGGACAGTAGACTTCTAGAACTCGAGCATTGAATGAGAAGCCCCTGACATCGTATGCATAGAAGAACAGAAGGAAAGGCTACCCATTACGATAGGGATTATATCCAGCCACAAGGAAGTGGAGCACCAAACCACTCATTGAATTTGATGAGTTGTTTTCTTAGATTTTGGATCTTGAAATGGAATTCTCCTTTCTGCATGTTCACTCTCCCCATCGTGTTGTCTCAGGTCACAGCATGTAGCCAAGTGGTTCTTCTGGACTCAGTTAAATTTAATTAAGAGAAGACTGAACAATGGCAATTTGCTTAAATATGAATGTTTATTTGGTGGAAATAATAAATGGAAGAGAAAGAGAAAAAGCAACAAGTCTCACACCATTCTGTCTGTCAGGGACCCCTCAGTCCCTGGCTATTCTGGAGGCTTAGGCTCGTTTCTGGCACTGTTCACTATTCCGAGTTAAGGCGAAGTCCAGTGACTTGAAACGAAACTTCCTCAACTCTCATACATGTAACAAGCAGCCAGCGCAAAGACAGAATACAAAACTGCTGGCAAGAAGAAACAAGCTGCTGGTGCTGTCTTTGGCCCGTAAAGGAATGTTCACAGGACTCATTCAAGGTTGTCGAGTATCAGCATTAACTTTCCCAGACTCCACAATTTATTTTGTCATGCAGCTTTCGAATATCATCATTAACCTTTTGCCCTTCAGCCCATCCAATATGACCCACCCCGATGATATTTGATTGCGCATGTTACAATTGCAAACGCAGACACAAATCAACGATAGTCACGTGAGAACATACAGTAAGAGTATGTAGCCTATACCAGAAAGTTACAACTACATTTAAAATAGCCATCATCAATATGAATAATATAACAATATGGTGTATCTTCAAATTAATGACCACAGCAGCCTTTTTTGTGCAATTGGGTACAGCAGCTGCCTGCAGCTCCCATCTGGTGAATCATCCATAGTAGAATCCATAAATGTGCATGGTTCTGTGAAGAAATCATATCTTATCAGTTTACAATCTGGCAACTTACTCTCGTTCCATTAATTTCCCTCTCTCTGCACACTCCGGTGCTTCCTGCTCCGTTAACAAAACCCAATAAGTGTCACCTTCTCCATGGGCAAGTATTTTGTCAGGCTTAATCAGGTGTTGTATCCACACCTTTCCCCTTTTACGAAGGTTGTCGGACATTGTAGATTTATTGAGAGAATGTAACAGGTCACCCCCTTGAAACATTCTACTCACAGTTGTCCCTCCGTTCAGAGGCCAATTATTCAGATTAACAGAATGCCTGCGGCAGCACTTTGAGCCACCCCTGTAATGTATGTCTAGGGGTTAATAATTTATTTGGCTGTTTTAATAACCCATTGTTTGTTCGACAAGGCCAGCTGCCTAAGGGTAATAGGGAATGTGAAACACCCAATGTATGCCATTGGCTGCACCTGTTGGACTGTTAAGTGTGAGCCATTAACTGATTGTATTTCTGATAGTTCACCATAGTCGAATATCAACTGTTCTAGGACCTTAACAGTTTTATTCTCATTCATTTTTGTTGTCGGGAAAGCTAGCATTAGTCCAGAGTAGGTGCCCACCATGGTTAACATATACTGATGTCATTGTTTTAACGGTAAGGGGCCAACATAGTTAATCTGCCAGATTTGAGCAGGCCCCCGATCTCTTTGTTTGATTTGTGCCATTGGCTTTTTCGGTGGTAAGACATGTTTTACCTTTTGACATATCTTACACTTGCCAATGACTTCATTCACCAGATTGGTGATCTCTTGTCTGTTGCGCAGTGCCACGATACTCTAAGTGTCCTAATTTTACATGAACCCACTTTCCAGTGTGGTACTCTTCAGATGCATCTTCGACCATTTTGGCTTCTACTATTCCATCCATGGTATTGGTGTGACCAGCAGATTTCGAACCTTCATATGGGCATCAACACGGTACACAGTGATTTTCATGTGCTGTGCCTTAGCCTATATTTGTTTCCATAGTTCTGTTCCCCACAGGGGCTATCCAACAATCTTTCAGTTGTGTGACTGCCAGGTTAGCATCCATACCGCCATTTCATTGGCCACTGCCCATGCGATCATATAAATATGTAAATACCGACTCTCTTCTTCCAGCACTAAGGTTACAGCTGCCAATTCAGTGTACTGGCTTGATCCCCCATCTCCTTCAATATGGATAATCGTCTGTGTAGAGGGATTAAATGCAGCAGCTTGCCACCGCCTTTGGCCATGCTTCCAGGTGGCTGATCCATCAGTGAACCAAACACAATGATGAGGATCTTCAGGTAGCTGTTCGAATAGAGTGCTCCATTGAATGGGAGATGCAGGTATGATCTGGTCGAGGCTTGGAGATTGACCATCTGCCAATAGCTATTTGTTCGTGGAGTTTGGCAACCCTTTTCTTTCCCTTCTTGGCTCGAGCAGCTATGTACCATTTCCATTTTATAATGGAGTTTTTTTGGGCTCTCCCGGCTTTATGGGTTCTAATGTCAGATAACACCCATGTCAGAATTGGTAATTCTGGTCTGAGGAGCACTTTGTCTTTGCCTGTCTGCCCTTCAGTCAAGGCACAAATTACATTTAGTAATAATTATGTAAACATTAAATAGAATCGGTTACATCGTTTTCTCTCAGAGACATAAATCATATCTATTATTTCTTACGTTACCAACAAGTGATCATAAAATAATTTACATAAACACAATTACATTATGCAGAACTGTCAAATATAGCCATATATTTGTTCCTGTCACTTCTGTATTCTTGAAAGTATTCTAAATGACATTTTAAGTTCATTTTGCAATTATTTCACCAACATTGCTCATTTGGAAATATATGGGCTTGAGCAGCTTGATTTTTATACAGAACGTGGCCTTCCATTGATTTGCACTGTGTTTCCCAGAATGGAGACATTTCTTAAATGAGCTGCGCCAGCGCCAGATTGAATCGTTTCCAATAATGCAGTTTGTGCCACTTCTACATTCGCAACAGATTCAGTAGCGAACTTCTCAGTCTTTGGAAAATCAGGAGGAGGAGTGCAAGGTGCAGTGCTGGGTGTCTCATTTCAGAATAGTCCCTTATATCCTATAGCTCTTCTTATACTACAGAAGTTGTCTTTTTCAGTTTTGTACTTCCACTATACGCTGTAATTGATGCAAAAGTGCAGAGTGTTTCTTCACTGCTACAATGAACGAACCTTTTTTTTAAGTTTACCATTTAACTCTGTATCAGAAACCTTTCTAAGTCATTCTTTGCTTTACCCTGATTGGATAGCTTCCATTAGAGAACTGTGTAAGCACCTACCTTTCTGTACAGGCTTCTGCACAATAGGTTTGAATTTCTTGACGGGCCCAAACATGTTGACGTTGGGTTTGATATTGAAGCAATCTGTGTGAAAGGAAGGTTAAGGTTCTGACTGCGTCATTAAATATTGTTTCAGTAACTGGAGAGCATACAGTAGATATTGTAGGCAGATTTGAGGCACATATTACGTGAGATGCAATCACTTTGTTTCATAGCACTAACATGGCTTTCAACAGAATCTGAAAATAAAGTTGAAATTGGATTGATTGAAAAGGTCACAGACGCGTTAACTGACTGATCACATGGAAAACTGGAAATCATAACATCTTTCATAAAAGGTGAATGTAATTTACTTTGTGGAATCTGCCTATTTGTAGTGGGGCATTGCTTGTCCATTGAAAAGGCATCCTTTGTGGTAACAGGTAAGGTTGTGATTGGGATTTAACTTTGTTGAGTGAGTTTGTTTGATTTGACACATCTTTAATGAATGAATTAATTATGATTTGGGACAGCTTTGGCCCCCTTATGTATTATCATTCTTTTCAACAATTTCTGTGTCGGAGTGCAGTGCAAACCCTGTCTTCTGTTGGATTTCCTTTCCTCCCTCCACATCTGATTTGATCTGTCTTACTTCCTTACACTTTGGAGAGCAGTGCATTCTCCACATATTGTCCATGGCATCTGGAAATATTCTGTCTATCTTACTCCTCTCTATTCCTGCATGCAATAATGTCGTGGACATTTCCCTCTGGTCCTCTTTTGTTTTACCTTCGAACCCACCCCATCTCCAATTTATTGTCCCTGTTTGTTGCTTGCTTGGTTTGGCTTCACTCTTTGCATACCGGCCTCCACATCCTCTAATTGCCCTAACAACAAACATACCTATCTCACTGACTGCCCCTGGTCTGGCCCTAATACGGCGAATAGGGCACCTATCATCCAACCCAGACCACTTCGCATTAGCTGGCTCTTCATTCTGGCTGTGAAAGCTTCCTAATCTGAACCCTGAAACTTTAGCGAATACATACCCACTTGCTTAGCCAAATCCCTCAAATGTTTTATACCTTCTGGTATGCTCTCCCATTTCTCAACGTCACTTTCCCAGTCTACTGGGGAAGGGTATTTGTTTCCTACCGCTAGTGCCAGTGTGACCCACAATGATCCAGTTTTCCCTATGCTCTTAAAGGCACTATTCACATGTGGATCGGCACTTAGTTCTCCCGGATTTCCTCCCTCTGTGGCATTCAGCATAATATGGGCAGCACCCTGGTCCCATGGCCGCATCAGCCAAGAGGCCAAGGGTTCACCCGACTTCTGCTTATAGCACAACCCAAATCTTACAATTCAATCGTAATCTCTCTCCCTGTTCTCGAATTTTGTGGGCTTCGTCCTCCTACCTGTTATTAATGGCCGTGCTACAAGTCCCTTTCCCGAGGAAGAATCTGGAGATGGAGCAACCCTTCCCTGTCTGTCCATTCATTCCCTAAATCAGATGAATATCAGATGTCCCCATCTGAATGGTTGGGTCCCATTGTACATACACTTTGACTGGGTCAACTTTCCAATTGCACCGTTTTGCTCTCTTTTTCTGTTGTACCCTCGCCACACAGCATACTATCTGGTTCTGTCCCTCCTCTGCCTTCTCAGGTCTGTCCTGTGCTGTCTTAATTGCTTCTGTTAAGACAATGTTAAGCTGTTCTACCACCGTCAATGCGGCCTCAAGCTGCCTGTTTTTGTCCTGGTTCTCTTCCAATTCCCTACACGTAGAATGCAAAGCTGTTAACAATATCCATCCCATTTGTGGTATACTGTCCTTGTTATTGGGGAAGCCCACTTCCTGCAGGCAGTCGTGTACAGCAGCCTGTATGAATAATCCTCCTTTCTCTCCTTTTTTTCTGGTTATAACCATTCCTCATTCTCATGAGGTTCCTAATTGTATTAACAAGTTAGCTACAGACCCGAATCTTGAATCTGTCACATTCCATTCTGGAATATGGAAGGTCTCCAGACCGTTAGGTTGCCTTTCTCTTCTCTTAAATATTTTCCCGAATCACATCCTCAACGCCAAAAATGTTTTGGATTGTAAAATGTATCCAAGTGATTCTTTTAGATTCAGTTAAATATAATCGATAAGACTCGACAACAGCAATTTGCTTTAATATGAATGTTTATTGAGTGATAATAATGATTATTGTGATAATCATATATAGAAAGTAAAAGAAGAAAAAGCAACAAATCTCACACTCTTCTGCCTGTCGGGTCCCCTTGATTTAATGGCTGGTCTGAAGGCTCAGTCCTGGCACTATTCACAATTCTGAGCCAGGCGAAGTCCAGCAACATGGAATGAAATTCTCTCGCTCTTATACATGTAACAAACAGCCAGCACAAAGACAGAAGACAAAACAGCTGGCTAGTACAAAAAGCATAGCTACAGAAAAACAAGCTGCTGGTGCTGTCTTCGGCCCATAAAGGAAGGTTCACAGTGCTCTTTCAAGGTCATGCAGCTTGCCGGGTATCATTAACTTTCGCAGCCTTTACAGTCTATTTTCTCATGTAGCTGTCGAATATCATCATTAACTTTTCGCCCTTCAGCCCGTCCTATACACGTGTGTATAGGCAGCTGATGTTGATTGAAAACATACGTCAGAAACCAATGCAATGGTATGTTTTTTCTTAATTCAAAATCAATGTAAACTTTTTAACTTGTTCAAAGATGCATTTCAGCTCACATATTTAAACAATTCTGAAATATTATGAAAACTTTCAACAAATTCTGTTTGCCAATGATTCACAGTATTGATTCTAATGTTTTGCCAGACAGTGCAATTCACATTAAAAAGAACAAAATGCCATCAATTTGATTGATGCACAATTGCACTTCTGCTAAAGTAAATCAAATCTCCCAGATAGACCCCATATTTTGATCCCTGGTGGGCATTGAGCCGTCTGATCTCAGCTTGCGCATTATAAATTACTTGAGTAATCCAGAATTAGGAAGAAGTGGAAAAATCAACCAGAGCATTTTGAGGTTCAATGCTCTTGTTGGTTGACAAGAGAAGTTTTTGTCCATCATCCATCCTCCCACTTTCCCAGGCTAACCATGGATCCACATCCTATAAAATGTGTCTCCTGGTTTTTGCTTAACTATGAACAATCTTTAGTTGAGACTGTAAAGTGCTTTGGGTGTTCACCAAATGATATCTCAGCAATAGTGTGTACAATAATTCAAAAATCATGATAATACCTCTCTGTCCTGTGTCTCTTCGTACATATATAGACTAATCATCTTTACTGAAATCTACGTTCCACTCATACATTGGAAACAAATGTATTCTTTTGCTAAATATGTTGATGACCCATTATTAATAACATTGTTCCACCAATTTTAATATTAGTTACTATGAATGACATTCACCTCTTGAAGTCTCTGTTTGACTGCAGCTACAGAAAAAAATATAAAAGCCTCTTCTCATTGATATTCATTAAAAATCATAAATAAAATGAAGTCCAGCACCATCAATCTAATGCCCAGGAACATAGCTCTGCAAGGCTGCCTTATGTTTGGCATCTGTTTAAATGCACCAGTCTTGTAGATAGTTTGTGTCCCTTAGCAATACAAAAATGAAAACATTGTTATTTCTCAAACATTGCTGTGTCTTGCCACATTGAAATAAATGCAGTAGAATTTCTTAATAGTACCAATTTTGGGAGCAGAACAGCATTTACTTATACAAGGATACTCTTTCATTGATTTCTAGTTAAATGAATGAGTTAAAAATAGTGCATTAAGTTATGGTACAGCATGATTACTCAAAGTTCTTGCAATATATTGTAATTATGCATTTGAAACTGTAGACACATGAAAAATTTAAACTGCCGACACCTCAGGTCAAATTGAACTGACAGTTAAATAGTACACTTCTTGCCAGTATCAATAGAAGTGAAAAATATGGAATGTTTAAGCAATTGCAGTTACTTTTATTGGTTTCTAGCTGGACTTGCATCTAACTGCTCTGACAATGGGAGACTAGTGGGAGATTCATTCATACTCCACATATCGCAAGTATCTCCCGTCACATATTGACGTAAATTTATTAGTCATCATCTGCAAATAATTCAATAGTCTGAATATTGAGGAACAAGAATCATCTTACACAAAGTTTGGAAAATGAAGGCTGAATGAATTGAAGAGAGCTTGACTAGAAGGAAACAGCAAATGAAAAGAGTACCACCATGACCCTAAGGACAAGGGCGAATTACAGCGAGTAACAGAATTAGTCAAATTGAACTGGAGCAGGGGGAGATAAATGAGCATGGGGAAGGCCCCAGTACATGAAAGAGAATTGTACCTCCATAAAATGAGGATGGGAAGATGAATATCTTCGTGACAATCATATAATTTAACAGCCTTATCAACAAACACAATCAAAATCTATAAGCAAAACAACTACAAATTGATCTTTATCTAACACCTTTAACTGAAGAAATTGTCCCAAGTGACTTTACAGAATAAGGCATAATTTGACACCAAGGTGCAGAGTGACGTACTGAGTCAGATCTGTAAAAGGTATAGCCAGTAGGGTTGATAATTTAAAAAGAGACTTAAAAGAGAAAGAAACTGGCTGGGGATGTGGAGACATCCAGGTAATTTTGGCACAGTCCTAATTTTATCCATAAATTGTATGGGGTAGGTAATGACCTAGTTGTATCATCGTTGGACTGTTAATCCAGAGACCCAGATAACGTCTTGTGGACCTGGGTTCAAATCCCACCACAGCAAATCATGGAATTTGAATTCAGTAAACTATATGGAATTAAGAATCTAATGATGACTATAAATCCATTGTCAATTGTTGGGAAAAACCCATCTGGTTCACTAATGTCCTTTAGGGAAGGAAACTGCCATCCTTACCCGGTCTGGCCTACATGTGACTCAAGACCCACAGCAATGTGGTTGACTCTGAACTGCCCTCTGGGCAATTAGGGATGGTCAATAAATACTGCCTGGCCAGCAATCCCCTCATCCCATAAATGAATAAAGAAAGGAAAAACCTCACTGGGATAGTGTGCTAGAAATCAAGCCTCTCTGTTGCTGGAGTAGTCACTAAATTAAAGGTTTTAAAATGTACAAGGTTCCCAATTCACCTGCCTTTTAGACCAAGATTGAGATAAAGTATGCACAGGGTTTTGTACTTTACAGAACTGACCAGTTATTATAAATAAATGGACTTTAGCTACAATTATAAGCCATTGGCACATAATTTTACCAGTTAAAACTCTGCATCTATGCACACAGAGACAGCCACAAACAGGGGGTAAAAGCATTTGGGTGTTATGGGCAGTGGGAAAGACTAGGGAGGCAGTTGATTAATCATCGTCCACAGGGTCCACTCAGGTGGTCTTTCTGGCTTATCAGGTCATAATGTTCCTTGGTTCTCCTTCTCCAGATACTTTCATTATTTCCAGAAGTTTCTGCCAAAATATTCACAGACCTAAGTTGTTCAGCTACCTGGGAACCAATCAGTTGCTGGCAGACAGAAGGCCGTTTTTTTCATCAATTGCAGCCATTAGTTCACAGACCACAACTCAGCCCTTTATGGTAACTTCAGCAAGTGAAGGAATTGAACCCATGCTGTTGGTATTACTCTGCATTGCAAACCAGCTATCCAGCCAACTGAAACCCCCCTCCCTCTAACCAATCAGGTACTGTTGCCAATCAAACCTCTATTTGCAAACACCCCTTGGCTCCAGCTCATCTGCAAAATAGGCTTCCACTACTGCTTGGTCAAGCAGCTGTGTGAACAGTACTTACACCACGTGCCAGGGTATTTGCCCACATGAGCAATTGCACGTACAGACCCATGAAATCTTTGATTATAGCAGTCTCCAAAGAAATTGCCCAGGAAACTGAATTTTCTACTCGGCAGTTCCTCTGCACCTGAGCACTCAAAGTCTCAATAATCATTGGAGACTTCAGATGGTTCTAATTAAATTAATTAAAATATTTACTCAGGATAAGTTAAAATATTAAATACACAGTCCAACTGATTAACTATTAAACAGGCCCTGCACTTATCTCACATACCCCCAACTATGCTCACCAGGCCCCAGAGCTGACACCCCCAGAACACGACACACTCCTTAACCCCACCCATCTGGTCCCAGGGCCTCACAGTTCTCCATGAGACTGAATATTCCCCAACTTCAGAACAAATGTACCTGCCCCTGGCTTGACAACCTCATCTGCTGGACCCAACAACATTTTCCTGCTCCCCCAGACCTGATTTCTCCAACAGACACTGATTTGCCCTCAATGCTGACCTGGCTCTTGCCATCTTGCACCCTGGCACTCTACCCCCAATCCCAGCTGGCAAAATATCCAACTGGTACCCTGACCCCCATTCCAGCTGGACCTTACTTATCTGGTACCCTACCCACCTGGCACCCTAATCCCATCTTGTAACCTAGCACCTAGCACCCTACCCCTACCCTGATAGTACCCTACCACCATGGTACTATACCCTCCCATGCTACTGATCTGGCACCCTACTCTCCCAGCACCCTACCATCATACCTACCCTGTACACTTAGCCTTTGAAAGCAGCTGTCAAAATGGCTCTAGGGACTTTTAAGATTAAAATAAGGCAATTGACTGGAGGGTTTGAGCTATAAGGAGAGGCTAAATAGGCCTAGGCTTTGTTCCCTGGAGCAGTGGGGACTGAAGGGTAACCATATAAAGATTTATAAAATCATGAGGAGCATGGATAGGGTGAATAGACAAAGTCTTTTTCCTAGGGTGGGGGAATCAAAAACTACAGGACACAGGTTTAAGTTGAAAAGGGAAAAATTTAAAAAGACCTGAGGGGTAACTTATTCATGCAGAAGGTGCTGTGTGTCTGAAACTAGAGGATGTGGTGGAGGCTGGTGCTATAACGTCATTTAAAAGGCATCTAGACAGGTATATGAAAAGGAAAGGTTTCGAGCCACGTGAACCAAATTCTGGCAAATGGGACCGGGTCGGATTAAGATGTCTGGTCGGTGCGGGTGAGTTGGACAAAATGTCTGTTTCCATGCTGTATGACTCGACAACTCTATGACTGCTGTGTAAAGGGGCCATGGTTATACCTCCTCTGACAACTCTACACTATGAAAGAACTGTCAGAATGGAAGTACACCTCTGCATTTCTGAGAAAGCTCTGAGCAGAATCTCCTCTCAGGAATATGGAGCTCTCTTCTTCCATAAATAAGAACCGGGGTGTCAATCTACATAAGATTGCCCATCTGTGAAATTAATGCACTAATGAATTAATTCGCTTAGCTTAAATCTTAGTGCCCAATTTTGAGGTAATGCTATATCTTGAGACTCTTTTGCCTCCACAAAGTCCAACCTTGTTTTCTATATGTTCCTTCTCTGACTTCAGATCTACTACAATGTATTATATCACACTCCATTGCTTCTCAATGTCCAGATTAGTTTAATGACAGAAAAGGTATTCTAAATTTGCATATTGTCAAAATTGTTTTGAATCTGCTGGGATTTTTTTAAGCTTGTGCTCTTGTATTCACCAGTACTGTTTCCAGTTGAATATCTGTAGAGCTCTCTCTACCACAGCAATGTTGCAGTGTTTCATTTATTTGCCAGTCTTTAAAACCATTTCTCTAATGCTGTGTTGAATTCTTCAACAAACCTTTAAACTGTATTGTTGGTCTGAATGAAAGTAATTATTGCATTTTTTACAAAATCTATTTCCTTTTAATGCTGCATCTCTGAACTGTTTCTCCAGTTTCCTGCCTATTTTAACAAAGGTATTGACTATGTGCCTTTTCTCGAATTTTCCCACCTTCAGCATCTAAAATGGAATTTTCCAGTATGATCCCGGGTAACATGGATGTGTTTTCTATCTTTCATGCTCTACAACTGCAAGCACTTCCTTCTACATAATTTTTTAAATATAGTTCTCTGGTTGTAGCCCTTAGAATTTATTCCCATTGAAATTGTAGCTAAGTTGTTGAGTTCTGATCATTTTAAACCTTTATTTTTCCTGTCTTTCTGTTTTTTGCCAGACTCTTTGACTAGATTTCATTAAATTTGTTGGTGTCTTTTTTAGCCAAAATAACATCTGAGGCCTTCCCGATTGTGTAGCCTTTGTGTAAATTTCTTTTCTGGCCCTTTCACTGTACCTTGCAACTGCTCCTCGTGGAGCCTAATGCTGATGGCAGCAACACTTGTTTCGAGAACGAATTTTTACACTCCCTTGTCTACTCTTTCAGTTCTTTGTGCTGATTTCATAAAGTTATATCTTTTAACCTAACTTTGTCCTTCAGTGGTCTGTTGCTCCTTACAGAGACTGAATCGTTAAGATCTCATCATTTCCTTAGTGTTGCTAGCTTTTCTCTCATGTCCTAGCCGACAATGCTACTCCCACTGCTTCTTACCAACTTCTGAATTAAATTTTGCCTTTGGGGTGCTGAGCTTACTTTTTCGCCATTTCTGAGGCTGCTACTATTTTTCTCATTCCAGAATCACATTTCAGCTGCTGTTTGACTGTCTTTTTAAAGCATTAATGCTCTTAAAGTGGGGAAATGTTCAGTTTCTTTTTCCTTTTTCCTTTTCTTCTGAGTTGTATGGACATTTTTTTCTTTCACATTCATGGTCAGATCCACATCACTGGCACCATGTTGTAATTTCTCAGATAACCATTCCTCGCACTTTGTGGTATTTGTCAACTGTAGCAGCACGTGGTAATGGGTTAGGATTGCTTTAGGCAGGTTGCTATACCAAATCTCCTTTACCTTTATAGAGTCATAGAGATGGACAAAGTGGAAACAAACCGTTCAGTCCAAATCATCCTTGCTGACCAGATATCCTGAATTAATCTAGTCCCATTTGCCAGCATTTGATCCATATCCCTCTAAACCCTTCCTATTCATATACCCACCCAGACCCCTTTAAATATTGTAATCGTACCAGCCTCCACCACCTCCTTTGACAGTTTGTTCCATACATGCCCCACCCTCTGTGTGAAAAAGTTGCACCTTAGGCCCTTTCAAACCTTTCCCCTCTCACCTTAAACCTATGCCCTCTAGTTTTGGACTCCCCTACCCTGGGGAAAAGATTTTGGCTATTCCCCCTATTCATGCCCCTCCATGATTTAAAAAAAATGACTCTATAAGGTCACACCTCAGTCTCTGATGCTCCAGGGAAAAATGTCCCAGCCTATTCAGCATCTCCCCATAGCTCAAATCCTACAACTTCACCAACTTCCTTGTAAATCTTTTCTGCACCATTTCAAGTTTAACAGCATCTTTCCTATAGTACTGAGACCAGAATTAAATGCAGCATTCCAAAAATGGCCTATCCAGTGCCTTGTACAGCTGCAACATCACATGCCAACTCCTATAATCAATGCACTGACCAATAAAGGCAAGTGTACCAAAACACCTTCTTGCCCACTCTGTCTATCTGAGCCTCCACTTTCAAGGAACTATGAACACACAGCCCAAGGTCCATTCGTTCAGCAACACTCACAGGACGTTACCATCAACTGGATAAGAACTGCCCTGATTTGTCTTACCATAATGTGACACCTCACATTTATCTAAATTAAACTCCCTCTGCCACTTCTCCGCCAATCGGCCCAACTGACCAGGGTTCTGTTGTACTCTGAGATATCCGTCTCCGCTGTCCACTTTGGTGTCATCTACAAACTTACTAACCATTTGTCCAATAATCACATGCAAATCATTTATATAAATGACAAAAAGCAGTGGATCCAGCACCAATCCCTGCACCACACTGCTGATCACAGTCTTCTAGTGCAAAGAAAAATCCTCCACCACTACCCTCCTTCAAGCCATTTTTATAAACAAATGGTTAGCTCTCCTTGCATTCCTTATGACCTAACCATGTTAACCTGTCTACCATGCAGAACCTTGTTGAACGCCTTGCTGACTTCCATACAGGCAATGTCCAACACTCTGATTCTTCAATCTTCTTTGCCACTTCTTCAAAAAACTCAGTCAAGCTAATGAGACACAAGCAATGCCACGTTGACTATCCCTAGTCAGTCCTTGCCTTTCTAAATACAAGTGAATTCTGTCCCGCAGAATCCCCTCCAACAACTTAACTACCACTGTAATCAAACTCACTGGTCTGCAGTTCCCTGGCTTTTCCTCACCGCCTTTCTGAAATAAAGGTAACATATTAGCTACCCTCTAGTCTTTTGGCTCCTCATCCAAACCTATCGTTGATACAGATATCTCAGCAAAGGGCCCAGCAATCACTTCCCTAGCTTCCCAAAAGTTCTGGGATACAACTGATCAAGTTCTGGGGATTTATCCACCTTTGTTTGTCTTGGTCCTATCCAGTGAGGACCTTAAGGAGCTGGTGTACATGCACCTGGTCTCTCCAAAAGCTAGAGCAAAATTCCTCATCTTTGCCCAGTGTATGTAACATCAGCGAAATGGGTGGAGCGAATAAAAGCTGAACATTAACCCTTCAGAACCATTAATTTTCAATTTAATTTTCCCTGAACTGGACCTAGTAAATGACAGGCAGCTCCACATTTACTAAATACTTCCATAAATTATCAATAATTAGTTCGGAGCCATAAAAGGCTTTTAAAGCCCCTCTTGTTGTTCCTAAAGTTGTTCACAGAAAAAATAGGAGAGCTTGAGTGGGAAAGCAAATAAGAAAGTGGTCAGCATGTGGAAGGTTTGTCTCATCCATTCAGCATTAGCTTGAAGTAGGTGGTTTGCAAGAAATGTCTTTAACTCACTTAATTGTATGAAAGAGATAACAAGCATGGGGCTGGATGAACACAGCAGGTCAAGCAGCATCATAGGAGCAGGAAAACTTGACGTTTCGGGCCTAAACCCTTCATCAGAAAATCTGATGATTTTCTGA
>JAHRHZ010000087.1:21134097-21153984 GCA_024137785.1 Ginglymostoma cirratum
AAAATCTGATGATTTTCTGATGAAGGGTTTAGGCCCGAAACGTCAAGTTTTCCTGCTCCTATGATGCTGCTTGACCTGCTGTGTTCATCCAGCCCCATGCTTGTTACCTCGGATTCTCCAGCATCTGCAGTACCTTTTATCTCTAATTGTATGAAAGGTTTTGTCTTGTGCGTAACTGAAAGGATAAGCAGAAGTTCAATATTAGATTGTCATTAATTGAAATATTCTGCCCTTAATTTTAAAGTTATTTCGCTATTTGACAACAGTGCAAATTTTAAGCAAGTTCTTTGGGTGGGAAATCATGGAATTGGATGATATTCCAGTTTTAAATCCTTACTAATACTATCCTCCACTGACAGCAGCCAAGAGGAGAATCAGAACTGGAGTAAAACAGTGTTATACTTAATTGTGTTAAATTCCTGTTTGGAATATTAGGTTAAAATTTTTCAAAAATAAAGAATAAAGAGTTCAGTAGAAAATAGAATTGATATCACAATTTTATCATTCTCCTAATAAATATGGTTGCAAAATAATCAGATAACTTATTACTGCGATTGTTTTCCTAAAAATGAACTGGAATCAAACAATACTTCTAAGTATATTTCCTTCACTATTCATAAGATCTACTTGGAGGATTACATTTTGAACTTTAACTATTTTAGCAGAAACACATTACCTTAGTTGTACATTTCAAGGAACAACACTGTTTGTTAAATGTAATGATGCAGTGTGTCTTTATTCATCACATGGTAAGATTGTGCAAAATTTTACCTGAATATTACTTGTATCATTCAAAGAATTGCTGCACCTGAGCTAAGTTAAAATATAATTTACATTTGTAAGATTATCTGATAAATCAACCTGAATATCATCAGAATGTTTACTCTGATTTCAAAACGACGATCTCTGCACATCCTGTGCCCCATGCCAATGAAGCAGATTTTCAAAAAAAAACCAAAAGAAATGCAGATGCTTCAAAACAGAAACAAAAACAGAAATAGTTCAAAAAAAAACTCAGCAGGTCTGGCAGCATCTGTGGACAGAAATCAGAGTTAGCTTTTCGGGTCCAGTGACCCCTCTTCAGGACAATTTTGAAGAAGCGTCACTGGCCTTGAAAAGTTTCTCTGATTTCTCCCCATAGATACTGCCAGACAAGCTGATTTTTGTCCAGCAGTTTCTGTTTTTGACGCAGATTTTCCTGCCTCTTGTTAGCCGATACATACAAAAATATGAAATTATTTCTTTGAGTTTCCTAGGGACATTCCAGAGGAGCTTATTTTTTATAATAATTTAAGGGAGATTAATGTACAAATCACTCAAAATCAATTCTGTTCCTTCAAACCGTGACCTTCATGTTTAATTTCTTTTGCTGACAGCACAGATTTTGGTGGTAGGTCTGCCGCTAAAATGTCTTACTATTACCAGAGCACAAAATCGTCATTTGCCTTGCTAGCACTGTACAATGAATGTTTAATGTTAAATATTAACTTTAATTGAATTGCTTCAGGCAATACCCATCTCCACTACAATTTTACAATTCAATTAACCTTTTCACCAGCATAACCATTTGTTTAAGTTTGAGAAAAGGATCCTGCTGTTGGCATGAATCTATCCTTCTAGTAGGACGTAGGTAGAATAAAACAAAAAAAAAATGCTGCAAAAACTCAGCAGGTCTGGCAGCATTTATGGAGAAACTAACAGACAAGTCTTTGCCCTTTCTTCAGAAATGGAAGAAGATTTAGTTATTTAGTTTGGCCTAGATCTCTCAGTGTTCAGATAGTTGGAGACCGAATGTTCTTTAAAGGTATATAACCAGACTCTTTAGACGTCCCAACATAATGACTTTGCCAGAATTGCACGGTAAGTTCAAACATCTGGTGAGTAATTCTGCGTTTGGGAATCTCCAAAAAAGTCCAAAATGGTGAGATAGAATTAGAGAGTTTGAGACTTCTGACTCTCTTGTCTAGACAGTCACCACAAAATGTAAGGTTGATACAAACAGTTCTAATCTTGGGTGACTATACAACTAATCCCTGACAGCCCACTGGACTTCTCGCACCCCCCATCATCCATTCCCACCTCCATCTCCCACCAACAATTGACCTGACCTTGTTACTCCTAACTAACTCCCCTGACCCGCAATTACTCCCCAACCCGATCTGATTAGCCCCTGACAAGCCATCCCCCCGCCAAGTCCCAACTACTCCCCACCCACCTGACTAACCTCTAACCTAAGCTAAGTCCCCTCCCAACCTCACTGGCTACTTGATCATAACTCAATTACTTAAACGCTCCAATTATACATCTGAGTCTGGGATAACCACCTCAAGCTGACCTGACTATTCAACCTGATCAAACCACTCATCCTGACCCAACTACACCCCCAATCCCTTCCCACTGACCCATTAATACCCCGCCCATCTGCCTCTCTAGCTATCCCCACCAGCAGCTGGCTGTATCACAAATATTGCTAATTGAGAAAGGTCGATGTGCATCAAGAGAGACATTTTCAGATTGAGGAATGCACTGTGATTCTGGCATTTTACCTTTAACCATAAACAGGAAGATCTTCCCTTTATGCAATAAATGAGAAACAAACAATGAAAACAAACAGAAGCATAAACATAATTTAAAAAGTACTTTTTTTTCTTATGACATACTTCCTTCTGTGCTTAATACAGTTAGACAAAGACAAAATGTGCACTTTATCATAAGTGCAACAATTTGGTGCTTGTAATAATTGATGGTTGAAATACAACCATTTGTTTTACTTGGGCTATCCCTGCAGAACTGAAGAAAATTAATGTTGCATCAATCAGTACTGTGTCATGGCATTTTTACTCTAAAATATATTTGCCTACTGAAGGTTGGCCTAAAAGTCTGAATAGTCAATCTTCAATCTGATTTAAACAACTATTGCCATGCTTTCTCCAAGTCCATCCAAGAAAGGAGCCAGGAACTGCATAGCAACCTCAATCGTGGAGAAAGCTCAATGGCAGCCATTTAACGGCACTTGATTTTTTTTTTGGGTCACCCCGACCAAACTGCTAGAGGTTTCCATTGGATCATCAAACTGGTAGGTGAGATTCCGGTCTGCCTAACAAAATCCCTACCCATGCCTTGGCAGTAATTTTCTCCTTAGGAAGAACAGATAATGTGTTCTTATTTCATCCTCTGCCATGTCCTCTAACTCTATTGGTAGAGGTTTTGGTAAATGTCTTTTTACCACACTTTTATTACTAATATACAACAGAGGCTTTCACTTTATGTTGACTGCTGGTCTCTGCTCATTCTCCCACTTTTTTTCTTTTATTTTCTTGTCACTTCCTTCTGAACTTTTCATTTTCTGCTTTGTTCTCATATGTATGATTGATTGCATGACCATTAAATGCACCCTCTTTTTGTGTGATCTCATTCTATCTCTCTTGTCATCCCACTAGTTTTATTTGTCCTCCATGGAATGGAATTTCAACTTTCCCGATCTATCTCATCTTTAAAGACAACTCACTGTTTCCTTATAGTTCTGCCTGCTAATCTTCGACTCAAATTTACTACACCAAATCTGTTCTCAGCCCAATGGCAACAATGTGCTCTGCTTGTACCCATATGGCATGCCTCCTCCTCCTTATGTTACCCCTCCTTCTACTCGTCCTCTGAAGGTGCATTGCATGAAGAATCTTTTTCCTCTTGCAGCTCAAATCTTAGCTGGTGCGTTATTTTGCACAAGGTACAACTCAGCAGTATTGCTAATGGTGTGCTCTGAAGGGCATCATGCATCTGACAATGCATCAATAGCTCACCCTCGGCATTCCAATTACTGACGCAAGTGTAACTTTGATTCTATTTTTCCTGGGATGATTATCTGGGCTTGCAATTGGATTCATCAGTCAGCTCTTCAGTGCATGACATTTCCCTCCAAGCACATTAATATTAATTCTGCTATGAGGTCTAAAAAATTCAGAAGAGTTGACTGATAAAACCATTATGGCAGCTTTCAGAGAATCTTGCATGATTCTGTGACTGAAAACAAGTTGGAATATTAATGGATACTCTATGATGATCTGAGTGTGCCTTGGTTGTCATATGGGGGCAATTGTTGATTCCTTGGACCTATTTAAAACTGATCGAGGCCATAGGTGTGCCATATGCAGTTTGCAGAGTGCATCTAATTTCTGGTACTGACAAGCATGTCTTTGGTCAAATGTGTGATGCATTAGTCAACAGATTGTGAGACTCTGATAATATCTCTTGTTGATACTTGAAATAAAGCAGATGTGAAGAATTCATGAGCATGCTGACATTGGCAGTCAGTGGCAGTTAGTCCACTGCTCCTTTTGGCATAAGGACTTTTGCAGGAGGCCACAAATGTCACTGATCATATGATGGAATACCATGAGCCACCTGAAACACTGCTGCTAGAATGTATCCCAGAGGCTGAAACTCTGCCTATATAATCTGTGTTGAGCAGAAGTATTTGTCTTAACAACAAAATGTAGATTTTTCTATGATGGCAACAGGTACAAGTTTGTTTAAATAGGCAAAATTACAAAGACTATCTGCACTTACAATTGACATATCTGTCTCCATTGGGACCTCTCGCTCGACTGTGCAACATCATTATATTGGGTGGAACTTAATATAGCTTCATCATTAACTCTTTCAGAACCATGACTTTGTACATTATCTCTACCAAAGAATTTTCCTCATACTCATTCATTGTTTAATGTGTGATTTTTCTGTATATTTTAATATAATTTTTGGCAAGTTTGGATACTTTGATATGGGTTAGTGGGAAAAGTGTATTTTTGTCTATGTCTGACATTAGTAATTAACTGGTAAGTATTTCCACAGATATGATAATTTCTTTTAAGACAGTTTTTGAAGCTCAGCTTTAGAATTAATGGGTATGCATGTCCATGAGTAGGGTTTACAACTAATCAAGATTAACAGTTTACAAGTTCAGGAGAGGTTTCTCTAAGTGTAAGGAAACACACATAGCTGAGAGGGAGGGTTTTTTTTTAGGTTTACTTTGAGTTTTGAGCAGTCCTCTGAAGTCCTTAAATGAAGATGGCTCTACAGACCAGTGTTTCTGAGGAGGGAAGGATATAACGAAACTAGGTTACCTGAAAGTAAAGAATTTGTGTTGGATCCAGACCAGAAATGCTCGGATAAAATTCTGAAGGGATTACTTATTAGCAACTATGATAAGCTAATATACATGATAGCTCCAGGAAGAAGCTATCTGAAGATCCAATCTATCAATTAAAGTCACATATGACTTAGACCTACAGAGGTGTTAGAGAAAGGGACTCTGGTGTGAGTACAATGAATTATGATGTTGGGTACTATACAAGGAGTGTTTTTGGGTTCTGCACCAAGCCTGTATTTTGGGTACTATACAGAAGCTGTTAATTTTCAATTTTAAAGGAGTACTTTGGGATTAACTGGATTATATTTTAACTGTGTTTACAGTTTCTATGAATTTGTTTTATTTATCTTGAATTATTTTATTAATAAACTTCTGTTTTATTGTTAAAGCAAAATTTGCAGCACTGTGTGCTATATCTCAGTGAAGGACAACTTCATTAAAACCGAAAAGAATCAAAATATGATCTATAAAGCCAGGTTTCAGTCTAAGATTGATGTGTTCAATCATAACATCAACTGGGATCATAAGACCATAAGACATAAGAGCAGAAGTAGGTCCTTTGGCCCATTATGTCTATTCCAACATTCAGCGTGATGATGGCTGATCTGATAATCTTCAGAGATAAAAGGTACTGCAGATGCTGGAGAATCCGAGATAACAAGCATGGGGCTGGATGAACACAGCAGGTCAAGCAGCATCATAGGAGCAGGAAAACTTGACATTTCGGGCCTAAACCCTTCATCAGAAAATCTTCAACTCCATTTCCCTGTCTTATCCCCTTGATTTGCATGTGAATAAAACAACAGATTTGTTCATAGCACACACAGCAGGTTAAAGAATGGTTAGTTAACCTTTTTTTTGGTGTAAATGGAGGTCAAAGTATCTAAAGAGATAAAGCTATTCAAATCGGTTTTCTCATGTCTGTTCCACCCTGTAAGTGAAATTAATTCTGATTTGTAAGAAAGACAGGGAACAGAGCACAAATGTGGAATCAGCTGAGGGATAGCTGAAAAATGCTATTACCAATTTAATTCATGTTTCATTACCTGACGATGACCTAAGACCCTATAAATGACTTATTCATGGTTGCACTATACAGGTTGTCCTCATGGCTGGACTAAATCATGGATCAAGCCAGATGATGTTTTCCATTTATACAGCAAAGAACATTGCATTGCAATATTCCAATATTGTTCCAGAAACAACTGCAATGAAACATAGGATGTGTAATGGAAAAAAAAATGAAGAGGTCTGCAATAAAGGATTATACCGGAGTGAAGAACAACAGACCGGAATTAAGTCTGATTTACTGAATTTATTAGGAAAGTGAAGGCTCCAATGTTAGAAGCAGAGGCATGACATATTTTGTCATTCATAAAATAAATTAAGTATAGTAAAAGAAAACAGCAAAATAAAATTAACTGCTGCTCTTTCTTGTAGGTGCTGTAGGATGAATGCATTCTAATTTAGTTCCGGTCATGCTGATACTGTATCATGTGATGACTTAACTCAACAAAAGACTATACTATTTTACTTAATTGGATTTATTAGGACTTCTGAAACAAAAACAGAAAATGCTGGAGAAACTAGCCGGTTTGGCAGCATCTGCGGAGAGGGAAACAGAGTTAAGCCCTATATAAGTCTCTTCACAGATGCTGTCACACTTGCTAGTTTATCTAGCACTTTCTGCTTTTGCTTCAGATATCCAGCATTTGGATTTCTATCATATAAATAAAAACATACCACTCAGGAGGGTCAGAAATATATTTTTGGAGTCATTAATGCATTTTAAAAAACATCAGTAGAATGCATATAGTTTTAGTTTATGCAGTATCTGACTGAACTTTGGAAACCTGTAAGTTTTATAACTACATGCAAAAATTTGTATTTGCAGATACATTCTATTTTGTTCAAAAAACACGCAATTTATAGACAGTCAGTAAATGTGGCATTTTATAAATTCCTACTTTAGAAATAAAACCAGCCAGATTCCAAACCAAAACACAAATAGATTCCAAACAAGGCCTCACACCTAACACGCATTGTCTGACCTAAGACGTCACCTCTTTTTACATTATAAGACCTTTAGTTCTCTCAGGACAGTGACATGAAAGGAATTTGGGGATTTACATTTACATATTAATCAATTAAAACCTTGTAATTGACTGAAGAGCGTCTTAGATTTGTCTAATACATCCTCATCTGTGGTGTGACCCTTTGATCTTTTACTTATAAATTTTGTGTTGGATATTACCTCTCTCACTAACACCTGAAGAAGGAACAAAGCTCTGAAAGCTTGTGTTATCAAATAAACTTGTTGGACTATTACCTGTTATCGTTTGATTTCTGACCTTGTACACCCTAGTCCAACACCAGCACCTCACACCCATGCAACTCCACATTGATAGCACTGTGATACAAAGGCGATGTTTACAACAAAATGCCTCATCAAGTCTTTTGAGGTAAACACATCAGATAAGACAGTCCATCTGTGTCAGACAGCTTCTGCACCTTGAATATTTATTTGTGAGTGGCAAGTTTTTTTTTACATTGACTGCATCGAGGACCAGGACAGACCATCATATCCATGTGTGGTTCATCCTATCATGATTTTGGCCCTATGTAATAGCCTTTCCTTCAATTATGGAAGATTTCAGTATGAAATAATTGTCATTCATAGAATCAACAACGTCTCTTAACATTTTGCCAAGGCTAGCCAAGCATTTATATAACATAAAACATTTCCTTAATGGATACTCAAGCAAACTAACATTGTTGTTTCTAAAGATCACTAAAGCTTCAAGGATGATACAGAGATTGGTGAAGTTGCGGATAGTGAGGGGATCGTCAGAGGATACACCAGGATATAGATCAGTCTGGGGCATGGGCAGAAAAATGGCAGATGACGTTTAATCTGGACAAATGTGAGGTGATGCATTTTGGAAAGTCAATTACAGGTGGAAGTATACAGAACCCTTAGGAGAATTGATATGCAGAAGGATCGAGGTGTGCAGGTCCACAGATCACTGAAGGTGGCAGCCCAGGTAGATTACGTAGTATAAAAAGCCTATGGCATGCTTTCCTTCACTGGAAGAGGCATTGAGTAGAAGGATAGATAAGTTATGCTGCAGCTTTATAGAACTTCAGTTAGGCCATACTTGGAATATTATGAAGTCCTGGTCACCACACTATCAGAAGGATGTGGATGCTTTGGAGATAGTACACAAAATGTTTACCAGGATGTTGCCTGCTATGGGGGATTTTAGCTATGAAGAAAAGTTGGGTAGACTGGGTTTGTTTTCACTTGAGGGCGACCTGATAGTAGTTTATAAGATTGTGAATGGCATGGATAGAGTTGTAAGAATAATTCTTTTTTCCAGTTTGGACAGGTCAATTACTAGGGGACACAGGTTCAAGGTGCAGGGGTTTGGAATTCAAAAGAGATGTGTAAGGCAAATTTTTCACACAAAGGGTGGTGAATGCCTGGAACACGCTGCCAGAGGTAGTGGAAGCAGGCACAATAGCAGCATTCAAGAAGCCCCTGGAAAAATACATGAATAGGAAGGGAATAGAGGGATATGGATTCCATAAGAGAAGACAGTTTTAGTATGGAAGGGCAAAATGTGTCGGCGCAGGCTTGGATGGCCGAAGGGCCTGACCGTGTGCTGCATTGTTCTTTGTATTTTCTTGGTTCTTATTTTAAAATAAAAACTGGAAGGATAATGGTAGCAAGCCAGCAGTAATTTTCAAAATTATTGAGATGTATATTTGAAAAGAAAAATTTTACAGGGCTAAATGGAAACAGTTGGTCGAGCTAACTTGGATAGTTTTTTTTAAAGAACTGGCGACCATGATGGGCCAAATGTCTTTTTGTTCAATGATTTATGATTCTATGAAACTGTTAACTAAGCTTGAACTGTAATCTGGCACAATTTGTGTTTCATCTTGATCCTGTTCAGTTATCTGTGGACCTATACACCCAGATCCCTCTGCATATCAGTACTCCTAAGGGTTCTGCCATTCGCTGTATAATTTCAAACTGTATGAAATGCATCACCTCACATTTGCCTTTTTGTTTACCTACTTCATAATTATAAGTTGAGCTATATATTTTGTCAGTGTTATTCATAGAAAGACATCACAGTTGATTAGTGTCAATGTGTTTCCCATCAGCAAGTGGATTGGTCATTCATCCTGTGGCTGATATTCCCTCATGATTTTACATCTAAGACCCCCTCTAAAATAATAGGGAATATGGGTTTGCACAGAAAGGTGACATTTCTTTCCTCTGGTTGGAGATAAGGAGACTAAATGGGTGCATTAACATGCGGAGTATTGTACTCTTGTTACATCAATGACAAATATTTGGTGCCTGTTAGCATTCTGCAGCAGTATTTGCACTATTTTTCCTGGTTACTTTCTTCCATATACAATGCAGTAGTCAGTAAAATCAACAGTAATCAAAATGGGTGAGATTTGCTGGAGTGCATGGAGACTAAAAATAAATTCTGCTCGAATACTTCAGCAGCAGACTAGGAGACAACAAGATAAGGAGGCAACAGTGCTTGACTCACTCATTTGCTCTCAGATCACTTGAGTAGATGCCACATCAATCATTTTGTCACGCTTTTCAGTAGAACCATCAGCACCAGGCAGCCAGACAAAACAACAGGGCATGGCACCAATGAAGAGAGGAATCTTTCTGATTCTGACCTTCAAACTTTTTTGAAGGTTTAGAAGAGAGGGGGTACACAATCCTGTGTGTCTGCGCCAGCAGGTCACCCAAGAATGTCACTGTGTTCTACTCTTGAAAAAATAACAACAGAACTATGCTGCCAAACTGATGTATTATTTCACAATTAAGACATTCACATTCAGCTAACAATCACCTAATGCTGTAAGAACTTGTACCAACAAGTCTGGGAGAGAACCTGGTGATCAAGGCCCAGAATTTTTGACCTGTTTTGACCTGGGATTTTCCAAGAGAATAAGTTTGGCTGTTAATGTTACAACATGAAGATGTGAAAGCTCCTTACCTAACCTCCCATTACTAGCTATTAGAAATTCAAAGAATAGATACCATGTTATAAGTATTATTAATTCTTTGTCAGAGTGACCTGGAAAAGGTGGCATTGATCAACATCTTCAGGCAATCAATCAGGAGACAATCTCCTATACCTTTGAAGCAACACATCATCGAAATTGTTTAAATTAATCTGGCCAGTTTTGCACTTTTCCCTTCTTTGAATTTGTTTGTTAACTGTGTTTTGTTGTCCATCTCTCTGTGCGAGAGTGTGGGCTAAAAATAAAGGTTATTCAGTTTAAATCATAAACACTGATTAGAATATTTTATAGTTTAAATTTGCTCACCTAAATTATTAATATATTATTAACACATTATTAAATGGTATCAATTAATTCTGGTACTAGTTATTCTAGAAGTCTGTTTAGGGACCAAATGGGTCAATTTTGAGGTTCAATGAGAATGTTAATTTTACTATGTTGCAAACAGGCTCAGGGAGGCCGATTTGGCTGTCTATCTCTATGTCATAACACCCTTCAATTCTATCTTACTCAATTGTGTGCAAGCAATTTATAGGCCTGTTCTTTCCAGTTCTGGAATCATTGTCGAGTGTCATTAATTTAACATCATGAGAGAATTAAAAAGAAACCTTTGCCTTAAATGTCATCTTTGGAAATGCTTCAGAGACAATTAAAAACTTTTGAAATGTGTTTATTTTAATGTGTAGTAACCAATCGATAAACAGCAGCTAAAAATGTTTCATCATCTGAATGTAAGTGAATGTGGAATATCTGGACAAGACCAGTCCAGAGAAGCAATCAAACACTGCTTAAGCTTCATAGTCGCATGACATTCATTGTGATATCGAATGTGAATCCAAGGTTATGTAAAACTTAATTAGAAAGTTTACAAGGTCCTTTGGAACTATGGGCATTTTTAATAATGTTGGTTTAAATATTCAAAGATTGGAAAATCTCCCCTTTGCATTTGTGTAAATATTTAACTTTTAACTGTTATGAGAGGTTCATATATCCATTCATGCGCAGAACAGCGTCTGGAGAAAACAATTGTAATTCCAGCCTGACAAAGTATTATCTGGTAGGAGCCTAAAATGCAGCTATTAACCTGAGACCCATAGTTACAGTAATCTGAGTTGAATAAAAAACGTAGTTAAATTGCATCATCAAGTTGCTCCTGAAAATGAAGTTACAAATGTATTCGATAACATGGGTGTATAAATCATGCTTCAGATTGAGCACAAACAATAAAAACACCCTCTCAGTACTGCACTGAAATATTAGCCGGGATTATATGCTCATTATAATGAGCTGTAGTTGGCCATTCAGCTGATCAAGCCTGCTCCACCATCCAATAAAGTCATGGAGGGTCTGATGGTGACCTTAGCAGCATTTTCTTGCCTGTTCCCCATTTGGGTTGCCATGTATCTACCAGATGCAGGCAATTATTCATATATTATGAAGTGCGTTGTCAGTTTGGAATGGGGCAAGGTCCATCAAGGGGGAAGTGAAATAAAGATGACCTAGTTATGAGGCAATGATCAATGATCATGTCACTTTTCTCTTTAGGTTTTTCTAAATAATGAAGACTTAAGTCACTATAGTCTTACCAGATCATAAGGGAATTGAACCCATGCTGTTGGCATTACACACCAGCTGTCCGGCCAACTGTGCCAACCAATCACTTCAGTTACTCAGTTGGTTAAACAGTTGGTTTGTAATGCCAATAACAAAGTTGAGGTTGTCGTGAAGGACTCATCTTCGCAACCTCTGTCCTCGCCTGGGGCACAGTGAACCTGGATGATACGCTGGATGCGGAGGTTGGTGGGGTGATACGTGAGGACAAGAGGGATTCTGTCTTTATTTTTTGTTGGGGGGAGCGGTTTTGAGGGCAGAAGTGCTGGAAATGCAACAGATACGGTTGAGGGCATTTTTGATCACCAAAGGGGTAAGTTGCAAGAATGTGATCCCCTACTACCAATTCCTCCACCCCCGCCACATCTGCTCCCAAGATGGAGCTTTCCACTCCTGGACATCCCAGATGCCATCCTGTTTCAAGGACCGCAACTCCCAATGTCTGCATCCAGCATATCATTCTCAGCCACTTCTGCCACCTAAAATCTGACCCCACGACCAAAGAGATATTTTCCTCCCGCCCCTATCTGCAACTCCCTTGTCCGCTCCACACTCCCCACTAATCCCACCACCCCGGCACCTTTCCCTGCAACTGTAGGAAGTGCAACACCTGCCCCTACACCTCCTCCCTCACCTCCATTCAAGGCCCAAAACAAACCTTTCATATCAGACAGAGGTTCACCTATACATCCTTCAACTTGGTCTACTATATCTGCTGCTCCCAATGTGGCTTCCTCTATATCAGTGAGACCAAGCGTAGACTCAGAGACCGTTTTGTAGAGCATCTGCACTCTGTATGCAATAAACGACAACACCTTCCAGTCGCCAACCATTTCAACTCCCTCTCTCACTCTCTGGGTGACATGTCTATCCTTCACCTCCTCCAGTGTCACAACAACACCACATCAAACTGGAGGAACAATACCTCATATTCTGCCTTGGGAGCCTAGAGCCTGATGGCCTAAACATGGAATTCACAAGTTTTAAAATGTCACCACCCCGGCCTCATCCCATGTCCAACCCTCCCTCTCATCCCCGCCTCCTTGACCTGACACAACCTGTTCATCTTCTTTCCCACCTATCCGTTCCTCCCAGCTCACTGACCGATCCCCACCACTGCCTATCCGCACTCACCTATCGCCATCCCATCAACCTTCCCCAGCCTCACCCCTCCTCTCTCTATTTATTTCCCAGGTCCCTTCCCTCTCCCCATTTCTGAAGAAGGGTCCTGACCTGAAACATCAGCTTTCCTGCTCCTCTGATGCTGCTTGGCCTGCTGTGTTCCTCCAGCTCCGCACTGCAGTTTCCCTAAAAATTATTCCATGTACTTTGATGTCTTGGACAAAGCAGACAAATACTGGCTATAAAACCAGCAATATTACCAGTGATTGAGAAATCTGAATCAATTGTTTTGAGTTATAGGTTTCTGAAATACATGTCTCATGCTATCCTTTTTGGATGTACCTTGTCACGTCATGTCTGCAATGGTAGATTCAATGGAGAATTTTCATTATTTTAAACTAAGTTGGAACTATTACTCTCCATAGCTTCATCAAACAAAAAAAACGGGTTGCTATGATTTCAAAGCATTCAGTATCTGTAGTCAGTTGCTTAATTTTTTTTAACATTCTTAGCAAGCAACTAAATATAGATTATGGAGTCAATCAGCAAATTGGCTGTAAGAAATATCACTTAACCTCAATTATATTTATGTCATCTCATCTTTGATGAGTTGTCACCCCTTGATTTCCTTTGGGTTTGAATTAATCATTGCTGATAAATCTTTGGAAGATCCAAATTTGTGTGGTGAGGTGTCAAGGTGATTTTACATTACCCCACTATTGACTCATGCAGTACAAAATCTCTTGAAACTGGTAGATCTATGTAATTTTAATCCACCTGGTCCATGGAGAGATCTTTGGCCTTCTAATTCAGGCAAATGCATAGTGGAATAAAGGAATTACCATACCTTTAATCATAAACTGACCACACGGGTAAGGAGCTCTGTCATCAAGATGTCGGAACAAGATGGAGCTATGCCCTGAGTGTATGCCATCCCAGACAGGCTCTGCGCTAACTTCTCTAAAGTGCTCCGCTATCCTGGTGAAGGGTCCTGACCCAAAACATCGACTATTGGCACGGTGGCTCAGTAGTTAGTACTGCAGCCTCACAGCGCCAGGGACCTGGGTTCAATTCCAGTGCTAGGTGACTGTCTGTGCAGAGTTTGCACATTCTCCATGTCTGCGTGGGTTTCCTCCGGGTGCTCCGGTTTCCTCCCACAGTCCAAAAGATGTGCAGGCTAGGTGGATTGGCCATGCTAAATTGCCCATAGTGTTCAGGGGTGGGTGGGTTATATCGGGATGGGTCTGGGTGGGATGCTCCAAGGGTTGGTGTGGACTTATTGGGCTGAAGGGCCTGTTTCCACACTGTAGGGATTCTAATTCTAATATCCTGCTCCTCTGATGCTGCCTGCCTTGCTATGTTCCTCCAGCTGAACGCTGTACTGACTATGTTCACTAAAACTTGGTTATGTTCACTTACCTAGAGTAGATGTAATCTTAAAACACTTATTGTTTGGATTTGGGGCAGGTACAATTGCTAAGGATAAATGATAAAGTGAGAAGAAGATTGATTTCGAACCTTGGGCCTAAGTTCCATTGAGCCACTAAAATATGAACGCACTCAGCCCACTGCTGACTTTGTAGCAGTCCTCCAATAAGTGTGAAAATGAATAATTGAGTCAGCCGGAAGCAATACGGAGGTGGTGGAGCTAGGGTGCAGTGGGGAAAATGTGTAAGCAATGATTGGTAATATAAAACCAAAAGAACTGCGGATGCTGTAAATCGGGAACAAAAACAAAGTTGCTGGAAAAGCTCAGCAGTTCTGAGGAAGGGTCACCGGACTCAAAACATTAACTCTGATTTTTTCTTCACAGATCCAGCCAGACCTGCTGAGCTTTTCCAGAAACTTTGTGATTGGTATTGTAATCCTGATGGCTGGTTTGTCAAGGAGGAGGCAATTGCCAGTCTTAATTTGAATTAGACTCATGCACAGATTGAAGTATGACAGGCATATATCTCCTGACGCCATCCTACTCCTGCGTCAGTAAGTGCTCAAGTAACCCACTTCATCTTAACTGACACAATTAAAACCCTGGAAAGGGGGCAATAGAGTCACACAGCGTGGAAACAGACGCTTCAGCCCAACCTGCCCATGCCAACCAAGTTTACCAACTAAACAAGTGCTATTTGCCTGAATTTGGCCCATATCCCTCTAAATCTTTCCTATTCATGTACCTGACCAAATGTCTTTTAAATGTTTTAACTATTATTTGTGTTTACCACTTCCTCTGGCAGCTCGTTCCACATACAGTACAAACCACCCTCTGTGTGAAAAAGTTGCCCCTCGTGTCACTTTAAATCTTTCTCCTCTCACCATATATTATGCCCTCTAGTTCTGAACTCCCTAATCCTATGGGAAAAGACATTGCTATTATCTTTGCCCCTCATGATTTTATAAACCTCTGTAAGGTCACTCCTCAACCTCCTACTCTCCAGTGAAAGATGTTACAGTTTGCCCAGCCTATCCTTACAGCTCAAACCCTCCAGACCCAGTAATGTACTTGTAAATCTTTCCTCTACCCTCTCCAATTTAATAATAACCTTCCAATAGCAGGATGACCAGAATTATACATAGTATTCCAAATGTGGCCTCACCAATGTCCTGTACAACTACAGCATGGTGTTCCAACTGTTATACTCAATGGTCTGAGCATTGAAGGTAAGCATGCTAAACACCTTCTTTATTACTCTGTATACCTGTATCGCAGCTTTCAATGAACTATGTTCCTGAACATCTAGTTCTCTGTTCTACAACACTCCCTAGGGCACTCACATTAACTGTGTAAGTCTTGCCCTTGTTTGTCTTAGCAAAATACAACACCTTGCATTTATCTAAATTAAACTCTAATCTGCCACTCCTCAGGCCATTGGCCCAACTGATCAAGATTCCTTTGTATTCTTAGATAATCTTCTAGTTTCATCCACAAACTTACTAACCATGCTTCCTATATTCTCATCTAATCTTTTATATAAATGACAAACAACAATAGAAGGACATGACTGGCAGAGGCAAGTACTGTGACCTGTTTGCTTGGTCCCTTAGTGTTCACTCACACTGAGCTTACCCTGATACCCACAGCATGCTTGCTTTTCCTCTGTCTTGCCCATCAGCCAGAGATACCAGACTCACAGTTTTGCCTTGCAGTTTATTATGGACACAAAGCCAGGAAGCTTGAGGTGACCCACTCTTTGCCACCCCACACAAACTACATTAAGACCATCTCACTATCTCATAAACCTTGAGACCGAGCTCTCACAGCAATCCTAGTTACCTAGCTGGAAACATAAATGTGCAAAGTGTTCTGGGAAATCATTGAACAGCACAAACATCCTAGATGTGTCCAAATATATGCTTATTTTGTCCCACGGAATTACACAGTTTTTGAACAGCAGCTCTGACCATGTCTGCATTGGTCAGAATTTTGTTTATCAGAAGTCTGACTGACTGATCTAACTAGTAGCCCATTTAATCCTTATACTGGCTCTCCTCCTCCTTCCTCAGATGAGTCCGGCCCAGAGAGAGAAAAGCATTCAAACTGCAATTTTTAGGATTCCTGTGTGGATGTAACTGTTTACTCGTCTTTACTAGGCAGAGGGATTCAGAGAACTATATGAAACTGTATTAATTCAGTGAGCAGAACTTGATGTGTATGGATCTATGTTACACTCGTAATAGATCAAGTGGCTGCTCCAAAATTTGTACTGATCTGTTCAATTCTCAATGAAGTCTGGCACATTGCAGTTATCACCTGAATATCAAAACAATCCAGATTGGAAAGATGTGCACAGAGCAATGGGTCATGGCAAGTCACTGGAACTACCAGTCATCTGCCAATAGGTACTGGTGGTGTGGTGTATTTTATAAAGGACAGGTTCTTATGCTGGTGATAGAGTCTTGAAGGCCTTCCATTGGAGCTACATGCCTGGAAATAGCTGATTGAAGGTAACCTCATTGATTTGTTTGTATAATCTAAAAGATCACAATAACATCAAAACCCACTTGTGCAGAGTCCTTGTGGCACTTATCAACACTGAGACTAATAGCATTTGTCAGGATGATATACCCCACACAGACTGTTGAGAGCCAAGCGAATGCTGGAAGACATAAAGACACACAGGATAAAAGACACATAAAAGACATAAAGACACACCAGCACGGTGGCTCAGTGGTTAGCACTGCTGCCTCACAGAGCCAGGGATCCAGGTTCGATTTCACTGCCGGGCGACTGTCTGTGTGGAGTTTGCACATTCTCCCCGTGTCTGCGTGGGTGCTCTGGTTTCCTCCGACAGTCTAAAGATGTGCAGGTTAAGTGGATTGGCCATGCTAAATTGCCCGTAGTGTTCAGGGATGTGTAGCTTAGGTGGGTGATAGGGGGATGGGTCGGTGTGGACCTGTTGGGCCGAAGGGCCAGTTTCCACACTGTAGGGATTCTATAAAAAAAATCGAAATTGTCAAATTGCCTGAAATTGTCCAACGGCTGAATTCCGCTGTAACATCCGTTTCTATTTCTCCACAAGGGGAGATGAAGACCATGTTAGAGAAGAGGGTCCCGAAATGACAGCTGGGTGTGATATTGAACGAAATAGTCTCAGAAGGAGCAGCCACAGAAAGCATGCTCCTAGGTGGAGGACCTGACTGCCCTGCAGGAGTTGAGTAAATTCGGTCCCTTTGCGCTATGATAGGCCCCTGGCCCCACCCAATCACAGCTAAGGAGGGACATGAAGGCTGCAGTAGAATGGAAAGTCTGTCCAAGTGGCAGAAGTTTGAAGAAGAAGGGGCAGCCCTTTGGCACAAGATGAAGGAAGAAGGGGCGGAAGATTACATCATTGGAATAGATGTGACAGAGATGGAGAAACTGAACTATATTTATCTTACCTGACTTACGTTGAGAGCCCCTTGACATTCAGGACAGAGAATCATAGGGTGATGGATTACCTCTGTGTGGTAAAAATTGGCAGAACAGAGTCTTAGGCAGAAAGTTCAGAATTCAAGTGAAATTTTAAAGGGGCAGGGTACAACTGAGTTATAGAGGAGAGTTTCCTACATGCGGTATTGCATATCTGAGTCCCTAAGGGAAGGAAAATTCGGAGGCCGCCTATATATAAGGAAAGGGAGATGTTATGGCATCCTGGGGCCCATGCATCCTGTCCTTCTTCATTGTCAACTGCTGGATGGAAGGCAGAATGATGATAAGCATTATGCTGCACACCAACCAGGCAGTAAAGCTGCAACAGCAGAGGGCAGCATGAGGGCAGGAGACCAGCCTGAAGGAGAGGGAACGATAGAGGCACATCGAAGAATTTAGAGAACAACGATGATACACTTCCAACTTCAGAGAGTTAGCTTCTGTGAAATCCATGCCTCTCAAGAAGAACACTTCTCCCAAATCTGTGATGAATTCTGTACACAGGAATAGAGTGGATACCTAATGCCCAGGCCTTCAAAGGTCACTGCAGCTCTGCATTTCTATTCCTACAATTCCTTTCATGGGTCAGGTAATATTTGTGGGATCTCCAAGCAGCCACTCAACACTGCATGAAGGCGGTACAAGTATTTGATACAAATGGACTGGACTGTCAATAAAATGTCACACTGATGAAGACAGGTAGACAGGTAGTGCCTCATTGGGAGACAAGCCAGTATTCACAGAACCCAGAGAAGCTGCAACCTCACCCACTTGAGGCTTCTTCTCAAAGCATTCAAGCGTTGACAAGAGTTCTCCAGTTCATATAACAGTAACCACATATAGCTCTCCTGTCCTTGTTCAGGAGAACGTTTTACACAATGGCCCATTCAGGCTCAGCGTTGCCACGACACATTCTCCATGGTCACCAAAGGCCACAAGGCAGAAGGAGCAGCAGCCTGCTCCCATCACTCCTTTAAATGTTAAGCATGCAATACTTGGAAATGTTTCACAAAGTTCACTTTTACAAAGTAACATCACACCAGTGTTTATGTAATTATAATCACAAAGGAGTGCTTGTCTCACAATAACCAGTTGTTTTGATTTAATTTGTATGTAATCTTTGAAACGAGGGATTCCTGAAGTCAACCCTTCAAGAACATGGGATATATATTTTCATGTGGGCAACATGGACATTACAGCTTGTTTATCAAATGTGATGCAAAATGTGTGATGGCAGAGAAAATCCAATGTGAGGGCTACATTGCAAGATTATATTCCATCCGTGGAGACAGAACATTACTGGTGAATGCATGACCCTTCCTCAGGTGATTGGAAACACATCAGGATGAGACATCCCCTTGCCTTCCACACATCGTCTTCCACAGTTCATGCATCAACAGAAGCCCAATTCTGAGGAATGCCTTCAAGTAAATTTTCCACTTTCCCATCTTCCTCATCATGTGAAACTTCTACCTCCTCTTCTGCCTCTAGGTTGATTCTGCCACCTTCTGCGTAGTGATTTTGTACAATGTGTAACACACAACAGTCTCTAAGATATTCACAGGAAAACTCCACCAAAGAATGATTGAGGCAATGGAAGTCCATCTTCAAAAGACTAATAGTTACAACATAATGATGCCTGTTATGCCATGACTGGTATCAAACCTCTTTTTCCCAGGGTTTCTGATGGATGTCTTCAGTCAGGTTCAAAGAGGTTGATCCATTCATTTATCAGTACTATAAAAGTGAGTCAGCTGAGTGTATCAAACACATGAGCTTTTTGACAGCTTCTTGAATGTTATACATTTATTCCCTTCCTACAGACTAATTGCAGTTTAAGCAAAAAGAATCAGTATTTGTTGATGATCATTGCTTGCTGCTGAGAAGGTACGCACTGGCAACATGGGTGTCATCAATTACACCCCGAACACAAGGAAAGCTGGCCATGGCTGTGAAACTTGGGGAACAACTTCACCCAGAGATAACAAGGTGTAGAGCTGGATGAACACAGCAGGCCAAGGAGCAGGAAGGCTGA
>JAHRHZ010000087.1:21154384-21218084 GCA_024137785.1 Ginglymostoma cirratum
TCCAATTCTCCAGCACCTATTATCTCTAATTCAAAACACACTTGATCAACTCATCAACCACCAACTTAACATTCATTACTTTAACCATTGGGGCACAGTGGCTGGTGTGTGTATCATCTACCCTATATAACACGTACTTCAATAAGTTTCCAAAGCTTTCTCCTACTACCTAGAAGAACAAGGACAACTTCTAGATTCCTCTCCAAGTCACGCACTAAGCAGACTTGGAACCTTATCACTGATCATAGAATCCCTACACTGTGGAAACAGGCCTTTCAGCCCAACAAGTCCACACCAACCATCAGAGATTCCCACCCAGCCCCATCCCCCTATAACCCACCTAACCGACACATCCCTGAACACTTTAGTGGCAATTTAGCATGGCCAATCCACCAAACCTGCACATCTTTGGACTGGGGGATGAAACCAGAGCACCCAGAGGGAACCCATGCAAATACAGGGAGAATGTGCAAACTCCACACAGACAGTCACCCAAGGGTGGAATCAAACCTGGGACCCTGGTGTTGTGAGGCAGCCGTGCTAACCACTGAGCCACAGTGCCAGCCCCAGTCTTTCAATATTTTTTAGTCACATACCCAGAACTTCATTCTTAAAGGCTGATATATGTACTAACAGCGTAAAGACCCCAGTGATTCAAAAAGGCAGTTTGCCACATGTCAAGGTCACTTAGGGGTAGGCGACAAATGTTGGTCTTGCTAGTGATGCTCATATTCCATGAATGAAATGAAACAAGAAAATGGTAAATCTGAACACTGCAACCTTGCAGCCAAATTGCCTTGTGTCAATTGGTAGAAGCTCTAGGGTAGAATCATTAAGGGTGAATCTAAATCAAGGGAGCAAACATATGTACAACCCATTTAAAATTTATGTCTTTGCTGGAGCTGACAGACCTCTTTTAGGAGAGAAATTTGCATATTTCAAAATTAGGCATTACAAAATTATCACATTTTCACAGTGTTGACTAAATGGGTCTTTGCAGTGTATATGAAACTTGAGCGTTATTCTAGGGGGTTACTAACAAAAGTAAAACCAATGCATTTCAATTACTATTTAAAAGCAGCCTTCACGATACACAACAACGCAGAATCACCGAACAGAGACTGATAGCCAAGTTCTGTACCCATGAAGACAACCTCAACCGTGATCTTGGGTTCATATCATGCTACACTTGACCCCATCATACTGTTCTGTGTTGTAAAATCTTCCTTTCTGTTCTGTTTTGACACCATGACCTCAATAACTTTTTATGATATTTCTACCTTTATTAGTTTGTTCAGTTTTGGATTACTTGTTACTTTGGTTAGACACTTGGCATGCGCCTTTTATATCTATCATGTTATTCCAGCCATTTGGTTTGTCTCCAAGCCCATCTTATTTAAAATATTTTGTAATTATAGCTCTGTCTCATTTAATGAGATCTTAAGTCATCCCTTTACTTGCTGTACAGCTGTTGACACTCTATTCACACAGTCTGACACTTTTGATCACCTGCATAGATTTATTATTCAGCTTGTCAACCCTTCACTCACATCATTTTTTGTAAGTTTTTTGATCTCTCTGCCTATAAATTCTGTGCCTGTGTGCTTCCCTTGACTTCACCTGGTGAAGGAGTAGCGCTCCAGAAGCTTGTTATTTCAAAAAAACCTGTTGCACGATAACTGGGTGTTGTGTGACTTCTGACCTTGTCCATTCCAGTCCAACACCAGCATCTCCACATTAAAAGTTGTTCCAAAGAGGATTTAACCTTCAGAGATGACAATGGGCAATGTGCAGAATGAGCCTTATGAAGCACAGAAGCCAGGATTAAAATCAGTTGTTCAGTATATCTTGGCAACCTGAAACACCTCTCCTAATTCCTGCACTGATTTGCTCCCAAGTGCACTGATTTTGCATTAAAAGTCATGAAGGCAATAAAAATGCTGATCTGCTCCAAACAAAAGAAAACAGAAGGAAGCAATGCTTTGGTTCTCTTTTGTACTTTCAGTACTGGAAGCGAGTGATGGAAACTAGCCAAACTGATGGCAATGAAGCTGTAATGTATTAACCTGAGCAACCAAATGTAAAATGAAATTGAAATCATTTAGCTTTGCCTATAAAGTTCCAATCTTGTTCAAATTCACAATTCATTCAATCTCCAAAACCTTTTTCAATAAAACAAAACAGAAAACTCCATTCCATCAAAAGTACAACATTACCAACTTAATGCATACTCCCATCACAAATATATCATGCAGGAGTGCAGTCTCATTTGCACAGGAAAAGCACATTATGTATATGTGATGCCAGCTATCTATATTACTGCTGTGACAAACTGCTTTTTTCACGTGTTGATAGGATGTGGGTGTCACTAGCTAGGCCAGCTATCACTGCCCATCCTTAATTGCTCTTGGTGACAGGCTGCCTTTGTGAACAGCTCCTGTCCTCAGGATAACTGTGTAGTTAGGAAGGGCGTTGTTGTTACATTATCACTGCAGGTTGTCCAGTTTTCCCTTAATAGGTCCTTGTGAAGGTGAATATATAGATTACCTAATTCCTATTGTATCACAGAAATGCAAAAGTCAATATTAAGACATGTTGAGCTGCCTGATATCACCATGTTCTTTCATACAAACATCTCACTAATCTAGTTTTCAGCTCCAACTAATTACAAAATGTACCCTTAGAAATCTTAACTCACTCTGAGATAATAAGAACTGCCAATGCTGGAGTCTGAGATAACACAGCGTGGAGCTGGAGGAACACAGCAGGCCAGGCAGCATCAGAGGAGCAGGAAAGCTGACGTTCCAGTTGGGATCCTTCTTCAAAAAAATTCTGAAGGACCCGACCCGAAACATCAGCTTTCCTGCTCCCCTGATGCTGCCTGGTCTGCTGTGTTCCTCCAGCTCTTAAAACTTTTAAGCTTTGCTTAAGACTAAAACCAATTAGTAAAATCCTACAAAAAAACAGTCCCTGCATCATGTTCTTCCATTCCAGGATTCACCCTCATGTATTTTGCCTTTGGTCGTGCTATCACAGTCATTATAGAATCATCATCTTCCTTTTCTCTTTCTATAACTGAATAGGTTCAAAGCACGTTAAATTCATCTCAATGAATTAGCCTTCCACACAGAATGATACTTCACTTTGTTGCCCAAATTTTGCATTGGCTGGTAAATGATAGCTTAATCTGCAACCTTTTCTGCTTTGGTGATTGAAACAGTATTCCAATATTCGGTATCGTAATCGGCATCATTTATAACCCCACTAGGAGAAAGGATCTTGCACATGCAGGAACACAGTGCTGCAGTGCAATGTCACACTGCAGTGATGGAGAGGCAGCAGGAGTTGCCTGTCACAAGTATGATCCGATAACTGGATTAACGTCAAAACAGAGTGTATGAACTGGCCCCCTTATTCCAATGCCTGCAGCAAGTTAATATGTATGCAATCAAGGGTAGCAACAGTCAAGAGAACAAACTAAATTATATTATTTTATAAGGCAAACCACAGCATCAATCCATTGTGTATGTAACATACATCTAAAGTGGAAATTATATACTGTTTACATGGTGCAATATTTAGTACTTTCTTATGTATAAACTAAAGAAATATGAAGACAGTGCAATACGTAATAACTATTAGAATCTGAAATAAAGGTAGGGCAGTCTGCATGTGCACTGGCACTGACATCAATACACACGGAAAGTAGTGACAGCATCAGGGCATGTGCAGATGAATCCTAAAGGTCATTTTGGCATTCAGATTAATTATGAATAATGCCTATGCTATGTCTTTTAGGGAGATTCTGGCCTTTTGCACCCTAACAAATTCCTGGACCCTCTTTTAGTGGCTACGTAGGTGCCTAAACCTAAGTCCTGAAATACACTCCCTACACCTTCCAACCACTCCACCTCTTCCCTTAATGCACTCCTTGATACCGACTACTTTGACAAAGTTTTTGATGACCTCTCTTAGTATTTCCTCACGTAAGATTTTTCTTACTGGAACAGTCATGTGAAACACATTGGGATGTTTTACAATTTTGCTTTAAGTGCCATTCACTATGACGATTATGCAGACTTCCTACGAGAAGAGCTTAGGATGTCAAATGTTTTATACAAATGTTAGGTGTTCCAAACAAATGTCAGCTATAATTGTAACAGTAAATATTTAGCTTTTTCTTTCAGTAGATGTCCTCGATGAGGACCTGATGAGCACAAGACTGACAGGTAATCTGAAGTTGGTGAGAATGAGCAGGAACAGCATCTTAGAGATAACAAGGTGTGGAGCTGGATGAACACAGCAGGCCAAGCAGCATCATAGGAGCAGGAAAGCTTGACGTTTCGGGCCTAGACCCTTCATCAGAAGTGGGGGAGGGGAAGAGGGTTCTGAAATAAATAGGGAGAGAGGGGGAGGCGGATAGAAGATGGATAGAGGAGAGGATAGGTGGAGAGGAGACAGACAAATCAAAGAGGCGGGGATGGAGCCAGTAAAGGTGATAAGAGAGTTGCAGTGGGAGAGAGATCTCCTGAGGTTTGTCCGGAGGGAGGAGGGTAACTTCTTCTGGGTAGGCATCCTTAGAAGAGGCTTCGCAGTGGGGTTAGCCCTCCCCCATTTCTGATGAAGGGTCTAGGCCCGAAACATCAAGCTTTCCTGCTCCTCTGATGCTGCTTGGCCTGCTGTGTTCATCCAGCTCCACACCTTGTTATCTCGGATTCTCCAGCATCTGCAGTACCTATTATCTCTGATAGCATCTCAGAGAGTATTCTGGAGGCCATCAGAAGTGCACTGAAATAGTGAATACCGGAGGTAACAATGACATGAATAAGAATTTCAGCAACAGACAAGCTGAGGCAACAGCGGAGTTGGAGAACGTTACAGAGATGGAACTAGGCAGTCTTAATAATGCTGTGATTATGTGGTTGAGAGTTCAGTTTTGGCTTAAATGTGACTCCAAGCTTGTGTACAGACATTTCAGTCTCAAGTTCAGTTGCTAGGAAGAGAGATGGATTCAGGAGCTAGGAAACAGAGATTGTAATGATGACTGAAGAAAATGGTTTCTGTCTTTTCACTCATTAATTGGAGAAACTTTCTGCTCATTCAGTACTAGACATTAGATAAACAGCACGATAATTTAGTAATGGTGGAGGAATCAAGAGATACAGGGTTATGAAGTAAGGTTGTAAATGTCTGAAGGAGGTAACACTGAGGAGTGCTTTAAGTGCTAACCACTGTGATGGTGTCATACAGACCTGTTGAGAAAACAGCTTAGGATCCTGAAGGAGCAAGTCCTCAGACTCTTCAGACCTTTCTCATAGTCTCTAACAATGTCTGTCACATCAGTGTGACTTGAACGTAGTTGCTGCATGCAATAAGTTACAACATGTTGACAAGACCTTTCTCATATTGTATATTAGAAAACCAATTGGTTTTCCTCTACCACTCCAGACAAGATGAGATCTGTATATTCCTACTTTAAATGGTCTTGGTGACAAACCTATCCCATAATGAGTAGTAATACTGGCAGCCTCACACACCAAAATAGTTTTTGATGAGGATTGCTTATACAGTAGTGGTGAGGCACGACTACGTGTCATTATCGTATATATGATAACTAAGGATATGCTTTTTGATTATATTGCTGAGGGACAACATACATGAGATGTGGGCAGGAACCAAAGATAGATTCTTGATCAGCCATTGTCAATTGAATTGAATCATTACAATATACTATTAGGAAAGTACAATAGCATAAATAAATTTTCACCTTCACTCAATAGGCAATAGGTGGATGCCAAGCCATTGTAGAATTCACCCATTGAAATAAATTGAATAAAATCAGGTGTACTTCAGAGAACAGTTGATCTATTCCATCTGATTCCCACCCACGTAGTGAAGACACAAGATACCCAAATAAAAGCTTTACTGAGTTGACGTGTACTGATTTTCAATCACAGTAAAGCTGATATTCTGGGTTACCAAAAATTAAGAGATGACATTTTTAACGTTGTTACCCTATAGTTGATTTAAAGGATTTTGAATAGATGAAGAAACCTTGCTGACTTTCTGTTATGCAACCAAACCTCAAATGAACTAAATGTTAGCTGGAGGAATTCAGTAAAATTAATTGGACTATAAAGCTGATTTCCTTGTGAAATTATTATTTTTGGAAAACTCTGAAGCTAGTCTGCACTCAATTTGCATATCAGTACAATGTCACGTCTCTTTGTTTCTGGCATGCTTTTGGTTTATTTTTAGTTTTGTAGTGCAGCTGCCTGTCTAATTCAGCAGCCTGCAGGATGGGAGATTTTAATGTAAGGTGATGCTGGGTGGCATTCCAGTATTAAAACTCACCTCGACCAGCAATGAATGACATTCAATGAAAAGAGTTTCACTCGAAATTATTTCATCTTCCAACTGCCAAAACAAGAAAGCAAAATTGCTGACCTTCCTTTATACTGTCGCTACGCACTAACACAAAATCAAGGTAGTTATATACATTAAAAAGCAAATTAAACTAGATCCCATTACTCATAATTGTAGCCGTTTAGTTCCTCTGTTCAACTTCAATAACTGGAATATAACAACTGTGATTGACTGCAGGGGTTCCCTACATGCAATACAGAGACAAATTGAAGAGGACTTCACAAGACACTTCCATTGTCAGCAGACTAATCTTGATGACATCTATAACAAGGGTGAAATTGTCTTATTTTCTCTTAAACTATTCTGTTGAGTAAGATTCATGGCATCTGGTTAACAACTCATAACAGCATTTTTGAAACAATTTTCGCTCTTAGTGAGTAATGCAGCTGGACTCTTAGGCATCTGTCTTGGACAATTGTATGGTAAATATACACGGGACCATGCCTCTGCCACAGCCTTCCACTATTCATGTCGCTGGTGGCATATTTAAAGCCTAGTTGCATGAAACTTTGGATGCTGCAAGTCAGAACGGTGATGCTCGGTTATTATCACTAACAACATTAATAGAAGAAAGGAAAGTTCATACCCTGCTTCAGGAATGGGAACCTTGACATGTTAGTGGTCAATGGGTTGGGGTGGAGGACTGTCCTTTATCCTATTGACTCGAATGAAAGATCCACGCAATGGACCAAGCCAGCCTGGACCAAATGTAATTGTGGGATCCAACTCACGAAGACAATCCAAGATCTCATGGGCTGCACAAAGGCACAGAGCTGATTTCCTTTTCACCATTAACTGAGAGAATTTGAAACATCCTCTTAAAAGCAATACAAAACACGAATTGCTGGATAAATGCAGCCAGTCTGGCAGCATCTATGGATACAAAACAGAGTTAAAGATTTAGGTCCAATGAGACTTCTTCAGAACAGTCTTAAATGCAATGTTGCCTAGCATGTGAAATGTGGGAATGGAAGAATAAGGTATCAGTAATCATCGAGCACTTACAAACTCCTACTGTTTTTACATGATATGGAGAATTCATTAGAATGAAGTCCTGAATGTACAATATCCATAGCTTTCCTTGTCGGAGTCCTCCATGTCCCATTGTCTGGAAGACTGCAATAAAGCATTATCTGTGAGTGATACAAACGCTGACTGCCATCTGTTTCTTACATTCTGTACACAGGTCCATTCCAACAGTGAGGCATAGATCCAGCTGACGCAGGTATTATCGTTGTTGCTGGAATCCAACAAAGACACAAAGGTTCTAAAGAGGAACAGACATGCCAGCAAGCACAAGACCAGCAGGCACCACCAATGGATATGAAGGAGGTATAGAAGGGTCCAACCCAATCATCTTTGATGTCATTTCATCCAAGTGAGTGAGGTGCAGTTTCACTACAGACAAGTCCTGGGATATTGTTATAAAACTATGCCAACTGCTGGAGCAGGTACGACAACATGAAGTGGTGGGAAGCCTTCATATCCCTGCGGCCATCAAGATAATAGTTGCTCCAAGAACAAGAAACAGAAGTAGGCAATTGGCCTCAACTTCACCTTCCTGCCAATTCCTCTAAAACTTTAACCCATTTCTAATTAAAAATCTGTCTACCTTCTCCTTAAGCTTATTCAGTATCCCAGCACCAACTGCACTTTGGGATAGGAAGTCCACAGATCCTTCAACCCTTTGAGATAATGTGAACACTTGTGAGATTTCATACTTTAGAAAGAGGAACAAAGGTGACAAGATTTTTACATAGTGGGAAACTGGGAAGTGCTAATGTCCTATGTGTCCTTGTTCATACATCATTGAAAGCTGCGATGATGCTATGGTTTTAAGGGGTATGTTTTGTCCTGTCTTTTTAATGAAACAATTTGAGATGGGGTATCAATTTGTCTGTTCCAAGCCAGTAGAGTAAACAGCCCATGAGACCTTGAATTTTTTTTAAAAGTTGGAACAATAGAAGCAGCATGAAGGGGTGGGGTCAAGCTCCCACAGAACCAGGATTTTAGTTTAACTGTCAGTAGCTGTTGGGGTCTTTTAGAAGCTGCTTTGCATCTCTCGCTGCAACTGAAAAATGCTTCAGTTCTCTCTCTCTCTCTCTCAGAGTTTTCTCTTGATGTTTTCTTTTCTTCTGGACTGGAGAATTGTATGTGAGACAATCTATTTTAATGAATTTGCCTTTGCCAAGGGTGTGTTTATGGGATGTTACCATTTTGGAACAGTTGTTGTTTAGTTAAATAATCTATTAAGGGTCCCGATCCAAACGTCCGCTTTCCTGCTCCTCTGAAGCTGCCTAGACTGCTGTGTTCTTCCAGCTCCACACTTTGTTGTCTTTATTATTCTATTAAGTTTTCCAATAGAGTTAAGTTAATCCAATTCTTCTTTCTTTTGTTTGTATTTTAACTATAGTGTAAGGATAAAGCGTGTTTTGCTTTAAGTCTGGTAGTTTGATTAATTGAATTGCATCTGGGCACAAATTCTTACACTTGCCTTTAAAAATAAGAAAAAGTTAGGGTCTAGGCTGTCTTCTTAATACATTTTCAGGGGGTTTGGTCTGGTACATAACAAAGTCAACGAAGTAGGCAATTTGTAAGGTGTATGGTATGTTAGCAATTACTAAAAGAAATTTTGAGTGCAGAAGCAAAGAAGTGTTAATTCAATTGTACCATCAACTGATTAGACCACACCTGGAATACTGAGTGCATTTGTGGTCCCTTCCCCAAGGTAGCATATATTTGCCATACGGGGAGAGCGGATGCGGTGTTGAAGAGGTGAAATGGAAGATGAATTTGTCCGAGGACAGGTATTATGATGTCGTGAGGTTGATGGTTTGCTGATGTTGACTTGTATGGATAGATGGGTCAGGGAAGATAATAGCCATGGACTATGCAGGGACACTGTTATGAGTAAGCAATAGGATGATGACTGGGACAAGCATTCCTTTTGCTGTAGCCACCAGTTACTTGTTCTGATTTACACATTGGGAATTTGTACCATTAGAGTTTTGGGGAAGGGGATGAGAATTTAAAAAGACACATGCATAAGTTAAATACATGGAAATAAAATTGCCACCATTTGATTGTGAGCATTTGAAGTTGCCGTTTAAGGCTTAAGGGAAAAATCACAAAATGTTTATACTTGACATCAGGATTCCGATTTTTTCGTTATCTCCATATTTTCCCACCTTCATTGCTTTTGATCCCACCAGCCCGAGGATCGAATAAATTTTACTCAAAGAGTAAACAAATTCATATTTTACAATAGAAATAGACTCAGAGCAAAATGTAGTTTTATAATTAGTATATGCATGTACATCAACATGAAACAAAAACATCTGATTATCAAAGGCAAACAGCTTTGCAATCTCATTTTTAATAAAACAAACCAACTTCTCTCTCTTATTACCTGTTTTAGAAATCTCCATTATTATGAAAATAATGATGCAGTAGCTAGGTGACTGTTAATTGTCTGAAAGAAATCCTTAATTTTCAGCTGAAAGCAGTTGAACTCTTTTGAGGATAATTTAGTAATTATATTGCAAATTCACAATGAAAATAATATATTGTGGTACAAGGAGGGGGAAAGAAATTATGAAATCAGTCCAATGAGTGATTTGGAAGGAAAGTGATCTTGCATTCATAGAATCCCTACAGCATGGCAACAGGCCCTTTGGCCCAACAAGTCCACACCGACCCTCAGAGCACTCCACCCAGACCCATTCCCCTATGACCCACACCTGAGCACTACAGGCAATTCAGCATGGCCAATCCATCTAGTCTGCACATCTTTGGACTGTGGGAGGCACCCGAAGGAAACCCAGGCAGACGCGGGTAGATTGTTCAAACTCCACACAGACAGTCACCCAAGGGTAGAATTGAACCCTGGTCCCTGGTGCTGTGAGGCAGCAGTGTTAACCACTGTGCCACAGATATGGAACTTTCACATAGCACCTGAAAGAGCTTCAGCCTATGATATACATTTAAAGTACAGTCACTCTTTCGACATATCTATACATGGCAACCAATTGAATCATAGCATTTACCCACAAACAACACTATGATAAGTGACTGCAGAACTTGGTTTTGTTTACAGTTGATTGAAAGGTCAAAGTTGACCAGCAAATCTCTTTTCTTCAGAAATTGATAAGGTTACTTATGTGTCAACTTGAGAAGTCTAACAAGACTTTAACTAACATCTCAGCGAAAGCCTGGCATAAGGATGTTCCCTTACAAGGAAAGGATGGACAGACTTGGCCTGCACCAATGGTGTTTTGAAGGTAGAAACATGATCTCATTGAAACATAAAATGTGAGGACACTTGGCACGGTGATGCTGAAAGGTTGTTCCTGATTCGTGGAGAAACTAAAACTAAGGACATACTATTAAAGGCAAGGTATGTCCCACTTAAGACAGAAATGAGAATTCCTTTCCTCATTATTTCATAAGTCCTTGGAACTCTCTTCCTCAAATTGGGGAGGAGGATATTTCTAATAGATAGACAGATAGATAGATAGATAGATAGATTCCTGACCGTCAAGGAAGTCATTGGGTAACATGGTAGGCAGGAATATGGAAAAGAGTCATGATCAGGTCAACCATAAATGGAACATGGAGCTGGAGGAGCAAAGTGGTCTGCTCCTGCTCTGAATTCATAGACATATATGATTTTTGTATACCTTTTAAATCTTTCCCCTCTCATCTTAAAACTATGCCCTCTGGTTTGAACTCCCCAGCCGGAGGGAAAAGACCTTTGCTCTTCACCTTATCTATGCCCCTCATGATTTTATAAATCTCTAAAAGGTCACCGCTGAACCTCCTATGCTCCAGGGAAATATCTCAGCTTATCCAGTCTCTCCTTATAATTCAAACCCTTCAGTCCCAGTACCATCCTTGTAAATCATTTCTGCACTCTCTACAATGTAAAAACATCCTTCCTGTAGCAGGATAACCAGAATTGTACACAGTCACCCTTTATTTGTGTATGGATGTAATGTACCTGATACAGAGTCAGGTAGCAGAGTGTCAGCGTTTCTTACACTCTACCTTTTCATGTCGGCCAAGTCTCCCTGATTGGACTAGATTAACAGCCCCACTCAGGGAACTCCTATTCTATAAGGTCCAGCTGACTGACCTCATGACAATCATTACATTCCTCATCCTCTGAGTCCATTGTTGTAGGTCAGTCCTTTTTTCTCGGGGAGCCTCCTGGGCTCTTATGACATCAACGTTTGTGAGGTACCTTGTTGAACGTTTTCAGGAAGACCAAATATAACACATCCACTGGTTTCCTTTGATCCACTCTGGTTGACACTTCTTTGGAAAGCTATAATAAATCAGTCAGACATGATTTCACTTTCATGAAGCCATGTGGACTCTGCTTGATTAGATTATTTGATTTTCCAAATGCTGCTACTACTTCCTGAATAACTGATGCAAAAATTCCCAACAATAGATGGGAGGCTAATCCACCTATAATTGCCAATTTTTTACCTCCCTCCCTTGTTGACTAGGAGTGTTTTGGCAAATTTCTAATCCGCCATCACTTTGAGAATTTTTCAAAAATTACAGCACATGAAATGAACAAATGTTACTGAATCCAAGAGATTATCCATTGCAAGACCAATGAAAACATTTGTAATACGTTCTTTTGACTTAATATTTCACTTGGAAGCATATTATTCTACAGTGCAACCATTTATCTTGATCTAAACTTATATTCATTTTCATTTGTTTGCTTTAAGTGAACAAAAAACAAACTCAGCACAGGATATCTCTGTGAATCGGTTCAAGCCATCCCAACTTGCATCAAATACTAAAATTACTTGAAAATTTACAGTTCCAGCATTTTACATAAATGCTGAGCATATTAAATAAGAACAGTTAACTAAAGTTTAGATATAGGTACTGTTGTGATTAAAAGCCTATTTGTGAAATCAGTAACATGACAACAATATATCGATAAATAGACTGATTCAGAGCAACTAAGTAGATCACTGTGAAATCAATCTGAATGCTGTGATTGGTTATCACACTGCAGTGAAACTCTTTGCTGGACTCAGCCAGGCCACTATTTTAGATTTTAATTGATTCCTCCATCTGCCTATGCCTAAACTGGGAATTAATTGTCAATTTCATAATGATTTGGCTCTGAAAAGAGATACAGTCTGTTGGTGTTATATTTGTTTTCAAGGTGTAAAATGGACACCTAAAAGAGCAAGCAACCCACATGTGGCCATTCCATATGGCTGTAAGGCCGGAAGATGTGGGAGCAGGTGTAGTGTTCAGAACATCAAGACTGCTTCGCCATTCAATGAGATCATGGTTGATCTGATAATCAGTGACGGAACTCACTCAATAGTGCTCATGACCGGTAATGGTTCCAAAACATAGTGGAGAGCTAGAATTGTGCACGAATCTTACTCAACTGAAGAAAGGTGTTCAAAGCGAAGTTCAACCAATTTATTCAGGTGACAACATTTTGGCCAAATTTACAAAGGCAGATTTTTCACCAGTGGATTTTGGAATATACCACCCACCCCCACCCAGACTACAAGTCAAGCTCATTAACCACATTCATCACATGACTTGGGTGGTTCTGTTTCAATCATTTACCATTTGGAATTTCATCAGCACCAGGAGTCTTTCATGTGCAATATCACAGAATCTTCAAAGGCAAGCAAGATGCAGGCAGTTACACCCACAGTGTGTCTTCAGGGGACACTCCTACTTCAATTTTATTGAACAAAATATCTAAGGCATCTTCCCATCAGAAAAAAAAGTGACCAAGTTCTGATAACTGCTGCAGGAACAACTCCAGCCTCAATCCAGGGTAGAAATACCTTGCTGTGACTGTCAATGTCCTTGTGTCTCTGAACTTTATTGCAACTGACTCATCTTAAGCTTCAGTGATTTGCACCAGTGCCATCTGTTATGTAAAGTCCAAGAGATTGAGAATTATAATATAATTTTATTGCAAATCCAACAGCATTTATTAGGAAATGAAGAGGTTGACAATCATCCAGTGCAATAAGCAATTATGTCAGAATGAAGAGGCCAAAGAACCATTCTAACTTTGTCCTTTAACTTCATCCTCATACATGTTGTGAACAGCAAACAAAGGTCTCATCAGCAGCCCACCAGTCTGGGCACTTTGTGTTTCATCCAGCTCAGTCAGCTGAGGTACGTAGGTATTTCTGGAATGGTGACAGGAAACAACATTGTTATGTATCAATTGTTAGGATTTGGAATGCATTATGTGATGGAGTCATATGTACTGATTTATATTCACCTTCAGAAGTAAACTGGATAAACACTTGAAGGATAAAGAGTTATACGCAACGAGAGGGGTCTAGGAATAATTGGAATTTTTTTGAAACAGTGGAGACTTAATAGGCCAAATGATTTTCTGCTGTGCCATTTCCACCACCTCCAGAGAGATGCTACCGCCAGACACATACTCCCCTCCCCTCCCTTGTCCACCTACCACAGGGGCTGTTCCCTCTGGGACACCCTGGTCCAATCTTCCTTTGCTCCCAACACACACCCCTGCCCCCCACAGCCACATGATACTTTCTCCTGCAACAGCCGTAGGTGTAACATCTGGCCACTTACGTCCTCCCTCCTCAGTATCCAAGGACATAAACATACCTTCCAGGTGAAGCAGCACTGCTCACAATACAGTCTACTGCATTTGCTGCTCACAATGTGGTCTCCTCTACACTGGGGAAACAAAGCACAGACTGGGTGACTGCTTCACCGAACATCTGCATTCTGCCTGTAAAAATGACCCCGAGCTTCCAGTTGCCGGCCAATTTAACACACCACCCTGTTCCCTGGCCAACATCTATGTCTCAGGCTTGCTGCAGTGTTTCAGCGAAGCTCAGCGCAAGCTGGAAGAACAACACCTCATTTTTCACTTGGGCACCCTGCAGCCCTCTGGACTCCGTATTGAATTCAATAATTTTAGGGCCTGAACTCTCCCATGTCCTAGTCCCCTGCCCCACACATCAGCCTTATTACCATATAGTACGCCATTACAGACCATCTATGTTAGTCACTAACAGTCCTCATTAACAGCTAGTCACCCTCCTAGCCAGATCGTTGTCTACTCTTTAGTCTGTCCAACTGCTCTTCTCTCCCTCTCGGCTCTATCCCCACCTATCGCTCATTCCTTAACCCTCCCCCACCTACCTACTGCATACAAACTGATATTTTCCTAGCTACCATCAGTTCTGAGGAAGGGTCACTGGACCCGAAACGTTAACTGTGATTGCTCTTCACAGATGCTGCCAGACCTGTTGAGCTTTTCCAGCACCTTCTGTTTTTGTTACTGTGCTGTATTATTCTTGGATAATTGCTAGGTAGCAGCGATGTTGAAGAGGGAACTTCATTGCAGCGTTTTCAGAAATATTAATGTATCTTCACTACTCCTGATTCAACATTAAAATTAAATTAAAATTTCTCACAGGCAAGCTGCTTTCCCAGTCTTCAATGGTTTTCTTAAGGACATTGCTTAAGCCCACAGTGGAGCAAGAGAAGTCAATGGAGCATCCGTTTAACCAATGTTGAGAATGTGTTTAGAAACAGGAGCAGGGGCTCAGTTTAATATTAAATGTAGCCAGCACTAATCACAATTTTTATCACAGTTGCTTAAAGAACATACCCTACTGAACTTTGCAGTGACCTGGCATATGCCAAAAATGAAACATTTCTAAGTTGATCAACATGGCAACTTTTGACGCTGGGAAACAGACAACAGAATTTAAATATAAACCTCATTGACTTACATTTCAACTAAATGGCTAGAGGATCTAATGAACTGTGCTTGTATCAAATTTCTTAAAGTATACATCGATATGTGTAAAAAGGTTTGGAAAAAAATCCCAATTTTAAATTATTTCAGAGACAGTAGGAACTGCAGATGCTGGAGAATCTGAGATAACAAGGTGTAGAGCTAGATGAACATAGTAGGCCAAGCAGCATCAGAGGAGCAGGAAGACTGACGTTTTGGGTTTAGACCCTTAAATTACACTGTTTTATGTCATTCCAATTTCCAGTTACCTTTCAGCCATATATGCAGTGAGCATTGGGCTTTTCATTTTAGTTTTGCACAGTTCACATAACCTGACCAGTGCCACTTCAAAGCAGCCTCTCTGATCTTCACCATCACTGGATGACCAAATTAATGATCATTGCATTTATCTCAGCCCGCCATTCAACTACCTTCCCAATTCCCTAATCCTCCCATTCCCTAACACCCCCACTCACTGCCTCTCTCCTGTCATCGACATTTTATTCCCTGACTTCCTCTTCTCCAACCATCCCTCATCTCCCCCTTGCCCACTCACTGAATCTCCCATTCCCCCTCCAACCCTTTCATTCCCCAACCATCTTGTTCCATGGTGCAGATCCTTCTGCTAGCCACCTCTCTCCTGCTTCTTGGCCATCATACTTGCAGTTTTCTGTGCCTGGCCCTCCACTCACAATTACTGATTAATTACTTTCTTGTTCTTACCATTCCTCTTCCTACACCCAGACTTACAATGAGAGTCATTAACAAGTTAATAAAGAGGACGTTAATGAACTAGATAGGTTTTTCCAAAATTAGCAGTGGTTTCACAGTCGTCATTAGATTCTTAATTCCATATATTTTATCAAATTTAGTTTCCACCATCTGCCATCATTAGATTCAAATCCAGGTCCCAAGAACATTACCTGGGTCTTTGTATTAATAGTCCAGTGATAATACCACCAGACCATCATCTCATCTTGTTTTGATGAGAAAGGCTCTAAGAACAGAACTCCATTTATGATTAGTTGTGATGAAAAGATATGATTCGCTTAACATTGTGTAATTTAAAGTCATCCTTTTCTGGAACACAACTACTTTAAACAAAAAACAACTAGTAGATTTACAGGTGGTCTCTGATTTATTAACATCCATCTTACAAACTCTAATATTTATGAAAGAGATCCCACATTAATATTAGTTCTGAAGGCCCAACATGGGAACATTCACAATGAATGGCTACTTTATAATGTACTGCATCATGTTCTGACTTGCGTACAAATTGACTCACAAGGATACTCAGGAACAAAACCTGTTCACAATCCAACGACTGCCTGTACCTCCTATGTGTACATTTCACCACCTCTCACCTACTCAATATAATGTTGATCACAAACATTAAAATTTTATAATTTGAAACTTTAACATGGAGAGAGGTTAATTCCTGAACTTCTGTCTCTGCTTATTTCTTATTTTTAGCTTGGCTCAGTAATTCTCCATCTTCATTCTTTTTTGTTCTTCTTGACATTCTTATGTGTTTCTCTTCATCTTCTTGCTGATACTAAAATGACTGTACAGTTTAATATGTATTTGCAGTATGGAAGCTGACAAAATGAGTTGCCTGTTACACTGACACTAAGTAGAGGCAATCACAGTATCCTGTATATCTACATGCATTTTGAGACAGTTCTATTATTCTTCAAAATGCTGGTCATATCAGGCAAATATGTACTTATGGTTAGACTTCTAACAGATGCTGCTCTACCCTTGTGAAATTTGAGAAATGGCTAATTATTTATTGCTCTGGTCCTTTTACAGCTGAATAACTACCCTTTGAATCAGTATTTTGTACTTTTACAACAAGTGTCAACATGTGAGAAAAATTAAGAAGAGCTTCACACAGTGTTTAATATGACAGCATCGCATGCAAATGTTGTTTTGATATACAAGAGAACTGAGAATTTAGAAAAAAAGAATATGGGACTAGATTCTGAACAGCAGAGGTTGGGAGTGAGTGGAACATAAACTCAGATTATCAGGGAGAAAATCCCCATCCAGGTAATGGACAGCATGGTGGCTCAATGATTATCACTACTGCCTCACAGCACCGGGAATCCACAGATTCAATTCCAACATCAAGTGATTGTCTGCGCAGAGTTTGCACACTCTCCCCATGTCTCTGTGAGTTTCCTCCGTGTGCTCCTGTTTCCTCCGTGTGCTCCGGTTTCCTCCCACAGTCCAAAGATATGCAGGTTAGGTGACTTGGCCATGTTAAATTGCCCATAGTGTCCAGGGAGTGTGCAGGTTCAGTGAATTAAACAATGGGAAATGCAGGGTTACAGGGATAGGGTAAGGGGTGGGTCTAGATAGGATAGTGTTCAGAGGGTTGGTGTGGAATCAATGGGCTGAATGGCCTGCTTCCACACTGTAGGGATTTTATGATATGATTCTCTGAACTATGAAAGTACCTCATCCAAAACTTGCCCCTGCCTGGCACTTACTGCAGGATGGTTAAAATATTCAATTCTGTAGAAGCACACAGATGTTGTTGGTTGAAACTGTCCCCGTTGCATTTTGTCTATCTGTTAAATGATAGCTCTTTTACACTAATGTTAGACCACATTTATCTTGTCTGGATGCTCCATTATAATGATGTTTGATACAATCCTTTTATTATCCATTTTTAGTGAACTCATGCTCCAGTAAGAGAGGTTAATGTCTGTCAGTTCATCAAGATTACACATTTTAAAATGGACATCCACACTTCCATAATGTGATATCATTCTCCTCTTTTCTGAAGTGTTTGCTTGCCATAATTGAAATTCTGTAAGTGGGAGAAGATAATACAGAATAAGCTATTATAAACTCCAACAATAATGTACTTTTATGATTGGTCATGGAGCTAGATGTAATGTTTAAATGAATGGCTCTACATAGATTGAAAAGCTTAGGAGGGTATTTATTAAAAATTACTTTCACATTTCAGAGCAGATGATACATACTAAGGGCAGTACTTTATCTCCCAAAAATGTTTGATTTGGGGTTATATCAGGGGTTATTGAGTTGATATTTATACATCATAATGCTGCAACATGTCTTCAATTGAACATTGATTCTGTTTTTAAGCCAGGATTATAAAAAAGACAGGGGTGAATTCATAATGACCAATGAAACGTCCTCCACACCATGATATATCTATTCACCTGTTCTGAATAGAAACTGTTCCTGCCCTGCTTCCAAACCAAGCTTCAATTGCTTTCCCTGACTCCAAGTACAAGCTTCCTTTAAGTGTCAGCTGCTCTCCCCTTGAGCACGAAATGCTCCCACTCCCAAACAACAACAGTTCCCCACGAACAAGGAGCAGTTTGTCCTGGCCACAACTATACCCATCACCACTAACTGTTTACATCAATCACCAAATACTTAACACCAACAACCATCGATTCACCATTGGTACAATTACCACCTCTGAAAGCTTGCCGCCCACCCCACAAAATGATCTGGATCCACCTCCTGCTTCCCTCTTTCTCATTCTTCACTTACCTCTTCTCAAAGGTGTTGGTTCTGTCAACCAGGTTTCCCAACCAAAAGCCTTCCAACCTGAGCAGGAACACAGCTTAAAAGGCAGTCAGCATGCCATTAAATTTTCAGGGCCGTTCAGGATTCCCATTCTTCTGGATTTTCCGATGTCACAGTGTCCCCACTCTGTACAGGAAAGAACTCCTATCCAGGATAAAATCCATGACCAGTAGTATTATCATGGAAATAAATGTTGGCATTTGTCTTGAAATTAAGTGACACTGGAATAAATTAATCCTTGGCAAGGCAAACTATATTGTCAATTTATGCTGTATGTAATAACAGGCTTTCATCTTCTTTTGGGTCTCTATCCATTGAAGTACAATAGATTAACTTGAATAATGTAAAATTCTGTAATCAGAAATAGACATTTTGGCAAAGATGCAGTTTTGATAATAAAATTAGGTGCTGATTTTGAAAATTCAAAGCAAATTTGATCACTGATAACAAGAATGCACAATTCCAAATATAACAATTGTCACCGCATGTGGCAGGAAAATTAGTTTTCTACAAATTGCTTGGAAGCTCTTCAATTGTCCTATTAGACCTGACTGCCAGCAAACTGCTGCTGATATAAATCAGCCATTCATTCCAAGAGCTCTGTTTTTTACACACATGCTCTGTTTGTTGACTGCTTGACAGAAACAGTTGGCATTTATAGATAAGGGCTGGTGGACAAAACTTCGATCAGTATTTTCTCTTTCCAATTTTTTTTCTCTTTGTCACTTTAACCTTTGGTTAAGCAGAGTTCCCGTTTAAGTATTTTTCTCCTCCCATCCTGCTTCACATCTACAAAGCATAGTAGATTTAAAATGATTGGCCTACAGCAATAACTCACCGACGTTAATCAGCCAGATCCCACCGAGGAATTCTGACAGTCTTTTATGGACAGTTAACTTTGAGCACTGGTGCTACTATAACACAAAAAGGATTAATGCCTGCAAAACTTAATTTCTTGCATTTACCCCTCCAACTGTTTGTTTCCTCACTCTTTTCTCATCCCATCTATTGAAATCTTCACCTGGCATTTCCTTCCTTCTTTCATAATGCCTAATTCATTCTTTCACAATATATTTCTCTTGTGATTTCTCTCCTCGGCATTTCCGGTTGTTGTGCTGTGGTTTGGTCACTCTAAGGAAATGCTATTGAAGCCCAGCGACAACTCTTCATTAAACTATTTGTTTCTGCTTTTGCTTTTGCTTCTACTTCCAATGCACCAAAGGATAGGTTGTTTTGGAAATACTGTTTTAAGAAAGTTATAAATTTGTCTTGGACAGTAATGTTAAATGGATCAGAATGGTCCAATACAGTTTTGCATCCTGATTTTCTTTTCTCCCGACTTCATTGATGGATAACACAAATTCATAATAATGTTGCAATGCTGTAGATAAAATTAACTGAAAATAAACATGCTATGTGTAAACTGTTACTTCTTTGGATTTGTCCTGTATTCCTTTTTGCTATTTCTCTCTCAAATCTTCAACCCCCACTGATTTCTAAAATGCTATTTAGATGTCCTGGAACTTTAACTCACTGAATCACATATATTTGTATCAAGTGTGTTTATGTGTAGACCAGGAAGGTTAACGCGACTGCTAGTTCATAGGATCACTTATGATGAATGATAACCAATCTTCTTACCCATTATGATAAAAGTTGACATTTTTATTCATATACAATTGAGCTATGCTATATATTACACTTAAACATGACTGCATTTGTTTAAGATAGCCCCTGTTCCTCCCCTTTTACCAAAGCAGCAATAGAGAATAGGGATGGCAGATGATCAGAAAAGGAAGTTCACACCTCTCATTTGTGTGGGCTTGAACTGAAAAATGTTCCTGTTTGCTTCATTGGCCCACTCTCCAAACTTGATTACAAATTCAACCTCCCTACTAGCCCGCAACACCCTCCAACTGAAGCCCCACTCTTAACCTACTCATCTCCAACCATCTGATTTCACCACCCTTCCCATTACCAAACCAACATAGCTACCCATTGACCGGACGTAACTACCATCCACCAGCTGACTACCCTTGCCACCTGATTTATCCGCCCTCACTACCCTACAATGACCCTGACTAGCTCCTGAGCTGAATATCCCACCTGACCCATACCAACTACTCTTCATCCTGCCGTAACTACCCATCCTGGCTAATCTAACCTCAGATAAGACTTAATTAACACCCACTATTTGACAACTAGCCTGACTCATCTTGATTAGCCCTGACCTAACTACCACTCCCAACCAATTGCCCCTCCTTGCAACACTAAAGCCCAACCATCCAACTACGTCCTATCCCCTACACCAAGATCCAACCCCCCAAATAGGCATGGCTACTCCATAACAACTCCATAACAATTTTAATTTGATCTGACTGGTCCTCATCAAATTAACTCTCTCACTCAACCCAACCACTCTCAAACCCCTCTTCCCCTCACTCACCTATTCACTCATTCACCTACCCACCTCATGTACCTATCTCTGATATTATAGTGGCAGCCATGGCCAAGGTTGAGTGTATTATATTATTTAGGAAAATGTTAATCCTTTAATTCAAATGTTAACACTTTATACCTCTCCAAGCTTTTGTGTCGACATAATATATACATTCTCTCCCCCAAACTCTTTGTTTAATTTGGATAAATGTTGTGGTGATTTCATCAATTTATTTGATCTCATTTATGCTCCTCTTGGAGATTCTTGATGATCTGTGTTCTCAAAGATTTCATTTACACTCTGAATTGTTTAAGTCAACAGGGAATGTCAATTCTTTGATCATGGTCTCTTCCTGGACCTCTGCATAGCTGATCCTTCCTAATACTGGTTTCCCACTCATTGACACACCTGTTTTTATTTTCTTAACTTCTAACTTTCTGCCACTCCATCACATCAAACCTTTCTGAGAGAAACACGTTTAGTTTTATATGTTTGTCCAAATTCCCTCGGTTTCTAGTTGTTTCAGACAAGTACCTAATGGTCAATTTTGTGAAGTCCTTTATGTCTTCAATGAAGATATTATTCTCTTACTCTGGTTGTAATGCTCTGAAAATGTTCATTTGTAGTGAAGATCTTTTTAATTTTTAATCGGAATTTTTGTATCCTTGATGGATAAAATTTCTTTGATGTTTAACACTTATGATCTGAATCTATTGCAAATTGATAAATAACTGTAAATCAGTGTTTTTTGTATATTGTTACATCTACTGGAGCTTCTTTTTCGATCAAAGCATATCTTTGTTGCGTTTCTATTAACGATATGGGTGCATAGTAAATTAGTCTTTCTTTGTCCTACCTTTTAATATTTAGAATAAAAGCGCCCCTAATCTGGTGCATCAGCTGCTGTGATGGTTGATAGCTCAGGATCACAATGAGTTGGAAATACCTGACAAGATTAAGACTTTGTTTAATTTCTCAAAGGTCTCCAGTTGATTATTGTTCCTACACCATACTTTATATTGTCTAAGGATTTGTCACAATGGTTCATTCATTTGTGTGAGATGTGGAAAAAATTGCCCATGTGGGTTGACTATTCTGGAAATTCTCTGGTCCTGTGACATTTCTGACTGATGGGAATGATTTGATACCCCATGGACAAAAACAAAGTTACTGGAAAAGCTTAGCAGGTCTGGCAGCATCTGTGGAAGAGAAGACAGAGTTAGCGTTTTGGGTCCAGTGACCCTTCCTCTGTTCTAAGGGAGGGTCACCGGACCCGAAACGTTAACTCTGTTTTCTCCTCCACAGATGCTGCCAGACCTGCTGAGCTTTTCCAGCAACTTTGTTTTTGTTCCTGATTTACAGAATCCACAGTTCTTTTGGTTTTTATTTGATAACCCATGTTTTCTATGTTTGCGATACAATTCCTATTGCTTGGATAACATGTCCAAAATCTTAATATTAGTCTGTGAGAAATCACATTTCTGGTTTGAAGTTAGCCTTACTTGCTGCAAAGTTTTTAAAACTTCTTTTATCCTTCCATTTTGTTCAGTTGTGGTTGAACCATGAATCAGAATGTCACTTATAAAACAGAAAACATTTTTGAATCTCTCTAACATGTTTGTCATTGTTATTTGTATAGTTTAAGGTCCTAATAGTTAAGTTAATTGTTAGACTGCATTAGCAGTAACGTCAGTTGATGTCAGTGGCAGGAACCTGAGAAAGATTCTGCTGACGTCTTGTGACTGTCTCCATTGTAAACGGTGTAAACAGCCAATAATTGTTTAATAGTTTATAACAGAATGGCCTCCAGTTCTCTTCTATTGAAGACATGTGGATCTTAGTCATTTTTGAAGGATCGCAGCCAGTGCCAAGAAGCAGTCAGCACAGCAAAGCACACTTGTGAAATGTTTTTAATGGCATAACATAATGAATTATACCAGAGTTCTACAACCATTGAAACTAAGTGTGCAGAGTTCTGGGGAAAGTCTTAGCCCTTCCCAAGTCCAAGGATCATACAGAAGGCTTTGATTAGGCTGCACACTGGATCATCTGACATCACCATCACCACCATAAGGTGCAAGTACTGCCTTGGGAAATTAAAGTATATTTAGGACCAGAATCGATCTGTCCAAGTTTTGAGACCTTTAGTTCATTCTTACTCTTACTTAATCAACGCTGTCCACATTATCCTCAGGCACAGCAGATCGGCATTGGTGTCTACTAGTGAGAAACTGTTGTAGGCCTGGACTGACTGACCAGATGAAAGGGAAGATGCCCTTACCACCTCAGTGGTTTGTTCACACCTTCCTCCACAGGATGCCCAAGTTCTTTATTAATAAGAGTGTTGTTATAACTGTGATGACTTATATGTTTTAACAAGTCTTTTCTAATTTAAGGTAAAATGATGCATGTGATCTCCTTCCAGAGCCTGCAGTCTTTAGTCCCAATGATTAAACAGCCAAGGCTCAGCGTCAGGAATGGCCATACTTACACTATCTCCTTTCCCTAGTTTCTGTTGCACAGCATAATGGACTGACAATGTCACGTCCTCAACTGACAAGACTTGACAGTCCTGTGTAAGACATGCCCAGATTCCTGACTGGTGCATATAGCTGTATCCAACTGCAGTAGCTCTGTCCCTGGACTTGCCACTGTGGAGCTAATGGACTGACCGTGGAGCTAATGGACTGACCGTGGCCCTCCTCCCTGAACTATAGAGGGACAGGCCCTCTAACTGAGACATCACCCACCTCAGAATGGAGACCTGACTGGGCCAGTGGGTTTGACTGGTATTGGAGACCACCCTTAACTTACTGTGATGGGACCCTCTGATTGACAGGTGCCTCCATGGGCTTCAGTAAACTCTGCTCCCCAGGAGTTGGATACCTAGCTGTCTGCTCACAACACATACAGTGTGTTTGTTGTGTATGCTGGAGGCACACGATTTAGGTGTGAGCTTGATGCAGTGCACTGCTAGACAGCAAGATGTGCATCCCCTCAACTGGGCACTGCTTTGTGCTGGTGGAAGCTGCATGGTTGTGTGACTGGACTAATTGACTGACAGTGCAGGACAAGGCAAATCAAAGCAGGTCAGACAAACTATGAGCAAGCAGATAGTAGACAAATAAGTGAGTGCAAAGAGAGCAAGCAATCATTGCTGAGATGCAGCCTGATCCAGTCCTTGAGCTAGGTGCCTGCCCTCTGTACAAAGTAACCCCACTTCAGTTTTTCAATGCTGATCGCTGGTGTACCTTGCAATGCATACCTGTCCTTCCAGAGGGCACTGCCAATCAATAGTAGAAGTGCCAGAATACTTATGATGAGTTGACTGATTAAGTCCATGAAGGAGGAATGCATTTAGCAGATGTTTATTGATTGTTTCTGGAGATATTGTTGCCCAGTGTCCAACTTGGAGACCATTAGAAGCAAGTGGTGAGATGAATCCACCAGGGTCTAGTTTCCTTGTCTAGTTTACCTGATATTGAGCTTTTTCAGCCAGATTGGTATGTTGGAAGGCTGAATATTAATGAGGCAAGTTAACAAGATGTTTAACAAGCAAGAATAATCATCAATTGTCATCTGGCCACTGTGTAATGAGAAACTCTCCATACCATTTGTTCGAAGCATAGAAGATAGAATGAGATGATCTCGATATTGAGATGAGCCTCACTCCACTTGTCATCCACTCATCCTACCATGGTCCACATCTGTCAAGATCGTGTAGGATTCCTGCCTTGTTTTATTCGGTTTGGGAAAGTCCCTATACTCGCATAAGCTACTTACTGTAAAGCCCAAACATATGGTTATGCCAATGTTTGGATGTAAGGCAGTGGAGAGTGTTTTGACCATGCCTAAATTGTGAGACTCTCTAAACATTATTATCATGCTAGCAAGGCACAAGAGCTATCTGTGGAAGAAAATGAAACATTGGGCAGCTGCTGGTTTCTCCCAGGAAGTGAATTGGGGGATCAGATCAGAGATTGCATAAATTGAGAATTGTGATCTAGTACGACAGAAATTAAGGCGACAATGAATACATAGCCTTTAGAAGGAAGGCCTACGTAACAAAGTAATCTGAAAGAGTTTGATGATGGGAGCCAGAATGTTCAAAAATTTATACAAGGAGGTTTTAATAATATAGGTTTGTCATTTTCAACTCTAGCAGAAATGGAATACAATGAAAGTAAGGTGCATTCTGAACAAGTGAGTAGTCCACTCTAACAGATTACCACCCATATTGTCAAGGTGACACTAACTCCCACTATTTAAACAGCCTGCACTAGCTAAGAGATTGTCACTCAGAAACATCTGATTGCAGCAGTCCGTTGGAGTAACATGTTCATTTGACATTTTACTGAGTTCATACATTAATGTCACAGACAGCAATTTAATGGCTTGTGAACTAATGGTTTCGTTCTGGTGCAGTGATTTCTTTATTGGGGTTATCGCATTGGCAGTTTATAACAGCCAGATTACATCAAATATAAATGGACACTTTACTTTGAATTTGTTCACAGGTGTCAGAGCCCTTGTAATTTGAATATCTCTCTAGCTAAAGAGTTTTCTATGATCTGACAGTAGGATAATGTTCTTCAGGATTATTTTTAGCATTGAAATACTATACAACACATGCACTATTAATGTAGGCATGTGTGATTTGAACTCCAATAACCTTTTAAGTACATTAGAATTGAGCATCAACTCAACATAAGAATTATTCACCACTGCTGCAGTTCACTGAGCTTTGATATATTCAAATGATTATTCATTGAGATCTAAAAGAACTCGCTACTAAGCTGTTTGAGAGGATCTGTCGTTGTTCTGCAGTATTGTTCATACCATTGTTCAATTCTTGCATTTCAGAAATTCAAAAGGATTGAATCTTACCTGTGTGTTGTTATAATAATACTGAATAAAAAGCCTAACATTTAGTTTTTGTGGAGTTCAATGATTTTCTAGATCATTAAAATTTAGGTGGCTCAGTAATGTTTCAAACTTTTGATTGTCAACATGAAACATTTTTTGGGCAATTTGATTCTTCTGAAGGCAGATTTACTTAACGCATAATGGAATAAACAATAAATAACAAAATAATAATTGGAATATATTCTAAAAATTTTTGAAATGGCAAAAGTATTTTAAACCAAGAATGTCTCAGATTCTAACTGAAGGAGACACGTGAACAGAGATTACCATGGAAAAGGTCATGAGATTATCACACAAATTCAAAACATTTCTTTTTGGTTTTAATTAGACATTTTGTAGTGTGACTTAATAAGAATTATGCCATGATACTTTCAATGTATATTGTGCTACTCCATGTGGAAACTACTGTTGAAAGTGAAAATGATTGGAATGTGTTAATGTTGTCAGTCTGCCCCTATCAAATCTATCAGTGTAATCACAATAAAGCCATTTCCTATTGGTAATCCAAGCTCCTCCAATTAGTTAACATGTTTCTTCTGGATTGAATATAGATAAAACTCAAAATAGAGATAACTGCCCTGGAGGATACTGGTGCTATTGGCTGAGAGGACATCAGTCTATGTTCAGTACATGACCCAAGCCATTCAGAGCCTTCTGTCTGTAGTACTCATCTCTCAGACTGCACGGAGAATTGAGGCAGCTCAAGACAAACTGACTCCCATTTGCCTAGTACTTGATATTGGCTCCATTCACTGAACCATCCCTTGGGATGCAGCACCACACAATATGAGCCATCTAAGGGAAAGATCTCCTGTACCTTTCAAAATGGCAAAAGTTGTTTCCTGAATAGTTTGCTGCTGCCCATTCTAAAGTTTCTCACCTTTGTCCACTACTCAGACAAGCCTTGTAATCATATACTCTTCCAGCAGCGGATATACATAGTGGAGGGCTCATTAAAAAGGAGTACTTTCTCTTTCCCTCTTGGATATCAGGCGGACAGTGTTGCATACAGCGATCCCATGCAATAGTAGATTGAGTAAACTCATTTGATGCCGGATGGTTTTCGTGGCCTGGGGAAATGATTTTCCAGGTGTGTGTTGAAAGTTTTTATTTATAGCCCTTCTTTAGTCTTTTTATGAGGAGCTTAAAGTTTTGTTTGTACTTCAGCCTCATGCTCTTAATTTATGGGCACCCCGTGTGGGCAGTACAGAGAGGTCAGACTCTTGTAGGTGGGCTCCTGAGCCTGGCCAAGGTGGCCATTAACAGGTCCAAGCAGTGGGCCAAGGAGGGGGCATTGTACCCGATTGACTGCCCCTCTTTTGGGGTTATGTATGCACTGCAATGTCCATTGAAAGGGAGAATGCTTTATTCACCAGCATGATTGAGGCCTTTAGAGACAGGTGGGCACTGCAAGGCTGGGATACATCGTCACCTGTGGCAAAATTGTTTAAGTTTGATTTATTGTGTCACGTGTATCGAGGTACAGTGAAAAGCATTGTTTTGCGTGCTATGCATGCAGATCGTACCATGGAAAGCACATCAGGGTAGCAGAACAGAATACCATGTTATGGCTGCAGAGAAAGTGCACAGAGATGGATTTGATTTGATACATTTCCGTTCTAATTTTATATGTTTCTGTTAACTGTTTGATTTTGTTTCTGTTACAATATCCTATTAAATTTTGTTATTTTAAGATAGGCATAACGGCCAGATTGATAGATTGAAATCTGGTGAACTATTCAGGATGAAGTTGCCAGCAAAAGTAATCAGCCAGTGCTAAAAGCAATACATACGGCAGATAATAATAACAGCTTTTCATCTGGGAGCTGTATCCTGTTGGAATCCTGCTAGCATCAAATCTAGAATAGGGATATATAAGTATGTGTGTATATAGAAAGTAAAATATATGGAGATATAAAACATATTGTATATTGACATTTCTTGCGCTCTATCGTGGTTTCTCTGAATTTTCTGCCAGCTTCATAATTCTTCCTTAACGGTTGTGCACAACAATAGACTAGATTTTAGTCACTAGCAATATTGAACAAAGCTTTTATCTGCAAGCCTCACCAGTCACATTGAAATCAATATTCCCTCTAATCTGTGGGCACAAGTTGACCCTTTGACTTAGTGTGTGTGGATAGCTCCATAAAAGAACTTAAAAGGCCCACACACTTAATTGATTTAGCCACACATTGCAAAAATGAGAGGATATATTGATTGCAACAAAATTACCTCTGACTTACATTTCACCATGCCAACTCCTCTGTCAATTCATGATCAACCTGTAGCAATAAACAAAAATAATACATTAAACAATTTTGTAGGCTTACCCATTCCACTTTCATGCTGTAACATCTATTCTTCCATGTAACAACAATGTAAGGAATGTTCCTGCACTCTGTGTCACCATTCGATAGCAATACACATGCCTGTACCTTAATATCGCATAAACTAAACCCATGTCCTAAATCAACTATAAAAGGATATGAGTAGACCAGCGACAAGCATGTGTTAACAGTTCCAGACATCGTCATTGCTCCCTTCCAATAGAATGCCTCTAGATAGTTCTTGATTTCTTATTTACTCTTTGGTATGATCCAGTTCTGAAAGAATATTGGGTTTAATTTGAATAAAACTATATCTGATAGAAAATGGTCCAATTGACAGGAATTGGTTGAACCATGTTGAAATAATGGAGATTTCTTTGAAATTGTATGGAAGTTGCAGCAAACTAGATGTAGAGAAAAAAAACAGCAAATAGACAGAAAGAACAAAAATTTTAAAAAAGACACTAAAAACCAGACCTGAACTCCAGATAGTGGGACCATCCTTTGAAGAGTGAACGAGCCAACTGGCTTACATTCTCCAGTGTTTTCAAGAATAAGAGGTGATCTCAGTGCAAAATACTTAAAGTGAGAGATAGGTAGCTGCAGAAATGATGTTTTCCTGGTCGGGAATATAGAATCAGGGCACAAGTTAACAATGAGTGATTGCACTTAGGCCTAAACTGCGGAGGATATTTTTTACTCAGAGTGTTGTGAACCTTTAAAATTCTCTACACAGAGATTGGAAGATCAGTGTTTGAGTACGTTTAAGGCAGACATTGATAGATTTCTGATTAGGAGATGAAGAGAAGGATTAATTTAGAGGAACAGAGTTTGAGAGAGAAGGAGAACTTTTGAAAATAGCAGGGATAGAGAGTTAAAAACCATGGTGGACTAAGAGAGAGCAAATTTTAAGGGAATGCTAAATATATCAAGCACCTCCATGAGGATTACACTAGTCCAGATAAGCATTTTAATTAAAACTTGAGCCTGATGAACTCAAAGACAACTTTGTGTTATACTCATAACACAAATTCTTCTGAATATGAATAGCGGTTTAAAATATGATATGCATCCAGGGAAACTCTGCTCATTGATCCTTTATACCTGGTACCTGAGCATTGTGGATTCGTTTTTTTTCCTATTTATTCATTTTGTGGGATATGGGCGTTGCTGGTTTGTCAGTATTTCTTGTCCATCCCTAGTTGCCCTTGAGAAGGTGGTTGTCAGCTGCCTTCTTGAACCGCTGCAGTCCTCCTGCAGTAGGTTGACTCACAATGCTATTAGGGAGGGAATTCCAAGATTTTGACCTGGCAACAGTGAAGGAATGGTGATATATTTCCAAGTCAGGATAGTGAGTGGTTTGGACGAGAACTTGAAAGTGATAGTGTTCCCATTTATCTGCTGCCCTTGTCCACCTAGATGGAAGTAGTTGTGCATTTGGAAGGTGCTGTGCGAGGATTTTTGGTGAATTTCTGCAGTGCATCTTGTAGATAGTGCACACTGCTGCTACTGAGCGTTGGTGATGGAGAGTGGATGCTTGTGGATGTAATGCTAATCAAGTAGACTGCTTTGTCCTGGATGGTGTTGAGCTTCTTGACTATTGTTGGGGCAGCACTCATCCAGACAAGTAGGGAGTATTCCAACAAGCTCCTGACTTATGCCTTGTAGGTGGTGGACAGGCTTCAGAGAACTTGGAGGTGAGTTACTCTCCGCAGTATTCCTAGCCTCTGACTTGCTCTTGTAGCCATTGCATTTATGTGGTAAGTCCAGTTGAGTTTCTGGTCGATGATAACTCCCAGGATGTTGACAGTGGGGGATTCAGTGATGTTAACACCATTGAACATCAAGGGGCGGTGGTTAGATTGTCTCTTGTTAGTGATGGTCATAGCCTGTTATTTTGTGGTGCAAATGTTACTTGCCACCTGTCAGCCCCAGCCTGGCTATTGTCCAGATCTTGTTGCTTTTGGATACGGACTGCTCCAGTGTCTGAGGAGTCATGAATGGTGCTGAACATTGTGCAATCATCAGCAAACATCCCCCCTTCTGTCCTTAAGAGGGAGAGAAAGTCATTGATAAAGCAGCTGAAGATGGTTGGGCCTAGGACACTACGCTGAGGAGCTCATGCAAAGATGCCTTGGAGCTGAAATGAGTGACCTCCAACAGCCCCAACAATCTCCCTATGTGTCAGGTATGACTTATATAAGGGAGATAATGGCCTAGTTGTATTATTGCTGGACTGTTAATCCTGTTACCCATGTAATGTTCTGGGGACCTGGGTTTGAATCCTGCCACGGCAGATGGTGGAATTTGAATTCAATAAATATCTGGATTTAAGAGTCTAATGAATAAGTTGTCAGGAAAAAACCCATCTGATTCACTAATGTCCTTTAGGCACTGAAGCTGCCATCCTTACCAGGTCTGGCCTACATGTGATTCCAGACCCACAACAATATCGTTGACTCATAACTGTCTTCTGGGCAATTAGGGATGAGCAATAAATGCTGGTCTAGCCAGCAAAGCCCTCATCCCATGAATGGTTGAAAATAACGGACCACCAGAGAGTTTTCCCACCGATACCCATTGATTCTAGTTTTGCGAGGGATTTGTGGTGCCACCCTTGGTCGAATTAGACCCTGAATTATCAAAATACGCATTCAAAATTTAGGATGCTTCGGACTGCAATGCTATTGTAAGTCAGAACAAATTATTATAACTCGATAAAAGTCATGAAAATCACACTCGGAATATTATTTCCAGTTTTATATCTCCTAACTGAGATATTTGAGATATTGAAATAAAGAATGTCAAGCATCAAATTGCAATTTCATTTCGTAAAAAGAGCCCACAAATATAGAGAATAAAACCAAATTTCCCACTGAAGGACAAAGGCTTCAGATTGAATGTAATTGATGAGAGTCACAGATAATGTGAATGTAAGTAGATTAAATAACTTACTCTGCATTGGCACAAAACATTATTAATAAACAACAGATAAGACTGGGAATTTTCAATAAATTCATAGAATTAACAAAGAAAAATCAGTTAATGCAATCTCTAACTCTTAGAAAAATGAAATAAATGCTTATCAAAAGCAGTAAAAGTTCTAAGGGTAGGTGATTTAAGCGTTGTTCAGAACACAGCAGTTACTCTGCAGCAAGAATAGAAATGTTCATTGTGGATCAAGGTTGAATTCTGCAGCCTGCAATAATTAAATTCATTATTTTGTTGTTTCTGGAGGAACAAGGAAGAAATTTCACAAACATTTCTTGATATCCAAAAGAAGCCTGCTCCATCTTTCAAGGACAACATGTCTGGTATTGTATATTAATTCCACTTTCCCACCTTCTGTTGGGTTCTGGTTTGCAATCAATAATTTGCTGATTTTTAGATGGTTCAAATCAGCCCCAAATCCTTGGTTCTGACGCTACATTTATTTTAGGAATGTGAAATAAGGAAGGCAATAGATAGGTGTTTCTGGGCAAAAGAACCTCTGCGTTTATTAAATATAAATGTGAGCATAATACAAAAAAAAAGGTGAATGTAATAAAACAGTGAAATTGATGCAATCAACAATACAGAAGACAGTAATTAAATACATTTTAAATTAAACTCAGGTTAAACACGATTAAAAGCTAAACATCAGTTTTGATTACAGAAACTTTAATCAGGCTTTCTACCCTTGCGGTCCCTGCACTGTCACCACCCACCTTCCCCTCCCTGCTAGCTAGGTTGGAAACTTTGAGTTCTTGGAAGTTTCAGTTCACCACTGAGCAAAACACAGTTTTAAAGTGTGTCCGGTTGCTGAGGTTCCTGATGTTAGTTCTCTTGGTTCGGAGCAGACCAGTGTCTGGAAGCCTTTGTTTGGATAGCACTTGGTTGGCTTACCCCTCCCCATCTTGCATATCCTTTGTTGCGATGATGCTCTCGGTTTGTCTTCCCGATTCAGCTTCTCAGTTCGGCCTTCACGGTTCTGGGTTCTGAAGCTGCTTGTTCGGGCTGGAGCCTGTGGGGAAACTTTCTGCAGAAGCTTGTTGTTGAAAAGGCTCTTCCCCTCCCAGATCAGGCCTAGCAGTTATACAGTCTGTGTGCCTCGTTATCTCCTCTCAAATTTGTGCTATCCATTGAGTTTCTCATATTCCCTTTTTAGGTCAATTGACTTCCTGATAGTTAAAAGTATATGTAAATGGATTCAGATTGAAGTTGAATGCCCAATATCTCTGTGAATGAGGATTGATTGACGTTGCTGTGTTATCTAGCTCAAGGTGTAAAAGTTACTTCCAGTCTAGAGTGTTAGATCTGGTCGATTGTTCTCTTGGAGTGGAGGTGTATTTTGGAAATCCAATGTGAACAATAGTCCCAGGCTGAAATCATCTGGCTGATGGGTGGGTTTGCCTCCAGTATAGTCTGGGCAAAGCATGTGTCGCCATCTCAGCATGCTATGTGCTGCACAATTTGAGGAGAAATTAAGGCAATGTGACAGATACTGAGGAGTTGGGTGAATGAGACCAGTCTTCTGAGGAGGATGATGGGAACATTGAGCTGGAGGAAGCTGTGCTTGAGGGTGACAGGACTCAGGCACTACAAGGCTGACAGGACCTGACAGCTGATGTGAGCTGGGCGCAGAAGACCATCAGGGATTGCTCAGGTCACGATGCCAGCATTGGTTTACATTACAGGGGTGAACTGCAGCCTGTCTTTGTTTCCTGTGTAACAAAACAAAGAATTGTGGATTCAGAGATCTGAAACAAACAAGAACAGAATTTGCCAGAAATAAGCTAGCAGGTTTGGCAGCATCTGTGGAGAGAACGCAGAGTTAACATTTCAAGTCCAGTGACCTTCCTTCAGAAAGCTTCAGCTCAATGCTTTAGCTCAAACATGTAAAATAAAAGCTGAACTCCCCAGGTGAGTTTATGTAAGAAGGAATGCCTTTGGTATCAGCAATAGTACGCCATCAAGGACCCTGTGCTCTGATCAGCCTCTGGGTGAGCTTCCTCAGTATGGTATGGTTCCAGATAACATACTTCAAACCATCAAGCTCTTGGGTGAGGAAGAGTTAACTGGTTTCGCTTGGTTATGCACTTACACTCTCAGTAGGTCACAACAAGGTTATTTATAATAGGATCCCTTCCTTTGTGGATGGCTTTCTCCAAACGAAACAATTGAACACAAATGAACATGCTGTAAAATGAGTTAATTTAATCATACGTTTTTTGAATTCACAGAAAAAAGTGTGAGGTAATTAATTACTAAATGCGAGAAGAAACACTTTCGCAAGACACTTATACGTGCAGATGAGGAATAAGCCGTCAGTGCAAAAAGAGAATGGTTAGAAAAGTTATACAGGTTAGTCTCTGAATTGATTATGGAGAGTGGGTAGTTGAATGTTTCTGTTTTTGCTGTGGATGTTACCAGTAACATTCACATTGTTTGAACAGTCGATTTTTGAGATTCTTGGCTTTGTGCTGATTGAAACGCTCTTGTCCTGATTCCCTTTGGCAGCAGCTAATGCAGCACTACAGAGAGAGTTTTTTTTAACCTTTTCTTTACCTGTTGTTCAGTACAGCCAACTGGCTGTTACTCAGAGCAGTGATTCTCACAGCACACTAGTCCACATCGAGCCCTTAATACACAGACCAGTTTGCCTTTGACTCTTGTTTCTGTGTAGTCTTGAAAGGGAAAAAATGCAAATATGTCTCTTGCCCAACCTGTTGTCTTTCTTTACCATCATACTTACAGTCTGAGAAATTCATAGCTGCACTGCATTGTCTTCCTTTCAAACCTCCTTGACACCTTGTCAGGTGTGACATTTCCAGACTTTCTCTCTCTCGACAGCCACTGAATTTTCATTTGCGGTCAACTTTGTGATTTATGTCCTTTCTTTAAAAAAAAAAGAGAACACATAGTTAAACTTCAATATGTCCGTAGGGGATACGGGGTTAAAATTCATGGTCATAACACCTGGCAAAATTAAAGGCAATGGGAACTAGGTGCAAAATTCTCCACCAGCAGAAAGCAAGGTCATTGAGGTTGATGGAGATCAGCCATCTCAGCTCCAGATGTTGTTGCATGGCTCTCCAGCACATTAATTAGCCTTTTAACAGTCACATTAGGTCTAACAGTGGGCATCCTGTTCACCCCCTCTCTCATATGCCTATAAAATTTCAGACAGGTAGATTGAGGGACAGAAGGTGGCAGGAGCACCACCTATTGGATTTTGTGGCGCCCCCACCTTCAAATCCACAGGCAGGGAAGCATAACATCCAGTGCTATCTCTACAAGTCTGCTTTCGAGACTGAATATTCTATGATGACCAACTTGCTTTGTGACTCAACGTGGCTTTTCCACATCTACAAAGCACAGGTTTGTAGAGTGATGTAACAGTCTTCGTGTACTTTGATGAGTGCAGTTCTATCAGAACTTGAGAAGATCAAAATCATTCAGGACACCGCAACCATCTTGATTTGCATGTCATCCACCAAACTAAACATTTAATCCCACCCAACCTCCAGTAAACTGTGGCAGCTGTGTATACAAGGAGCACTGCAATAACTTGCCAAAGTATAATTCTCAGCAACTTCTAAATCCATAATCTCAGCTGTCTGAAACGACAAGGGCAACTGATATTTGGGAACTTCATTACTTCAATTTCCCCTTCAAGCCACACATTATTCTGACCTCAAGTATAATTCTCCCCTTTCCTTGTTGATGGGTCAACATCCTTGAACTCCCTTCCTAACAAAATTATTGGTCTACCAAACCCCCAGGGACTGCAACACTTCAAGAACACATAGCACTATAACCAGATCAAATTAAGTTTCAGATGAGCAAAAAGGTTTGGCCTTGCCAGCGATGCCCATTTTCCATGAATGAAAAGAAGTACGTAAGTACAGGATTTCCTAATAATGTTGAAAGTAATGGCATTCTCAAATGAAGTCATTTGTTTTGAACAGTTGTATAAACACTCAATAATAATACACCGACTGTTCATAATGCAGAAAGGACAGCCTTAAGTGCTACATGATCTATTCTGCCTTAAGCTATTGTAGGCTAAATAGATTGAATTCATGGATGCTAGAACACTGCCAATGTCGTTGCAGCCCATGGGACTCATGCAGCCACAGTACAGAAGTAAGGAACTAAATTACATTTTAAAACTATTTTCTCAAACTGAGAAATCACTGGAGCCTCTGGGGTAACCTTTTTAATTACAATTCAGAATTATTTCAGTGACAACATTGAGCATCAAATTCACTGTCTTATTAAGATTACACGAATGATCCTTACTACCTCTTTTACATAAGTTCATTTCTTTATTTCAAACAAATATGTTTGCATTATTGATTTGAAGAAGAGACAGGAGAATTTGGGTCCTCAGTATCGTCAGAGAAAGGTCAGCTATATGTCACTTTCTCATATGCATCAGTGAATGGGGATTCAGCATCAGGCTCTTCCCTCTTCACTCGCACTTATCAGGGTGATCCTTGTTAGTTTCTTTTCCACCACTTTGTAATATACTTAAATTCAGTGGCTGGTAGATGAGAACTGGCTATCCTGAGGGAAACTTTGGAGGGAACCAACTACTTAGATGCTTTGATTAGTCTTTCGCCCCCTCCATCAATTTGCACATTAGGACCACTACGGACCTCCGCCAGCATTTCCTTCAGCATTGCCCTGCCCAGATACAGTTCACTATCTTTGGTTTCCTAATATGTGCGCTTGTGCTCCATCTCTCCAATGGAGCGGGTGAGACAGGCTGGCGGTGTGTCTGCTGCATTGGGCAGTGGGATCCCACCTCAGTTAACCCCCGCTGACTTTCACATTCAATGCACCATGGTGCTTCATTACTGCTCCTTGACCTGCGCATGCTTTAAACTCCTTGGTGTAACGAAGATGGTAGTGAGAAGCGACTGAGGAAGATTCTGGGAGAAGTAGGCTTGCTCAGTACAACTGAGAAGAAGATCGTGGAGGACCCAATGCTCAACAAGAGGAAGAGCATCCAACAGAGGGCGATGGTTAGATGCAACGGGGGAGGATTCTAGGGGTAGATTTTCCTCCTTACCGGCAGTATATAAAAGGGAGGCAAGTTCTCATGGGAGTGGCCATTTTGGAGAGGGGCTGTGAAGTCAAAATGCTACTGTTGAGGTCAAAGTGTGGGCTTTGCTGAGCATCAGGTTTTGCTGACTGAGGTGAAGACGGAGTTTCAATCAAGTAAGTCTAATAGGAAGAAAAGGCAGGGCCAGGTTAATGAACAAGGTGGGACTAATGGTTTGAAGTGTATTTATTTTAATACGGTGAATGTAACAAGTAACGCAGATGAGCTTAGAGCCTGAAATAGTACATGGGACTTTGATGTTATAGCCATTACAGAAATTATGTTGAGAGAAGATCATAACAAGCAGCTCAACGTACCTGGTTTTAGATGTTTCAGGCCTGATGGAGGTGGATGTAAAATGGGTTGGGGGAGTTCCTTTACTAATTAAGGAGAATGTCATAGCTGTACTAAGACAGAACATCAGGACAGAATCTTGAAACAATAAGTAGGTAGTCCAACTAGCAAAGGGGCCACACTAGACCTTATACTGGGGAGTGAGCCAGGACCAGGTGATCAAAGTTTCAGAGAGGGAGCAGTTTGAGAACAGTAATTATATTTCCCTAAGTCTTAAGTTGTCTATGGATAAGACTGGTCCTCAGCTGAAAATGCTAAACTGGAGGAAGGCAATATTAGTATTAGGCAGAAACCAGTGAAATTAGATTGTGGGCAAATCCACATCTGACATGAGGGAGTCTGTTAAAGGCAATGGTCAGAATTCAAGGCTAATATATTCCAGTGAGGATGAAAGATAAGGATGGCAAGATTCAGGAACTCTGGATGACAAGAAACTTTGAAAGTTTAATGAAAAAATAAGAAAGCATATATAGGGCCCTTGAGGAATATAAGGAAGCCAGAAAGAATGTAAACAAGGAATTAGGAGGGCTAAAAGGGGCCACGAAATATCCTCATCAAGTAGGATAAAGAACATTCCCAAGGCATTTTATGTGTGTTCGGAGCAAGAAGGTGTCTACGAAAATGTTAGGCCCACTTAAGGACAAAACTGTATACTTATTTATGGAGCCAGAGGAAATGGGTAATGTCCTTAATGAGGGCTTGGTTCTAGTATTTACTAAGGAGAAGGACATGGATGATGGTAAGATTGGGAAGGAATACGTTGATATTCTAGGGCATGTTGATATGAAGAAGAAGGAGGTGTTGGCTGTCTTGAAAAAACGTTAAGATAGGTCAGTCCCCAGGGCCTGACGGGATCTATCCCGGGACACTGAGGGAGGCAAGGGAGGAGATTGCTGGGACCTTGGCAGAGATCTTTGCATTTTCTTTAGCCACAGGTAAGGCCCTAGAAGAGAACAGCCAAAGTTGTTCCTTTGGTTAAGAAGGATAACAGGGTTAATCCAGAGAAATACCAGCTAGTACACTAGTCATAGGAAAACTATTGGAGAAGATTCTTGGGGGCAAGATCGACTCGCATTTTGAAAAGGATGGAATTATTAGTGATAGTCAGTGTGGCTTTGTGCATGAGAGGTCTTGTCTCACAAACATGGTAGGCTGATCCAGAAGGTTAAATCACATGGGATCCATGGTGAATTAGTAAGTTGGATACAAAATTGACTTGGTCATAGAAGACAGAGGGTAGTTGTGGAAGGCTCCTTTATTTTTAACCAGACATCTGTGGCCAGTGGTGTCCAGCACTGATCTGGGACCTCTGTTGTTTGTAATATATGTAATTGATTTTGATGAAATTGTAGGTGGTCTGATCAGTTTTCAGATGACAGAAAAATTGGTTGAGTTGTGGTTAGTGAGGAAGGCTGGCATCGGATACTGTAGGATATAGATCAGCTGGACATTTGGCAGTGAAATGGCAGGTGGAGTTTAATCCAGAAAAGTGTGAGGTGATTGATTTTGGGAGGTAAAATGCAAGATGAACGTAAACAGTAAATGGTAGGACCCTTAGGAACATTGATATATAGATATATCAAGTCCATTGTTCCCTGAAAGTGGCAACACGAGTGGATAAGGTGGTAACTAAGGCATATGGTATGATTGCCTTCATTGGCTGGGGCTTTGAGTACAAAAGTTGTCGAATCATGTTGTAGTTTTATAAAACTTTAGTTTGGGCGTGTTTGGAGTATTGTGTGCAGTTCTGGCCACCATATAATAGGAAGGATGTGCATGTTTTGGAGAGGGTGCAAAAGGGGTTTATCAGAATGGAGATAGCAAGAACTGCAGATGCTGGAGTCAGAGGTAACACAGTGTGGAGCTGCAGGAACACAGCAGGTCAGGCAGCATCAGAGGAGCAGGAAAGCTGGCATTTCCGGTCGGGAATTCGTTTTGTTTTTGCTAGAGTGTCGCAGGGGGTGGGGGAACGACCTGATAGAAGTATCTAAAATTATGAGAGGCATGGATATGGTGGAAAGTCGAGTCTTTTTCTCAGGGTCAAAGTATCAAATATTAGGGGGAACAGAGGGTGATAGATGTCTGGAACATGCTGCCAGGGGAGGTGCAGGTAGAAGCAGATACAATAGCAATGTTTAAGAGGCATTTAAACAGACACACGAACAGGCAGGAAATAAATCTTTGCAGACCATATGGAGCAGATGGGATTAGTTAGGAATGGTATCACAGTGCACAGATATGGTAGGCTGAAGGGCCTGTTCTTGTGCTATAGTGTTCTATCTTCTAAGAAACAGTATTATCCTGGACCCACATACTACAATAAGCAAAAATCTGGAGGTTGCTAGTTGACTACAAATCGACAAAAATGACATAGCATAGGAACAGAAGGTAGGAGCCAGAATAATACATAACACCCATCACAAATAAAAATAACACTTTAGTAGAGACAACAAGGTGTACAGCTGGTCTAGGCCCGAAACTTCAAGCTCTCCTGCTCCTATGATGTTGCTTGGCCTACTGTGTTCATCCAGCTCTACACCTTGTTATCTCAGATTCTCCAGCATCGGCAGTTCCTACTATCTCTGAAATAACCTTTTAGTACCTTCGATAAGGTACCACAATACAGACAAATAAGGTCAAAAACATATTGAGTCAAGGGACAATTAACTAAATTATAGCTATCTAGCTGACAAAAGAAGATTAGTGTTTAATAGTTAATAGTACCTATGTACAGAAGCAAAATCTGAGAGGTGGGAAGTACAAGAGTCAACGCTGTTTTTCACAATTTATGTCATTAATCTAGACTTTGAAAAGAAAAACATGATTTCTGGATTTGTGATACCAAATACTGCAATTGTTGGGAATGTCAACAATGAGGAAAACAGAAATAAATTACAAGAAGATACTGATACCCTTGAAAAGTGGTCATATAATTAGCAAATGAATTTCAAGACAGTTAGACCTAAGAAAGTACATTTTAGTGAGAGAAATAAAATGTTTTTGTATTATTTGGAAAGTAAGAATCAAAATATGTTGCTGAGTTCAAAGGCACAAATCACTAAATGTTTTGATGCAGGTCAAAGCCAGAACTAAACTAAACTAAACCAAGTCACAAGCATTTATTTCTTGAGGGATAGGATTGAAAGCTGGAGATGTTCTTGTAAGCTTGCGTTGAACCTGATCAGATTACACTTGGTGAACCATGTCTGATCCTGGTCATCATATCAGGAAAAAGGATGTAGGGGCACCTGAGAAGATGCAAAAAAGATTTAGAAGGATCATACCAGAACTTTAAGGTTCTAGCTCTTAGCTCTTATATTTATTTTCTCTTGAAGAGTAGTTTGAGTTTTGCTTTTGCAAAGACAGAGCATGTATTTTCATTTGTTGGCAAGAACAAAATCAATATAACATAAACCTCAAGACTGAACAGTTCAGACAAATAGGGGACATATGTTTCAGGGTAAGTTTAATGTGCATATGAGGGAGAAGGGAACACAGGGGTAAACAGATAGACAGTAGGAAATGTAGGAGAAGGCTGAACTCGATTTGTTGGGCTAATTTGTTTCTTTCTGAACATGATATTCTATGTAAATGTAAACCTTAAATATTATTTAATTATTGTTCCAGTTTATAATGAACATTTAACTTCAAAGGCGGTGGGTACAGTTTTTCCCTCCTTGGAGCTGCTGAGGAAAGGAAATAATGTCAAGTTGTCCCTGGAGAGAAACTTACCTTTTCTTGTCACCTCAGCAATTAAGCGCTGAGCACAAAAGCTCATGGGAAAATTTTCTCAACTCGTCAGCAATTAAAGCCCTTAAGTGGTCAATTAATGACTCTTTAAGAGCCTCAACTCACCACCCCTTTGATCACCTGCCTCACTGATAGGCAAGAAAGTACTTAGTTCCCTGACTGAGCAACCACAATGGCATACCAGTCATGACAGAAGGGTGGGGACTCCAACTTCCCCAGGAAGCCCTCCTACCTAGCCTCCAAAATCTTTGATCCAGCTCTCTCTACTGCTGAACAAAAAAAAAGAGAAAAAACGATTACTTTCCCACTGTTGGTTCTCCCCAGGGTGTGTTTTTCGATTGATGGAATTTAGGACACGAGAAGCTCCTGCTAACTACAAAAGGCATTAAAGGAATAGGGAGAAAGCTGGATTAAGGCATTGAGATAAGATACTCAGCCTCCTTTGCTTGTTGACTTTTGATGAGGTGACTGTCATGTGATCTGGCAAGTAAACTCGCTGAATAGGCATGGCATGTTAGTCACCACCTAACACTTACCACCCCATATCAAAATAAAATGGGGACATTCTGATCAGCATTACTGCAGAACCAATCAATATCTTAAGTTTAATCTGTGTTTTTTTCACATCATATTTAAGATCATTTGCACCAACAATTTGCCCGTATTTACATCACATTCTTTCACCCTGTGGCTAGAATTTTAGAAAAGTTGTTCAGAAGATGTAAAATAGAGAGAGCATTTCATTATGCAAGGTGTGAGATTTAGGTTATTAGCATTCTGAATAATGGATCGTTCTTGATAATGCATATTAGATGCAATTTTTAAATGTTATCTACCTGAAATTACGTAATCCATCACTGTAAGTAATAAATCATTTCTACAACATACTTAATTTTAATTAAATTTTAGAGATGTATCAAGCTTTCAGAAACATCAATGTGTAGAGATCTCGAATTAGAATCAAATCTAAATCCAGTGTGCCTAAGAGGATGAACCAGATATGCCAAACTAAACCTATTTGGTTTTTCAATCAGTAAAACAAAGCACAGTTCATTTAGTCATCTAAAAGGTCATATTTACAGTTTGATGCGTTTGTGGTCATTAGCCAGTATCACCGATTTTAATCTTCTGATATGCAGTAGAGCACAATTTCAGCTTGTATATATGAACATTGCTTTCAAAAACTATTAATCAAAATTAATTGCATCTGGAAAATTGAAAGAGTATCATTATGCTAATACTGAACAAGTCAGATCCCAGAATGAAACCTGACTTGATAAATCCTATTTTACTTTAACCGTGAAGATCATTTGTTGAATGTTCACAAGAGTCTGCCTGTGTACATTTTACACAAAGATTAAAACATTTATTAAATAAGGAAACATGAGCTGTATTATACCAGACAGAGAAAGGTTGAAAATATTTCATGCTAAACACCAGCAAAAAGTCTGTGTAGAGTTTTCACATTCCCCTTGAGTGCTCCGGTTTCCTACCACAGTCCAAAGATGTGCGGGAAGATGGATTGGTCACGGTAAAAACCCCATGTGGAGCCACCGGAATGGAGTTGGGCATCTAGGTCTGGGGGGTTGCTATTCAGAGCAGCAGTGCAGACTTAATGGGATGAATGGCCTTTTTCTGTACTGCACATTACTCCTTTTATCCCAGTGACATCTTTATAAACATTGAAATAAGATTTACCATTATCTCCACATTGTGGCTTCTTGCTCAGATCAGCATAGCTGGCATCAGTTTTCTTTGAGAAAATTTCTGCACATTCACGAGATTGTTTTTCCTTCAGCTGGCATCTCTCTCCAAGAAAACAAACTGCAGACTAATCTCACTATTACTCTAACTTGAGACCAAGGAAGACTTTGCTAATCTCAATTTTTAGCAGTCTTGCAGAATCTCTCACTAGAGACTTTAACATTCCTCTGTCCACTCTCTCCCACATGCTCGACACAGACTCATTGATTTCCTTCTAGATTTTTCTGTGTTTCTATGGGTCCCTGTCACTAGGCAACAACACAATTTTTTTTCACTCAATTTAAAACACTAACTACTAATCATTATCTCTTCATTTCAAGGATTAAAACGTACGTGAAAAAATTCTTCCAGACGCCCCAGCATCATGCAAGGACAACTCTAAAAATGAAAACAAAATGTGTCTACATTTCTTAACAAGTAAAACATAAATTAAACTTGAAGTAATACGTTGTTCCTAACGATAATCTTATCCCTATATGATGGAAGGTATATGAATTATATAAAATAACTATGGTTATACGAGTCTGGAAATGTCCAATATTGTCTATGCTTGAAAGCTAAGCAGACTCTAGCCTGATTAGTACTTGGATGGGAGATTGCCTGGAAATATCAGGTGCCATTGTCAGATACAATAGGGACATTTAAGCAACTCCTGGATAAACATGTGGATATAGGAAAATGCAGTGTAGTTTGATCTTAGAGTAAGGAAAATAGGTCAGCACAACATTGTGGGCCACAAGGGCCTTTACTGTTTTACATTCAACTTCATTTTTATCAGGTTTAGATTTTAAACTCGAGGCATATTGGTGTTAATCTCTTTTTGGAGAAATGGTTTAAAAATTAACGAGGTCAGTATTTCCAGATTCATGATTTGAACTAGAATGTATCAAAAATCAGATGACTGAAGCCCTCCTGGATTGTTAATGGAGACTTGTTTATTTTTTGGGGTTTTACAACAGAAGGGAAAAAAAACAGCATTCAAAGATATGAGCATGCTTTTGAGTTTGGAATAAAAGTATTGATTTTATCTCAGAGGATCTCGGAGGTGGGAAGGTTCTGGACAGTTCGAAGGAGACCTGACTAGAATCAAAGATAACAAGGTGTGGAGCTAGATGAACACAGCAGGCCAAACAGCATCATAGGAGCAGGAAAGCTTGATGTTTTGGGCCTAGACCCTTCATCAGAATGTTTAGTTGTCTCCTAGAAAAGAGGAAATTTGTTCAGTGCAGTAAAGGAAATAAGTTACCACAGTGAAAGAGTTTCATTTGTAAAATGCCTGCACCAGAAGTGTTTGGTTAGAATTCTGCATTTCTCAGGTTTTTCAATAACTGTAAAGTTGTGCGTAGATGGAATTCTACCTTTCTATGCGTTTTTAAATCTTTTAAACTGTGTTATGTTTAGATATCCTGAATTGATTTATTTTATTTTTCCTCCTTTTGCATGATAGACCTCCATTTTATTTTTGAAACCAAATCTGCAGCCTGTCGTACCTATAGTTTAGTGAAAGACCACTTCAGTTAAGACACGAAATGTGATCTATCAAGCTACAACTTATTCTGCAATTTGACTTGTTCTATAGTAACATCATATGGAATCAAAATACTCAGTTCAGATGAATATCTGACAAACCATCTATGAAAAGTAGTTTAATTTTTGCAGTTGCAACATTAGATGTTAGCTTGCCCTCTGTTTTCGGTGTCATGGTCCTTAATTTGTGAACAGGTTCAAATGTTTACACATTATACTAAATATTTCCATACTAAGAATGCCTATATAAGAAATAATGCATTTTGAGTGACCAGAACAATATGCTCTATGAATAGGTAGTTGAAGAAACAATGGAGCCCATCTGTGGCTTAATGGGTTTGGAACTATTGTTACGGAATGAATTAGTTTTCTGGGCTGCAATCACATCATAGAGTTGGAATATGAAGTCAGAAACATGACAACGCCAGTGGCGGAAAGCTGTAGGAGATTTTGGGCAGATTTGTCACTCAGAGGGATAAACCTGTAAAATAGAAGCCCCTGTAATACATGGAAATGTATGTTCTGGTCATTGAATTGAATCATTTATTGTCACATGTATTTAATATAAAATTACAGTGAAAAGTGTGTACCTCCTCCGTAGATACATGGCTCCATTCACATTAACTAAAAACAAGATAAGGAAAGAAAAAGATAACTTAAGAGAATACAATTTTCCTTTCCACTACCACAGTCCCACTCAGGGCTTGCCAGCCCTCGCTATGCCTCCGCCAGTCATACTGAAATATTCAGGATGATTCAGACCAGTATATATTATTCACAAGTTTTATTGTAATTTCCATCTGAGCAGTTAAAAGGCCACCTCTGGGTCAATTCAATTAAGGATAGCATGGCTGCACTGCCAGGAGGGTTAATGTATCACAGACCCCCAGACAGGTAAGCATAATCATACCTTTTGATGGGCCAAACAGACAGGCCTCAGGTATAGAGATGAAGCAATGGACACATCAACTCAAATAGGCCCACCGCCAGAAAGTCACAGAGGTTTACATCCATGTAGCTGGCTGACTCCTTTGTTCAGGACACCTTCTATCACTTGACTGATGATCAAGAAATGGTGGGTAACTGGCCAGGTAGAATTTGTCCTGTTTTCTACATATAGGACATACCGAGGTGATTTCCCACATTGTCAAGTAGTTGCCAGAGTTGTCTCTGTACTGGATCAGCTTGGCTAGGCATGCAGCTAGTTCTGGAACACAAATTGTCAGCACTATTGCTGGAATGCTGTTAGCCTTTGCAGTATCTTGCAGACTTTAATCAGTGTAGGGGTAATTACCAATTCCATTAACATCTCTGCAAGCTCTTCTTTGGAGAAATCAGACTTCTGCTCTTTGCATGAATGCAACAGTATACTTAAAAGACTCTTGGGTTTTTTGCCTGCATGACATGAGCTCAAGTCTGTTAATATGGAAGTTGATTTATATCTTGAAGTGGTCTTTTCACACTCTCTTGATTTTCTCTAGGTCTTTTTAACATTCTCAGAAAAAATGAATCCATTCATTAGATTGGGTGCAAGCCCCTTCTTGCCGATAGCAGTCAAGGTGTGGAGATTTTCTTTCAGAATCATTTATCCCTAAATATATGAAGCAAACACATGTTGCTTAAATGGCAGTAATTCAATGAAGATGTCACTTGAACCTAATCTTTATTTAAATGTTTGCCTTCCATTTCTTGATTTCTTTCAAGTGAAGGCCTTGTTCATTCATTTATTTTACTTAGTCTGCTGGTCTTTCTTTTCTTTGCTCCTTCTTTTAGTTCTATATTTCTTTACTTTTCATTGTTCTAGCACCTTTGTAAGTTTTGATGCCTTTAAACAGTGTTGTAAAATAAAGGCCTGGAGTAACAGGTGACAACTACAATATGGTGTTTGCACCAAATAAGGAGTGATATCATCACAGAACATCCCTCTGACGTGGTGCTGAATTGAAAAGACAAAAAGGTGGAATCCTCCCCATTTGTCTGGATGGGTACAGCTCCTACAACAGTCAAGAAGCTTGACACTGTCCTGGACAAAGAAGTCCGCTTGATTGAAACCATATCTACCACCTTGAACATTCAGTTTCTTTACCACTGACACACCGTGGTAGCAGTGTGTACCCTCTATAAGATAATTTGTAATAATTTGCCAAGGCCCCTTTGATGGCACCATCCAAATCTGGGAGTACTCCAAGCAAGACAAGAGCAACAGATGCATGGTAGCCACCACCATTTGCAAGTCCCTTCCAAGTCACATACCATCCTGACTTGAAACCATACCGCCATTCCTTTAGTACTCATGAACCTCAATGTCTGTGGCTGCCTGTGACATCATCAGAGTAAGTTACAACAGCTTTCACATTCTGCTAAACAAGGAGATTCGGACAAGATTGAGGGGTTAAAGGAACAAGAAGGTGATTCAGGCATATCTTAAGGGTTGGACAAATATTGTTTGATGAGTGTTCATTGCAATCAATCAACTAAAACCATCTTTCTTTGTGCATCATATCATCATTGTAATAGAATGATTAGCTAATATCGACGGAGAAGCATGAACAAAAAGGCAGAATTTTTGAGGTGAGATGAAAGTGATTGCCCTTAACATCAAGGCTACATTTGGCTAAGTGTGCCATCAAGGAGTTTTGGTAAAACTACAGGCCAGTCAGTCTAACTTCTGTGGCAGGGAAGTATTTGGAAGCAATTCTGAGGGACAGAATGAATCTGCATTTAACAAGGTAGGGATTAGTCAAGAACAGTCAGCATGATTTTGTTAGGGGAGGTCATGTCTGACCAAATTGATTGAAATGTTTGAAGATATGACAAGGTTTGTAGACAAGGACAAAGCTTTTCATGTAGTCTACATGGACTACAAGGCTTTGATAAGGCCCACATGGGAGACCTCCAGCAAAGGTAACAGCCCCTATCTATAAAGGACAAGCCAAGAGTATGATTGAATACTCAACCAGCCTTTGCACAATGGTAAACTTTTTCCATTCAGAATATCACTTTCAAATGCTTTAAAAGGTTGTTTTATTACAAACTCTGGAGGGCTATGTGTTTAAAGTGAACGTAATCTTTAACTCCCATTTTTACTTTTAAGCCTTTAAGAAGCAGACTGATTTTTTTTTCCAATTGAAAGAGACACAGGGCTTCTTTCTTGCTGGGTAATTATTAAGCATGAAATAGAAAAGAGGCAACTTGCCTTCTGGCTCTTGAATTTGTAGACCTGCACTCACATAATTGTGCTGTTAGTCTTCTGAAAGCTTTGAAGTCCAAGGCTCCCTCATCTTCTGTGAAGCTTTCTAGTGTCTGCAAACATGATCTTGGAGTGTTTTATTTGCAGTCACCAGCTGTCATCGTCTATTGATCTGCCCTCATGATCTGCTGTAGCTGCAGTGATGGGCTTTTTACCTATGCCAAGGTATACCTGTTTGATCAGCCAACACTTATGATGGTTCCATACTGTAAGTGCGAGACATGGATAATGTAGGACCAGAAAATTCAACGGACAATTATAACTTCCTGGTATCTACCTGTAATACAATTACAGGCACCTTAGTTTCTGAGCTAGTAATGATCAATTTGGTTCCAAACCAAAGCATCCTTCCAACAATGTGATATGTTGCAGTGGTCCCAGCAAGATGGGGATTAAGATTTTTACGGTGATGACCAGAGACATGGTCATGATATCATAGAGGGCAAAGTTTTTTAGGTAATTGACAAATGAACTACAAATGACGGTGAGAAAATAATTTTGTGTTGTCAGATTTATGACCTGGAATGCAATCTTAGTTGGTGTGGTAGAAGCAGAATCAAAAATAACATTGAATAGTAATTGAGTGAATACTCGAATTGAAGAAATTTGCATAGCTTAGGGGAGAGAGAGCAGGTGAGTAAAATTCATTGAATATATTGCTCAAAGAACCAACACAGGCAGGAAAGGTTGATTGGCCTCCTGCTGAGCTGTATAATTCTATATCTTATCTTTGCACGCTGGGCATTCTGCATTTTCCTCCCTTCTCACCTTAGTTTCCTGCACAAGACCTGTTTCCTGTGCTGTAATTTTAATGGCACAGCATTTATTCATATTGTCCCTGCATTCTAAAACTCTCTCCTTAAACTCCTTGGGCTGGTTACTTTTCTTTCATTTTCAAAGACTCTTCAGAATCTCTTTGGTCGTGTCTTTGAGCACTTCCCTTACACTATTACTAATCTCCATTGTTATGTGCTGTTCCACATTTGAAATATTTCACGTAGAAATATCGTTATCAGCTTCACGGAGCTTCAGTCATAGAAGGAGTGAACACAAGGATAATGCAAACTATAATACTTAATATCCATAAACTGTAGACTGAAGCATAATTGAGCAGTTCTTTGCTAGTGCATCCTTTCATCAGTTCTCAATCCCACGTGAACAGATATCATCATGACATGACTATTTCCGCACATCCTCGGTGACTACTGTCAAAGTATAGATAAGGTTTACTTCTCCACAAGCTTATGCTTCCAAACACTGTTTACCTCATGAACTTTTTACAACCTCCATCAAACTCCCAATTACACCACACCCCACCCCACCCCCCAAATCCGGGTAAAGCCACTTTCGTGCATGACAGAAGATTCTTTCCCAACTACATAATCTGAGACTTCAGATACTATGGCCCCCTTGCTGCCCACAGAAAATCCTCAAGCTTCTTCAGATGAAGTTGTGATTCAAGTAGAAGAAGTTCTTCAGCCGTTGTCACTTGAAAGCATTAGGGCATCTACAACTTGTGCTTCTTCGTTGCACTTAGCCAGAAATCCTGGCAAGTTCTTTATCTTTCTTTGTGTTTCTTGTAGCTTTGCCAAAGAATAGTCGACCGCTAGTGTTAGTTGTGACTGATGCTGGCTGTGACTTCAATGCGGAATGTCAGTCTCTTTCTGAACATTGTCCCAACCTTCATCACAGGAAGGAATTTTTATATTTGATTCTGGTTGCTGGTGCTTTTGTGGCTTGTTAATAGAAGGCTCAATAATAAGCCAACAAATTTACTCTGTTTATCACTTTCCCCGACAAAATCAGTTTCTTCTCAATTAGACAGAAGTGTTTTCAGCATCATTGCTGCTGTTCCCAGAGGGTAAAGGATGATCTCAGAGATCTTCTTCCAGCAAATCATTAGCATCAGTGGCAGTTTAATTCTCTCCTGAAAGAACTAACTAAAACTTAGACTGTCATCTTGCAGCAGCTCACTTTTATCCAAAGCACCTTTCTTCCTACATCCTGTAGGCTTCTTGGAAGAATGAAAAATCTGCTCTACCTGGTCCTCAAGATGGAGTTTCTTCAGTGAAGACTGATAGTTGAATCAACCTCTTTTTTTTTTTGCTGCGACTGATAGATGATGCAAAATCACTGCAGAATTTCTGCTTAATAAGGAGAAGTGATGATTAGGAATGAAACGAAAAGTATGTAATCATCTCTCATTGCACCAAAATACAGAGTTTGTCTGCCCTCTCCTTCTGATTTGAATACATCTTGACCACTGAAGTTGATTGGGAGATGACTGGGAAATTGAGGCTTTATCCATAGGATGGAATCTGAACAAAACAGACATGTCCACTCCTATAGAAAAGTTAAAATGGATTTTCTTGCCATTTACCACGATGTATGCAAACCAGAAATCCTCTTGTGTGCCTACATTGTTCCCAAAGAAGAATAAATCTTGCTCTTTAGTATTTGCAATTCTCTGGACTGCTCTAAACTGTTTTTTTCCAAATTTCTGCCCAACAGATGGAAATACTTTACATATTCAAACGATAATAAAATTCTCTCTGATGAGATATATATTACAGCCATTTGGAAGTTGGATGTATTTAGCATTCATGGTGACTTTCCCACCACAAAAAACGAACATGGGAATGGCTATCTTTTCAGCATGCCCCCCCCCCACCCCAGCTTGCTGACATGGTGCTCTTTCAGTTCTGCACTGGACAACCAGTGTAGTTGGAAAGGCTTACTCCCACTCAGCCCTCGTTTGGCCCTGAATAGGGCCTGCAACAGTCCAAAAAATTACTGAGTGCTTAAAGGTGGACATCACTGCTCATCCACGTTAAGCTTGTGTTTTCTGCATTGTTATCTATGCTAGTTACAGGGTTATCCTTGTGGTGATCCTGTCTGCTTTCCAATTGCTGACCTACCCTCAATCTCTTCATTCACTGCTCTCTACCAGTGTTGGGCTTCTTTTCAGGCTTTTTCTTGCTGCTTACCATCCTTTGTTTATGGGTCTTGTTACCGTTTGCAAGAATGCCATTGGCAACATCTAGGACCTTGAGATATTCAAGGACTGAATATAAGACTAGAACAAGCTATTAATATTTATTAACTGTACTTTTCCGCATGAGCATGGTGGAGCATGTCTTCACTCAGGCCTTCACACATCAGGCTTCAGTCCGATATGATCTCACATCATCATGATACAACATCTTAAACACAAGCTCAATAGCTACTGTCAGAATGTTGGTACAGTTAACTCCTTACTCCAGACTTGGCATAGTTTATTTTTTGTTTAATGTGCCATCTGACTGATAGTCTTTGTTAACCCTTAGATTTCAACAGTTCCAGGAGAATCCATAATTCTGGATTTCTATTTTAACATTGTGCTCATTGTAAAACTGAAAGAAAAAGTAATATTATGGAAATATAAGTGCTTTTGATAAAGCGTCATATGCACTCGCGGGGCAACCCAAAATACCACACAGCCAGAACACAGTACTCTCAAAGTGGAATCAGTGTTATAATACAATAAAACAGAAGCAATATTTCATAAAGCAGTGTGCTTAATGACGAATGAGGATGATTGAGGGATGAGTGTTTGCAAGACAAGATCTCCCCTGTTGTTCTTTAAAAAACGTTGAAAAGCAAATCCTGTTCACTGATTTTATCATTGTCCATGGGATTTTGCATGCAAAAATTGACAGTCTAGATTACCTATATTAAATCAGCAACTACTCTTCAAAAGGAACTTGTTGGGACATTCTGAGACCGAGAAAGTTGTGACATAGATGCATTTGATTTGTTTCCATCTTTGGTTAATCATGCATTTTTGAGCGACCATGATTTTTTTTGTCAGCTTATTTTTTTCCTCATTTTCCTGTTAATTATCTCCTTTGGCTTTGCTTACTCCTTAGTTTATCTGCCTCTCAATGATTTGCAATCCTCCACCAAATCATTAACACAAAACATAGACATGATACATTTTTTTAGGCTGATATTTAATGTGCAAGCTATTTGAAACTATTATAAGTGTAATACTGCAGAAAGGCAGATTGAAAAGGGCAGCTTAATTCTGCTAAACTAAGAAGTTAGATGCATGGATATTCTACAGACTTCTAGTAACAAGCAATTCTCACAAAATGGGTAAAAGAGATATTTGATAAACATTAGGCATGAAAAAATGCAGTAAGAGGTAACTTTATTCAGAATTTCAAAACTTAACAATTTATTATTGCCATTAATTAACAAATACAATTAATGTGCTACGAAAATGAATTATTTAACCATGTTTAAAATCACCATCATTCACATTTTTAGCAAGTACTAATGGAATACCAAAGTGATACTCCACATACTTAAAAAGTATAATTATGTACTTTTAAGGAGATAAGAATACTGACTTGTAGTCAAATTAAATAATAATGTGCAGCCTTTTACAAAATATAGGGAGTATCACTGCTTGTAACACAAGCTATCCCTTCTTTACAATCATTTAAGAAGCAAAAATTTGATTTCATTAAGCCACAAGATGGAAGACATAACATGAACTCATTATAAGTAAGGAGATAAAAAGAAATACAAGGTATGGTGAGTGCTGATAAAATACATTCTAATTTATATGCAAATTTGAACAGAGGAGGACTAATGTGTAAATGAAATTAAGAAATTGAGTGGATTCTTCAAAGGAAATAAATGTGTATGAAATTCAGATTGTATTAATGAATACAGCTTATTAATCATAAAAGATATTGCTGGACTCAGGTTTTACATGTTGCCAAGGGAACACAACAGGTCAAATAGAGAAAATTAGATGTTCTAAAAATAATACTGCCAAGGTTCTCAAATGTAATAGTTTGAACCCTTTTGGCTGAGCATCCCATTCATTTCATACAAACATTGTCATGTATAGTGTCAGGAAATCCAAGGTTTATTGATTAATCTTATCAACTCAAATGCACAAATGGGACACGAATGATATGCACAAAGACTAGTTCAATGATTTATTTGGTTAGTTGATCAATTCAGAGCTGTTAGTAATTATATCAGCATTGTTTCCTCCTTGTAAACAGCTCCATGTGCGGAATTGAAACTAAATTTTGGAATGAAGTTATAATATGTTTCTTAATGAGAGAGGACCTCCTTTTGAAAGAATAGTACAGTAATAATATAATTTAATAATTGAATTATATAATTTTGTACACCAGCTCATTGGTACATTTGATTGAGTTATAAATTTCATTGACTTGCCAAAAATATAAGGGATGAGAAATAGCTTCCAAATTAAATACAAGGACAATCTTCAACAGGTCAAGATGGTGTTGCTCTTTCTCACGTCATACTCCTACTCTAGCAGTTTGTTATAAGTTTTTAATTATTACTACTTTAATTTCATTGTTTATGAAGTTATAATTTATTGAACATATTCATATGTTTCAACTATCATTGAATGTATCTGTGGTCAAGTGACCATGATCCCAAACTTCAACATTCTAAATTGACCCACAGCCAGAGAAATCAGGCCCGACAGTAAATTGGCCAAACTAAATTAATCAGCAGCCAGAAAATATCACTTACAGAGAGTAGTGGAAACCAAGATCGGATGTGACAAACGTTCAGAGGGAATCAGTTACAACCAGCCCGAGGATTGTGTATTGGAAATGTGTCGATCGAATGTTCTGGCATTTTCCTTGCCTGTGTATTTGCACTTTATACCTCACAGCATGGCAACAGTGAAAGATGTTGGAAGAACCCTTTTGGATGATTTGAACACAGCTTATGACCTCATTAGCCAAAGGCTATAGAACATTCTCGAAGGTCCTGAGCAAGGGAGGATGGAAAAACATACCTGGAAGCTAGCCCCTCATTGAAGTTTTAGCAAAGACTCACAGGGAAAATGCACACTAAGGCTAAAGGCAGAAGACCATGTGACAACCCAAAAAGACCCAGGAGAAGATCCTAAACTGAGAGACTCACCTTCATGGAAGAGAGCCAGCACTAGGTTGGAGAAAAAAAGAGATTCCATTGGCCCAGATCAAACGCGTGGATCATTGCCGGTAATATCCTTTCTCAAACAGATAGAGATAGATAGAGAGTAAATATTATAGGGGCTTGGAAAATGCTCACATAGTGTTATTGTTTAAAAAATCAAGTTGAACCATAAACTAAATTCTGTGTCCCTTTGTCTGCATCACCAACAAGAGCACTTGAGTGTTTTTAATACATAAAATGGTCAAAGTGTCCAAAGCATGGGAAAAATAGTGCATAAAAAATGTTTCTAATGGTAAATAGCACAAACACATGATATTGGAGAATAGGACCAATCCATCTTTGAAGACATTAAAAAATTCAGTATGGATACTAAACATCCATTATGAGGAGCAGAATGGAAAAAAATATTCATTATAATGCACCAAAATAATAGAAAATATTTACAAAGATCCTGAGGGAAATGTCTTTGAGAGTAGTGAAATATTATTAGATCATTACCTTAGAAATAGTGATGAACTGTAGAGATATCAAGATTTCCAGACAGTACCAGTGTCCAAGTTAATCTTCTGTCTTTACTGAAACCTCCAAATTAAAGGTTAATCACCAAACCATTCTTTATTACTCTAAACAGAACTCATGCCTCAGTTAAAAATAAAATACTGTGAATGCTGTAAAGCTCAAATGAAAACAGAAAATGCTAGAGAATCTCTGCAATTCTGTGCATCTGCAGAGAGAGAAACCAAGCCAATGGTATAAATCTGATATCACTCTTTTTAAAACTGGTAATGGGAGGGAAAGAGCAAAAAAGAACCTTTTAAGTGCACTTTGGAGACATAGGTGATGTTGCACTATACATGGATGCTCATGTTCCAATAAATGTTAATAATTTTATTATGTGTTTGTTTATTTGCCTCTGCTGAGCCTTGAACGTTGTTGTGTCCGGCACCATGATGTCCTACACCATGTTCATGCAGGATGTATCACAGATCAATGGCTGTATTCAGAGTCTGCTGCCGCATGTGGATGCAAGATGAACAATGAGTTCTGCAGGTAACATTGCACATCATAGCCAAACATCCTGATTATTTCCTTGGCCTTTGTGTGCAAGTATTTTGGACTTGAATTCAGGATGAGAAAGGGAGCTCTAGTCGAGAAAAAGGAGGCACATGTCAGGTATAGACATCTATGATTGAGTGAATCCCCAGAGAAGTATAAGGGTGGTAGGAGCATACTCAGAGGGAAATCAGAGGGAAAACTGGTGACATGAGATAGCTTTGGCAAGCAGGGTTAAGGAGAATCCAAAGAGATTCTAGAAATACATTAAGGGCAAAAGACTAACTCAGGAGAGAATAGGGCCCCTTAAAGATCAACAAAGCCCTCTATGTGAAGGAACGATAAAGAAAGTTGATGAAGGCAGAGCTGTGGATGTTGTCTATATGGACGTCAGCAAGGTGTTTGACAAGGTTGTGCATGATAGTCTGGATAGCAAGGTTAGATCACAGGGAATCCAGGGAGAGCTAGCCCTCAGGATACAACATCGACTTGGAAATAGGAGACAGAGGAAGTGGTGAAAAGTTGTTTTTTGTACTGGATGTCTGTGACCAGCAGCGTGCTGCAAGGATCAGTGCTGGGTTCACTGCATTTTGTCATTTTCATGAATGATTTGGATATGAATATAGGAGGTTGGCTTAGTAAGTTTGCAGACGACACCAAAATTGGTGGTGTAGTGGACATTAAGGAAGTTTATCTAAGAGCGCAACAGGACCTTGATCAGATGAGCTGAGGAGTGGCAGATGGAATTTAATTTAGATAAATGTGACGCGTTGCATTTTGGAAAGGCAAATCAGGGCAGGACTTGTGCACTTAATGGTTGGGTGCTAGGGAGTGTTGCCAAACAAAGAAAGCTTGGGGTGTAGGTTCATTGTTGCATGAAAGTAGAGCCACAGTTAGACCGGGTCATGAAGACAGTATTTGGTACGCATGCCTTTGTTGATAAGTGCTTTGAATGTAGGAGCTGGGATGTTACATTGTAGCTGTAGAGGACATTGGTTAGACCACTTTTAGAATTCTGTGTTCAATTCTGGTCCCCGTGTTAAAGGAAAGATGTTGTTAAGCTTGAAAGGGTCCTGATAAGATTTACAAAGATGTTTCCGGGGTTAGAGGGTTTGTGCTACAGGGAGAGGCTGAATAGGATGGGGCTGGATAGGAGTGTTTAAATCTGATGGGTGAACTAATAGAGGTTGATGAAATCATGAGGGGCATGTGTAGGATGAATAGCCAAGGTCTTTTTTCTCAGGGTAGGGGAGTCTAAAACTAGAGAGCATAGGTTTAAAGTGAGAAGGGAATGAATTAAAAGGGATGTAAGGGGCAACATTTTCACGCAGAGGGTGGTGCGCATATGGAATGAACTGCAAGGCTGGTGACTGCACTAATTGGCAGGGCAAAACAAGGCAAGGCGAGGCAGGGATGCAGCAAGCACTCAGCTAAGTGCTACGTGAGTGAGTGCTAAGAAATCAAACAGAAAGCCCTGAGATGCATCTTAGTCTAATCCATGACCTGAGTGCCGATCCCTTCGTGCAAAGTGTCCTTGCAAAAGCCTTTCATTTCTTGTTGCCGGTGTGCTTTCAATGTAGTTTTCAACTTTTTAAGCATCCTACAACTGGATTAGAGAGGTTTCATGAGAATCCCTGAGAGATTGGCATCCAATAATTGCCAATGTCCATGGGCGAGGGATGCATGTGGTTAGTGCCCATGTATCATACCCTGAGATGCTGTTCCATGATGACCAATGTGGAGGGTCTTCACAGACAGAGGCAACTTGAAGTCACCGGGTATGGACTATTACTTCTATGTCGAGAATTCTTAGCATCCAATTTTTCTTGTGTGGCTGAAGATACATATTGATAAGACTTGATGTGCAGTTAATAAGATCATTAATGAGCAATAATCCAGACTAATAGGAAACTTGCTGTTGCTTTGTGAGAATCTCGCCCAGAATTTAGTTAAGACGTGAAGCAAGTTGCTCCTAATGTTGAGGTAGATCTCACTGGGCCCCTCATGTGGTTCTGCCACATTTCTTACTATAGCCTACATTATTCAGCCCCTATAAGATTCCACACAAAGCTTCTGATGGTGATTTCAACACTGGAAATTATTATTTTGAAATTAACTGTGCGTTGAAGGGATTCGTGAGTAATCGGTCCTATTGATTTACTTTTGCTGTCCAACATCAGCGAACACAAACATGACCATGTCATGCATCTTAACTGACAAACCAAAGGAAAATATGTAGTAATGTTATTAATCATATGTGAATCCAAATTAACAGGTATCTAAGCTCCTTAACTCTCAATATAATCAACAAAAAAGACATTTTTGGGAAAACCCATTGTATAATAGGTTATCGTAGATGTTTTATAGACCAAGTGCTGTAACCTCTCCAGCAAGTAATTATGGAGAATAAGGACATAGCTTATGGTATTTTGAATTCTCTCACTTCCCACTTTACAGAAATGTTTGAAGTACTATTTATAAGAAGAAAGCGGTTACACCGCTCAGATGGTTGTCTCAGATATTGAGACTTTGTGATGTCTCATCCAAGGAATTGGAAAGCAGCATAAATTCAGGTGGACCAAAGTGATATAATGTACAAAGTCATTGTATTCGTCATGGAATCATAGCTATAGATTTTAACTGCTTGCAAACAAGTCCTTCTGCCCATCATGTTTATGTTGGTCATCAAGCACCTATCTGCTCAAGTCCAGTTTTCTAGCACTTGACCCATAACCTTATATGCTATGACACTTCAAGTGTTCATCTAAATACTTATTAAATGTTGTATAGATTCCAAACTCTATCACCCTTTAAGGCAGTGAATTCCAGATATGCACCACTCTTTAGGTAAAAAAAATCTCAAATCTGCTTTAAACCTCCTGTTCATTTCCTCCCATCTATTCTTCAGTTATTGACCCCTCTACCAAAGTGAAAAGATTCTTCCTATCTACCCTATATATGTGCCACGTAGTGCTGTACATCCCAACCATGTTCTCTCTCAGCCTTCTCTGCTCTAAGAGAAACAACCCCAGCCTATCAAATTTCTCTTCACAGGTACAAATCTCCAACTTAGCAGGCGTCCTGGTGAATTTCCTTTGTGTCCTATCACATTCTTCCTATTATGTGACAATCAGAAATACAGACAGCATTCCAGTTGCCATCCAATTAATGTTTTATCCAGCTTCATCATAACCTCCCTGCTCTTGTAATCAGTGCCAAAATTAATAAAAAGAAGGTACGCATATGCCTTCTTAATCACCTAATATACCTGCCCTGCTGCCTCCAGGGGTTATGGACTTGCACATCAAAGTTCCCTAATTCTCTGTACTTCCTAGGGTCCTACTATTCATCATGTACTCTCTTGACTTTTTAGTTCTCCCAAAAGGCATCACCTCATGCCTTTCTGGATTAAATTCCATTTACCACTGTCCTACCTATCTGACTAGGCTGCCTATATCATTCTGTAGTCTGAAGCTTTCCTCCTTGCTATTTACCACACCACCAATTTTCATGTCATCTGCAAACTTATTGGTCACACTTCTTGCATTTGTGTCTCGATCATTAATAAATAGTACAGACAACAAGGAACCTATCATCAACCCTATGATATGCGGTATTTGTTGTTCCACAACAGAAATAAGTAGGAAGAACTCTCTTTAAAACAATACCTTGGGATATGGATAGCAGTGCCAAGGCTGTATTTGCTGATAAACTCTAGTCACCCGAGTAAAACCTGGAACTGCTGAAGTTCTTGACATGAGGTGGTTCCCAAGGAATTCCAGGTTTTTGATTTACTGATGCTGAAGCAATGGTGATATATATTTCAGTGAACCTCATCATAATTGTTTTGCATCTGTTAATGGTGGAGTTGCTGAAGAATGTAATAATCGGCTGGGATATCACAAAGTTCATGATCATTGTTGTGTCCGGTGAATGAAACAAATGCTAATTCTCTATATTCTTCATTTGTGTCAAAGATGGCTCAGTTGTGAGCAGCTTGCATCCGAGGCAGAACCCAGAGGGAAAAAAATGCTAATAACGTGCACAGGTCTTAACTCGTCTTGTATACCTCAAAACAGTGCTCCAATATGACCTGTACATTCATTTTGAAGTACTACTTTGTTATTTTTTCTCTCTGTGAAGGTTTTAGTTCACGTTGGCCTCAAGAAACTTGAGCATATACATCAAGTCTGATATTCCATTGTCACACTGAGGGAGTATTGCATTGCCAGAGCTGTCATCTTTCAGATGAGATTTTAAAGAGGTTCTATTTGTTCTCAGGTGGAGATCAGATTTACCATAGCATGATTTCAAAAAGTAATTAATTACCCTGCATCCAAGTAAATAATTATCCGTAAACAGATCGCAAAACAGATTATCTGCTCACTACTTCATTGCTTATGTGGGACATTACTGTGTGCAAATTTGCTTCCGGGTTTCTTTAATTGCAACAGATACTGCACTTCAAAACCTTCGCTGGCTGCAGAGAGCTTTCAGATATTCTGAGGTCATGAAAACCACTGCAGATACGTTTTTTTTCTTTTTGAAGAAATAAATGCACTGTACACAATGTAGTTGTCAGTGGTTCTAAAATCGATGGGAGTTCGACAACTAAAGGCAAGAGATGGTTTTCAAGGAACTCAAATTAAAAATGTAGGAAAAGGTGACTCGGACATGGCTACTTTGCAAATGCAATTTCCTGTTTAAATAGCTACGACACTTCATTGAAAGCTTCTACCATTCATGCGGTAAATTGTAGGGTAGAGCAGTACCGCATGCACAGATAACTAGTTTAAAAATGGTGGGGTCTGAGAGCATTCTAGCATAGGATTGCACTGAAAAGCTTTCTTAATTGATCCAGATAATAATGTAATTGATCATTCTTTGTTGGTTTCCATGAATATCAGAAATGAAGGTTTTGGTTTCCAGGTACTACCTTGGCACTCGTCATTCCTCTTCCAATAATGATGATACAAATGACTTAAAGAGCAAGAATAAATGAAAGAAAGGTATAGATTTATTTCACTTGTTTCAGGATCTTGGGAAAGCTCTGCGGAGGCAGACCTATGAAGCAATCACACAACATGAGTAATTTTCTGATATTTTATTCCTGCGAAGTCTAAAAATCTAGTGGGCAAGTATTGAATATTGAGATCAGAAGATTACATGCAGTACAGATTATTACCTCCATTGCATAGTGACATTGGAATTGCCATGCATTTGAAGTCTAGAGTTCTGGTCTGCAGTCAGTAATTTGCTGCTTTTAAGTGGTCCGAATCAGCCCCAGATCCCTAGTTCTGATACTGGACTTAAGGAATTGGGAATAAGGCAGTAGACATGTGTTTTGGGGTAAAAGAATCTCTGTGTTTATTTAAATGTAAAAGGTAAGTATAATACAAGAAATACAGGTAAAAGCACTAAACAGTGAAATTAACACTGTCAGTCATACAGAGCACAGTAATTAAATACACTATTAAATTAAACACAGATTAAACACTGTTCGAAGCTAAACAGCAGTTTTAATCACAGAAACCCTAATCAGGCTTCCTACCGTTGAGGTCCCATACTCTGTCACTATCTGCCTTCTCCTCCCTGCTAACTAGGTCAGAAAACTTTGGGATCTCAAGAGTTTCAGCTCACCTCTGCAGAAAACGTAGTTTTAAAGTGCGCCCGCTTGCTGAGGATCTTGCTATCAATTTTCACGGTTGGGAGTAGGCTGTGTTTTTATTCATTTTGTGGGATGTGGGCATCACTGGCTGGCCAGTATTTCTTGTCCATCCGTAGTTGCACTTGAGAAGGTTGTGGTGAGCTGCCTTCTCAAACTGCTGCAGTCCTCCTGCCGTGGGTTGACTCACAATGCTATTAGGGAGGGAATTCCAGGATTTTGACCCAGCAACAGTGAAGAAACAGCGATATATTTCCAAGTCAGATGGTGAGTGACTTGGAGAGAAACTTGGAGGTGGTGGTGTTCCCATATATCTGCTGCCGTTGTCCTTCTAGATGGAAGTGATCGTGGGTTTGGAAGGTGCTGTCTGAGGATCTTTGGTGAATTTCTGCAGTGCATCTTGTAGATAGTACACACTGCTGCTACTGAGCGTCGGTGGTGGAGGAGTGGATGTTTGTGGATGTAGTGCCAATCAGGTGGGCTGCTTTGTCTTGAATGGTGTCAAGCTTCTTGAGTGTTGTTGGGCCTGCACTCATCCAGGCAAGTGGGGAGTATTCCATCACACTGCTGGCTTGTGCCTTGTAGATGTCAGACAGGCTTTGAGGAGTCAGGAGATGAGTTACTTGCCGCAGTATTTCCAGCTCTGGCCTGCTCTTGTAGCCACTCTGTTAATGTGGTGAGTCCAGTTGATTTTCTGGTCAATGGTAACCCTCAGGATGTCGATAGTGGGGGATTCAGTGATGGTAACACCATTGAATGTCAAGGGGCAGTGGTTACATTGTCTCTTATATGTGATGGCCATAGCCTGGCTACTTGTCAGCCCAAGTCTGGATATTATCCAGATCTTGTTGTATTTGAACGTGGACTGCTTCAGTATCTGAGGAGTCGTGAATGGCGCTGAACATTATGCAATCATCGGCGAAAATCCCATCCTCTGATCTTATGCTGGAGGGAAGGTCATTGATGAAGCAGCTGAAGATGGTTGGGCCTGGACACTATCCTGAGGACTCTTGCAGAGATGTCCTGGAGCTGAGATGATTGATCTCCCACAACCACGACCATTTTCCTATGTGTCAGGTATGACTCCAACCACCGGAGTGTTTGTCCCCTGATACCCACTGATTCCCATTTTGTTAGGGTTCCTTGATGCCACATGCGGTCCACTGTAGCCTTGATACCAAGGGCTGTCACTCTCACCTGACCTCTGGAATTCAGCTCTTTTGTCCATGTTTGAACCAAGGCTTTAATGAGGTCAGGAGCTGAGTGGTCCTAGCAGAACCCAAACTGGGCGTCACTGAGCAGGTTATTGCTAAGCAGGTGCTTCTTGACAGCACTGTTGTTGGCACCTTCCATCACTTTACTGATGATCGAGAGGAGACTGATGGGGCGGTAATTGGCCGGGTTGGATTTGTCCCGCTTTTTATGTACAGGACATACCTGAGCAATTTTCCAAATTGTCAGGTAGATGCCAGTGTTGTAACTGTACTGGAACAGCTTGGCTAAGGGAGAGGCAAGTTCTGGAGCACAAGTCTTCAGTACTATTGCTGGAATGTTGTCAGGGCCCATAGCCTTTGCAGTGTCCAATGTCTCCAACCGTTTCTTGATGTCACGTGGAGTGAATCGAATTTGTTGAAGACTGGTATCTGTAATGCTGGGGACCACTGGAGGAGGCCGAGATGAAGCATCCACTCGGCACTTCTGGATGAAGATTGCTGCGAATATTTCAGCCTTATCTTTAGCACTGATGTGCTGAGATCGCCCATTGTTGAGGTTGGGGATATTTGTGGAGCCTCCTCCTCCAATGAGTTGTTTAATTGTCCACCACCATTCATGACTGGATGTGGCAGGACTGCAGAGCTTAGATCTGATCTGTTGTTTGTCGGATCGCTTAGCTCTGGCTATCACTTGCTGCTTTCGCTGTTTGGCATGCAAGTAGTCCTGTCTGGTGTCTACACCAGATTGATACCTCATCTTCAGATATGCCTGGCGCTGCTCCTGGCATGCCCTCCTGCACTCTTCATTGAACTAGGGTTGATTCCTTGGCTTGATAGTAATGGTTGAGTGGGAGATATGCCGGGCCATGAGGTTACAGATTGTCCTGGAGTACAATTCTACTGCTGTTGATGGCCCACAGTGCCTCATGGATGCCCAGTCTTGAGTTGCTAGATCTGTGAGAAGTTTGCCCCATTTAGCACGATGATAGTGCCACACAACACGATGGAGATTGTTCTCAATGTGAAGGCGGGACTTCGTCTCCGCAAGGACTGTGCGATGGTCACTTTTACTGATACTGTCATGGACAGATGCAACTGCAGCTGGCAGATCATTAAGGATGACATCAAGTATGTTTTTCCCTCTTGTTGGTTCCCTCACCTCTTGTCGCAGACCCAGTCTAGCATTTATGTCCTGTAGGACCCGACCAGCTCGATCAGTAGTACCGCTGCCGAGCTGCTTTTTGTGGTGGACATTGAAATCCCCCACCCAGAGTACATTTTGTGCCCTTGCCATCTTCAGTGCTTCCTCTAAGTGTTGTTCAACATTGAGGAATACCGATTCATCAGCTGAGGGAGGACGGTATGTGGTAATCAGCAGGACGTTTCCCTGCCTATGTATAAGTTGAAGCCATGAGATTTAATGGGGTCCAGAGTCAATGTTAAGGACTTCAAGAGCAACACCCTCCCAACTGTATACTACTGTGCCGCCCCCTCTGCCGGGTCTGCCCTGCCGGTGAGACAGGACATATCCAGGGATGGTGATGGTGGTTTCTGGGACGCTGTTTGTAAGGTATGATTCCATGAGTATGACAATGTCAGGCTATTGCTTGACTAGTCTGTGAGACAGCTCTCCCAATTTTGGCACTAACCCCCAGATGTTAGTAAGGACGATTTTTCAGGGTCGACAGGGCTGCTTCTGCCGTTGTCTTTTCTGTGCCTGGGCCGATTCTGGGTGATTCATCCAGTTTCATTTCTTTGAGTCTTTGTAGTGATTGGTACAACTTAATGGCTTGCTAGGCCGTTTCAAAGGGCAGTTGAGAGTCAACCACATTGCTGTTGGTCTGGAGTCACATGTCGGCCATACCATGTGAGGGTGGCAGATTTCCTCCCAGGAGGGCATTAGTGAATCAGATGGGTTTTTCCGACAATCGGCAATGATATCATGGTGATCAGTTGATTCTTAATTCCAGATTTTTTTTTTGGAATTCCAATTCCACCATCTGCTGTGGTGAGATTCGAACATGGGTCCCTAGAACATTAATCCAGAACCTGGTCATAAATCACAGTTATACAGACTGTGTGCCCCATTATCTACATCAAACCTGTGTAGTCCATTGTGTTTCTGGTGTTTACTTCTGAAGTCAGTTGACTTCCTGATAATTTAGAGTACGTGTAAATGGTTTTTGATCAAAGTTTAATGTTCAACTCTGGATACTAAGAGAACTGATAAAACCTTTAGTTCTCTCGAGGCAGTGACTTGAAAGAAATCCCTGAATTTGCATATTAATCCTTTCTAACTAATTAAAGATTTAACAGCCATCTTAGGTTTGTTCAACACATTCGCGTCAGTTCTATGATGGTAGGAACTGCTGATGCTGAAGAATCTGAGATAACAAGGTATAGAACTGAATGAACACAGCAGGCCAAGCAGCATCAGAGGAGCAGGAAGGCTGATGTTTCAGGCCTGGACCCTTCTTCACCTTCTGATTTTCTGAAGAAAGGTCCAGACTCGAAACATCAGTTTCCTGCTCCTCTGATGCTGCTTGGCCTGCTGTGT
>JAHRHZ010000087.1:21218484-21262733 GCA_024137785.1 Ginglymostoma cirratum
ATCAGAGGAGCAGGAAGGCTGATGTTTCAGGCCTGGACCCTTCTTCACCTTCTGATTTTCTGAAGAAAGGTCCAGACTCGAAACATCAGTTTCCTGCTCCTCTGATGCTGCTTGGCCTGCTGTGTTCATCCAGCTCTACACCTTGCTATCTCGCATCAGTTCTATGACCCTTTGATGTTTTGCTTATAAATTCTGTGTCTGATGCCATCTCTCTCACTGACACCTGAAGAAGAAAGCTTCTGTCTTCAAATAAACCTGTTGGGCTATAACCTAGTCTTGTGTGATTTTTGGCCTTTCGCAAGATGGAGCACCTTTGGGATCTCCAGTGCACCACAGAGACAAAATCTGTGCCTTTTGTGTCCTTCATTCTATTTTGCTAAATTCTGAAAGTATTAGCTGGACTGGAACCCCCTCAATAAGATAGGATAGAAAATCTGAGCAATCTCTGGGAAAGGTGGCTGCTGAGTTCTGTGAAACTCGAGAATTGGATTATCTTTAAGTTATTTAGTCTTGAAATGCTGAGTGTCTTCCATTGGTTTCCAATTTAAAGAGGAAGATATTGTGTTTTCAAGTTCAATAATTTCTTCAAATGACATGGTTTGATAAAACTTCCTGAAAGAACAAATAAAAACAAGTCAATGTAGTTTGTATTGATGATGACAATTTTCATCACTTTCCCTAGAAGACAAACTTTGATTTCAGCAATTTCATATCAGTCATAAAATGAACGTTTTGGAGTTTCATTTAAAATTGAACTATTAACAGCCCAGAGAAATCAATGTGTCACAGTGAAGACATTGTATAGTATATCAGGAAAAACAGGCAAGCACATTAACTATCACTGTACAGATACCAGATTAATGGTTTACTGTGGCTTTCGGACTGGAAGCAAAGATGTTAGAAGTATGAATCACATTCTGACAGCTTACCTAATAGAGCCATTTGTTGCAGTATAGAAAATGGAGATTTCAGAGAGACACCTATTAGGCAGTAAATCATCTTTTCTTTCCAAGCTTGCTGTCTGGATTTCCAAAAAGAGATTTCATCAAAATGTGATTATCCAGCTTCTACCCCATAACGTGGTTATGCTAAATCAAAGGGCCTGTCAGTCTGCTTTGATTTGCAAAATGAAAGTAATGGGATGCTTCTCAAAGTTGCAGGAGTGAATTTATCTGAAATACCAGGTATACCAAAGCAGATAAGTGATCATTGAATGCAAATTGAGCAGTAAAAAAATTTTCAATTTTAGTTCCTGCACTTTTGTTCTAAAAGCAACACTTTCCATTTGTTACTTTTATTTAAATGGTGGTTATCATTAGTATGCATTGCAGTAGCAACAACCAATCAAGATGCTTTATTTAAGAAATACAGTTGAATCATTCTGTATGTTCAATCCATTATGTAAACAGCAATTTTCAACAACATTTAATGCGGTTTAATTATTTGATCTATCAGCTCCATGAAAACTTGTGCAGCACGTGTCCATTATTAGCAAATTTTTACATTGATCAATAATTCATGGTCAACAAATAAATAAAATATTTTGTTCTTTTAAAAGTTATGTCCATCAGTTTATCTCCTTGTTTCTTTCACCGCAGAGAAAATATCTGCAATTTTTACTTGAGGATGCGGGGAGAACAGGGGAGAGGCAGATTTCCAAAGGTGATGTCCAGTTTAAATGTTGCTGGACCTCCTATTAAAATTAGCTGGCGACTGTCTCATTATTATTTTCTGCAAGGCTTTCTCCACATCTGCCAGTTTGACTGTTGTGTTGGCAGCCATTCAGGTTTGTCAACCTGTAACACAAGGTGATATTATCTCTAGACTATTAATCAAAAGACTTAGGTAATGTTCTGGGAACCTGGGGTTGAATCCCACCATGGCAAATGGTAGATTTTTAATTCAATAAAAAATCTGGAAGAATTATCTAGTGATGATCCTGAAACCATTGCCAACTGCTGGAAAAGAAATCATCTGGTTCACTATTATATTTTCAGGAGGGAAATTGCTGCCTTTACCCGATCTGGCCTACATGTGACTCCAGACACATAGCAATATGTTTGACTGTTAACTGCCCTCTGGGCAATTAGGAGCAGACAATAAATGCCAGTGTAGCCAGTGATGCCTATGTCCTGTGAATGAATAAAGAAATAAAAAACACAAATCTCTAAACATGGGTCTTGTCCATACTGACTGACTGATTAACTTGTAGATTTTTCTGTCTCACTGTCAGTTCTTTTTTTCACCTTATTGAGGCACTGAACTGCTAATAGTCAATCTTTAACTGCAAGGATTATAAAAAAGTAATTTAAAATGCACACCATCAAGCCTACAAAACAACTTTAAAGTAATGAAGGGTCTCCCCTTCCTTAACAAATGAAATACCAAATGTAAATTTTGCTTAAAGTTATGCATTGTTCCCAACAGAAGTCTTAGTCATATGCATTTGGTTTTCTTGTAGGTAAATATTTACAGTGGAAGGGTTGATGCCTCTCCAAGTTAAGAGCTCATGAGAAGCTTCAGTCATATGTAGTGTGGTGTTTTGCTGCTACAATGTCAGGGATGAAACCTCACTGGGCCAATATTGCCTGCCTACGTAAGGCAGTTTCACTGGTTGACACCAGCAAAGCTGACCAGGTGAGGCAGATGGGACTGAACTCAAAAGGGGACTCAATTCAAAAGACCATCTTTTGTAGATGTATCTTTGTCCCTGTGGTCATTCGCAGATTTTTATGTTTTCACATTTCACTGTTTCCAAGTTCTGGCATTCCAGCAATTTCTCCTCCCAGTTTTTTCTAAGAAAACACTTCCAGAATCTTCTGAGTGTTAATGGGTCACTTGAACAAAAGATTGCTCTCTCAGTTCCACTTGGTAGTGGAAATAAAAGCAGCAAAATATTCTCTGTTGACTGCACTAGCTGTGGCCTTTTGTCATTTCCCTGTCTCTCCCATTCCATCCAAAATCTCAGACCAAAAATCTGTCCACAATTATGCCATCTTCGGCAGCCTTTGCTTTCAGGTATGAACAACTTACAACTTGTTCCTGGGAAATCTCAATCTGGTCTCAACTATCCCCATGGTGACCAAGCCACCCAGGCTTATTGTTGGGCAGACTATAAAATTGATCACACTTGACCTTGAATAAAGGAGAGAGTCCCAAAATGCAATTATAAATGCTTGCATTCATAACCGATAACACAAAAGGAAAGACAAAACATCTGCATGGAAAAGGGCAACAAGACAAGTTGACTTTCATTGTTCACCAACTTTTTATCACATTACTCTACAGTCATAAGCTGAATTGCTTCCCATTCCCTTTGAAGTATAGTCACTACTGATATGTTGGAAAGCATGACAGATAATTATATATACCCTCACAAATAATAACTAAGACAAATGATCTATTCATCCAGAACAATTTCAGGATATGTGCTATCTGCCCTCCTTTCAGTCATGCTGGGGATCTTTTATATTGGTGTAAGAAACAGGAGAAGCATTCATCCCACTTGTCCAGTACTGGATGAGTAGAAATTTCCTCCAACGAAACACTGGAAAGTCTGAGAATGTCCTTCAGCCACAAACTCAGTTCCTGAGCTACTGACCCCTATTCCTCTCCCTGGGAATTGTATGAGGCTCATCCCACCTGATCACAACCTCAGTGGGATATTTGATGCCAAGATGATCTTCTCTCCACACACCTGTACCACGACTAAGATTGCCTAGTAACATCTCTGCAGTATAATTTCTGTCACTGTTTCAGCCTATCAACTAATAAATCCATATCCACACCTTTGTTACCTCCAGACATCACTATTGTGATACATCTTGCAGCACTCTCAATATCAAAACTCCACAAAATTTAGGTCATCTGAACACTGCTGTCCATATCCTTCATTACATCAAGTTCTGTTCTCATCATTACACGCTTTCTGGCCACCAATGGCTCCAGGTGAAGCAATGCCTCAATTTTATCATTCTTATCATTATTCCCAAATATTATGATGGTTTCACACTTGCCAACTTCTGTAACCATCTCACCCTGTAATCATCTGAGATAACTGCACCCACAAATTCTGCTGACATTCCTGATTTTAGTTGCTGCAAAATTAATGCCTAGCCTTCAACTTATTACTCAAAATGTTGAAATTCCTTTTGTAAATGTCTCCATCTCTTTACCCTACTTTCAGACGCACCCTTTTTTGTGAAAATAATACACAGGAAATGTATCACTAGCAAGTATTGTGCATATCTCTTTACCCTTGAGGGCAGATGGTGAACCACATTTTGAATAAAACTGTGTGACATTCGAGACCTTTTGAGACACCTGGTAAGCAGCAAAGACATTGCTGTGGACATGAACTCATATACAGGCCAGACTCAGGGAAAGACGGTAGTTTTCTTTCCTTGAAAGATAGAAATGAGCTACACACATTTTTTTCTGATAATTGTTTACCCTCCTTGTCACCGTTACTGATACAAGGAGTTGAATTTTTTATTTGTTTTGGCGAAGTCCAAGTTGTATCAGGTGTTTTGGAAGGATTTCCAAAGCAAGGCCTAGAGGTTTTTCTCACTGTATCTTACCAAACTTAACTCATTAACTACCTACCCCACCTTATGTCATCCAACAGGTCTGCTTCCAGCCCCATCTAACAACATACCACTCTGAAGATTATTTGCCATTCAGTAGATACCCAGTATTCCTTGCTCCCATGTCTTCTTTAAAAGGCCTTTGTGCACTCAGATAAGCACTGTCAATTCAGAGCTGCCCTCCATAGTTCCTGATATTTACCTCAGACATAGCAGAGAGGGGGAAGTCAACACTCCAATTCGTGGACAGGATGGGTTGCTGCAGAGGCAGGACTTCTTCTTCCCAAGGATTAGCAGGCAAGCTACGGCACCAGGAGATGCCAAACTGGACCAAGGTTGCCACCTGAGTTAAAGCAGATTCAGCCATCTGGAGAAATGCCAGCATTGCAGGAATGAGGACAACGACCTTCTCTACTCCACCAGCAAAATCTCCATCAATGTCAGCAAAATATTGGTCATTGACTTCAGGAAGCAGAGTGGAGGGCACTCCCCTGTTTGCAAGGATGGTGCTGAAGTGGAGATGGTGGATAACATCAATTTCCTGGGAGTGATGATCACCAACAACTTGTCCTGGTTCATCCGCATTGACACTACAGTCAAGAAAGCACAGAAACACCTCTACTTCATCAGGAGACTGAGGCATGTTCATTAAGATGTTTACAAATTTTTATAAATGCACCATAGGAAACATCCTATCTGGACATGGTATGGCATCTTCACTTTCCAAAGTCCAAAAAAAATTATACAGAGTCATGAACACAGCCCAGACCATCACCAGCCTCTCGTCCATTGACTTCATTCACCTTCCCATTGCATCAGGAAAGCAACCAACATAATTGAAGATCCCTCTCACCCCGTTCTACTCCCTTCCACCCTCTTCTGTCAGGCAGTAGATATAAAAGTTTGTATACACGTACGAACAGAATCAGGAACGGCTTCTTCCTGCTGTTATCAGGCTTTTGAATGGACCTCTTTAATGTTAATGTTGATCTCTCTCTGCCCCTTCTCAGCAACTGTAACATTATATCCATTGTATCATTGCTCTGTTACCCTAATGCACTTGTATAGTACGATCTGCTTTTAAAGCACCTAACACAACACTTTTCACTGTACCTCAGTACATGTGACAGTAATAAATCAAATCAAATCAGTACAAGTGCCACCACCTTCTCTCTGATACATAACATACACTCTACCAGTGACTATACACCCCATTCACCAAGTCTTTTGCTCTTTCACTCTCACTACTGCCAGCAAAATCATCTCTCGCTCACTACCAGCCAACCCAACCCTGGACACCACAAACCCTGCATGCCCCATGCATACCTACTCCACACCTGCACCAAAAATAACATCAACGTCACTGCCTTTTACCTCCCTTAATACCCGCATCTCACTCCTTGGACAAATTAACTGCTCCAATCAGGGGAATCCTATTCTATGAAATCCACCTGACTGACCCTGTTACACTCACTACAATAACTATGGTGGCTCAGTGGTTAGCACTGCTGCCTCTCAGTGCCAGGGACCTGGGTTTCATTCCATCCTTGCGTGATTGTCTGTGTGGAGTTTGCACATTCTCCCAGTGTCGGCATGGGTTTCCTCTGGCTGCTCTGGTTTCCTCCCATGGTCCAAAGGTGTACAGGTTAGGTGGATTGGCCATGCTAAATTGCCAATAGTACCCAGCCATGTACAGGCTAGGTAGATGACCCATGTGAAATTCAAGGGTAGGGTGGGTCTGGGTGGAATGCTGTTTGAAGGGTCAATGTGGACTCGATGGGCCAAATGGCCTGCTTCCACACTCTAGGGATTTTACCCCAAACTATATCTCATTGACCAAGCTTTTGATTATTTGCCAGACTGCCACTTTATGTTGTTAGCAGCATGAAATTTTTTTCCTATAACTGAAATTATGAAACAATTTGGGATATTTCCATTCTCTTTCATCACTATATAAATGTAAGTTCTTTTTGTACTTATTTTTGATAAAGATTACCTCCAATTTCCATACACGTTGACTTGGAGTGCAAGCCTAAGTGATGTACTCAAGCCCTGGTGTGGTGCTTTATAAGAATAATTTATGTTTTCTATGGAATTGTTAATGTTTGTCCTTTGTTTTCCAATATCAATAGCTTACATTTGCTACTTCATTAATTTGTAATTATTATTTAAGGACCCATCTTTTCTCCTGCTGATGTTAAAAGCTATTCAAACAGTAAATGTGAGCTGATGAAAGGTTGCATTTCAGAGGTTACCTGTGGTTTATTTTACTGTTTGTTTTGATGTGTAGATGTTTACCGCTAAATATATAACTGGTGTGCAGATAAGTAAAGCATTGTATAATTTAGTGTGCTGTGTGACAGCGCTGTAACTGGAATTACTTTTCATCCAGTTTATTGCTTAAAATCCATCATTTTAAGCATTTTTCACAGTTTGTCTCATACTATGGAATTGAAATTGTTGATTTTTTTTGTACGTTTTCACAGAAGTAAATTTTGCCCTTATATGCATGTTCCTCTTGGCTCTAATTCAAGTAGGAAATACCTTTTCTTTCCTTTGATTTCCTTGAGTGCAGTTGGAAATGACTACTGTAGGTCAAAATAATCTAGGAGATAGCCGACAGCAATTCACATTAAACTCTCTGTTTGCATGTCTGTGGGGTCTAATGTCTGTTTCAGGTATGGGTACCTTTAGCTTGTCTTTAGCCAATATGATAGTTTGCAGAGATAGTAGGAACTGCCGATGCTGGAGAATCTGAGATAACAAGGTGTAGAGCTGGATGAACACAGCAGGCCAAGTAGCATCAGAGGAGCAGGAAAGCTGATGTTTCGGGTCTGGACCCTTCTTCAGAAAAAATTTCTGAAGAAGGGTCTAGACCTGAAATGTCAGCTTTCCTGCTCCTCTGATGCTGCTTGGCCTGCTGTGTTCATCCAGCTCTACACCTTGTTATTTATGATAGTTTGCACACACTTTTGTCATTCACCACTCTACTACCCCAGCCCACTCCAACTCAACCGACACTGCTACTATTTTGGAGCCTTGGGTATACAGTAAAAATGGGCACTGCAACAATGCATTTTCTAGGGAAAAATGTTTTCATGCACTCAACCCAATTTTCACAACGTTGCCAAATGACAAAAGTAATTTCTGCTTTAACAGGCTGACTTAATTTTTATTAGTAAACAAGACTTCAGACCACAATATGCCTGGAAGGAATATTAAGAATTCAGTGCATGAGTCGGATTTGTATCTAATCATTATGGCTTTGGAAGTAATCAGCATTGTACAAACATGGCAAGTGACTATTAAACTAAACATGCATCCTATTTTTAAGTGATACCATAAAGTGCTTTTCAGTTCCTCAAAGCAATACTTCATTATATAAATAGAAAAATAAGAAATTGCCAACAACTTCCTTGTTTTATTTAAAGCAGACAGCCACTTACCTCTTTGCAAATACAAAAAATAAATTTTGGGAAGAACTAATTAAAAAATCCCATTCTTTAACTAGCTATAAATAACTGAACAAAATCAAACTGTTAACTCTCTTCCTAACCCCTACACCTTTTCATAGCTTATCCTTTTGTTGGTGTTTTGGGAGAGAATTGGTAATGACATTTTTAGTTCATCATTATCCATTAGCCCTAAATGAAAACAACAGGTGGTGTTCGTATCACACGCAGACAGTACCACACTTGCTATGATTGACTATCAGTTTAATTTTTTTTATGTAGCAAAGGATGGGGACAGTGCCCATCGAGATCATGTGTCTCTCTGCAAGAAGAATTTAGCTAGCCCCATTATCCACAGACCTACAAAATGTTTGTGTTCAGATGCTTTTCAATTTTTTAGATTGACAGCCATGATTGAATCTCATTCTGCCACCATCTAAGGCAGTGTATTCCTTGTCCTATTAACTTTACACCCATGACCATTTTTCCTCATGTTGCCTTTGGTTCTTTTGCCAATTGCTTTATATGTCCTCTGCCATTGGGGTGGTTTGTCTCTGTCTGCTTTATCTCGACCCCTCATGAAAGAGAACAGCCACAGTTACTTCAATCTATCTTCACAACTGAAGCCACACAAACCTGAAACTGTTTTCATAAATCTCTTCTGTCATGTCTTCATATTTTTCAGAAGGGTGGTGTACAGAGCATTCCATTGTGTCCAAAACAGTGTTTATCAATGTTCGACTTTCTTTTTGTGTGCTAACACCTCTACATTGATATGATGGAATTAGATTTCAATGCATTAAGAACTGACTGCTTTTCAGGCATTTATTTGCCTATTGTAAAAGAAAATTAAGAAAAGTAAATGTTATTTTTTTTTTATTTGATAAATCTAGAAATTTCAAGAAATCCAGAATGGTTACGGTGCATGAGGAGGCCATTCAGCCTCCCGTACACATGCCCCACCCTCCAAGGCCAACTCAGTGAGTTCCACGCCCCGGCCTTTCTGTTGCAGACTTGAATTATTTTTCTTCAGATTCTTATCCAATCCCATTGAAGCTCATGATTGAATCAGCCTCCACCGCAGTCACAAATACATTCCAGATTATATCATTTGATATGATTTGATTGATCGTGAACATGTGAAAAGCTTTGTTTACAAGCAGTACAGGCAGATCAGAATAAGCAAGGACATACAGATCATAGGGTGCTTAGGCAGAGTGAGGCATACAGGTTACACTGCACAGGAGATGTGAAAAACAAAATCAATATTAACAACATCAACACTATTTGAAGCTGGAGAGTCCATTCATCATTCTGATAACAAGGAAGAAGCTGTTCTTGAACCTGTTGGTGAGTGTGTTCAAGTTTCTATATCTTCTGCCTGATGGAAGAGGTTGTAGGAGATCAATACCAGGATGCAGTGGGTCTTTGATGATGTTGGCCGCTTTTCCGCGGCAGCGAGCCATGTAAGTAGAGTCCATAGATGGAAGGTTGGCTTCTGTGATGGTCTGGGCTGTGCACACCACCTTCTGTAGTTTCTTGTGGTCCTGGGCAGAGCAGTTGCCATACTAGGCCATAATGCACCCGGGTAGTATGCTTTCTATGGTGCTTCTGTAAAAGTTGGTGAGGGTCCTCTATGGATATGTCAAATTTACTGAACCACATGAGGAAGAAGAGGTTTTGTTACACCTTCTTGACCGTTGGAACCACGTGGGAAGTCCAAGACAGGTTGTCGGTTATCATCACACACATGAATTTGACCTCATTATTGTCTACCATGTAAGAAAGCATTCAGTGATGTCACCTTTGATTCCTTTACTAATCATTTTAATCAGTGTCCTCTGCCAAGGGGAATGGTTTATAGAATAGAATAGAATAGAATCCCTACAGTGTGGAAACAGGCCCTTCAGCCCAACAAGTTCGCACTGACCCGCAGAGTATCCCACCCAGACCTATCCCCCTGTAACCCATCTAATCTACACATCCCTGAACACTATGAGCAATTTAGCATGGCCAATGCACCTAGCCTGCACATCTTTGGTTTGTGGGAGGAAACTGGAGCACCAGAAGAAACCCACACAGACGTGAGGAGAACGTGCAAACTCCACACTGACAATCACCCGAGGGTGGAATTGAACCCAGGTCCCTGGCGTTGTGAGGCAGCAGTGCTAACCACTGAGCCACCATGTTTCTCTTCATTTACTTCTCAGATGCTTCATGATGTGAAATACCTCTACCAAATCCCTTCTCATATTTCTCTCCTCTAAGGCCAAGAACTCCAGCTTCTCTATCCTATCCATGTAAATGAAGTTCATCATCCCTGGAACCATTCTTGTAAATCTTTTCTGCACCCTTTCGAAAGCCTACGCATCTTACCTAAATTATGGTCTCCAATACAGACCCAACACTCCAACTGAGCATTTTATAAATATTCATCATGGTTTCCTTTTGTACACAAATTCTTTATTTATAAATTCCAGGATTGTATATTTTTAACCACCTTATAAACTCGCTCAGTTACCTTCAATAATTTATGTATAAAACTCAGACAGCAGCTCTCTGTTTTATGACTGCACCTTCTTTTTTTTTAAATTCTTGCGAGTTTTGATTGTGGACTGAAAAGAGAAAGAATTATTTTAAAAGCCAAGGTTTGGTGAAGAATTGCTGCAGTTTTTGAAAGCAAATAACCCGAAACTCTTTCAACACAAACAAAAGAGAAATTGCTACAGCAACTCAGCAGGTCTGGCAGCTTCTGCGGTGGGAAAACAGAGTTAACATTTTGAGTCCAGTAAACCTTTTTCAGAATTGATTGTAACTAGGAAAAAGGTGGGTTTTTTTATGCTGAAGAAAATGGGTTGGCAAGGTGGGGGGAGGGGGTGTGGGGGTTGGGAAGTGGAGTCAGTGGTGTGATAAAGGAGTAAACAATAAATGGAGATGGAGCCCAGAGACAGAAAAGAGCAGTTGGGCAGAAAAAGGGATAGACAATGGTGCGCTGGGGAGAAAGAAAAGCTGATATTAGAAATCATTCAGGGATAGTAAGAACTGCTCATGCTGGAGTCTGAGACAACATGGTGTGGAGCTGGAGGAACGCAACAGGCCAGGCAGCATCAGAGGAACAGGAAAGCTGACGTTTCGGGTCAGGACCCTTCTTCAGAAATAGAGACCATTAGTGGGTGAATAATGGGTTGGCTGTGATGAAAGTAACCCATGTGATGACAGGGCCAGAACCATGAGGCGAGTAAAGGACATGGAAGAGGATGATCAGACTCTAAAATTGTTGAACTCAATATTAAGTCCTGAAAGCTGCAAGGTCCCCAAACAGAAAACGAGATGCTGTTCTTTCAATTTCCACATAGCCTCTCTAGAGCACTGCATCAGACCTGATACAGAGATGTTAGCCAGGGAACATGATGGTGTGTTGAAGTGGCAAGCAGTAGGGGTCATTTTTGCAGAAAAAATGTAGGGGTTCTGCAAAGCAGTCGCCCAGACTACATTTTGTCTCCCCGATGTTGGGAAGACTACATTATGAGCAGTGAATACAGTAGGTCAGATTGAGTGAAGTGCAGGAAAACTCCTGCAAACTCATAGTACACACTGTTGATTGATGTAGGTTAGTTAAGCAGCCATATCAACCCCACTGCTAAAGTGTTGGGTGTGAGCAGGTCAGTTCAAAGAAAATTGACTGATGGGAAAAATGATGGAAATTTGCAAAGGAAGCTAAGTGTTCAAAGTACTGTATTTAAAATTATTAGCTCAATGTAAATAAAACATATTTGCTCAGTTATAAATGTAGTTTCTAACACTTAGTTTAAACCTCATATGGATTTAGTACAGAAATGTCTGTTGTCAGCAAACAGCATGTTGTGTTTTATATCCCGTAAGAACTGAAGAACCAGGAGCAGAACAGGCCACTCAGCCCACTTTTTTGAATTAGTTTGCTTCCATACTGGTGTTGGTTTTGATAGTAAAAAGTCAGGAAAATAGTGGACTTATTGGGTGTAATCTTCTGTTCTCAGGGATAGTGAACTTGGATCCAGGAAGGTCCTTTAATTAGGCAGGTTGGACACCTGATGCTGTCTTGCTTCCAGCCCATGGTCAATTGTCTTGCCATACTCACAGTTAAAGCCCTTTGGTGGTCCTCAATTGGCAATTTAAGGGTATCAGCCCATCAGTATTGGGAATAACTCATCTGTAAGGAGGCCTTGTTGTGCAGTGTGATGGACTGGTCAACCTGTGCAGGCAGCTTATCACTTCGGGGAGGGTCTTCTTCAATCAAAGGCACTCAGTAATGGACTGAGGGACTAGACATCATCCAGGGATATCTGCTGGGTCCCACCCTCTATCTTTACACTGATCCCCACTTGCTCTTCCCATGTCCCCCAAGCTGAGAACACACCCATTCCCCAATCCCAAAAGTCACTAACCTGCAGCCTATTGTCTTTCATGACTCTAGAATTGTCAATAGCAGCTGTACCTTGTTGCATGGCACTGGCTGCTGAGTGCCAGGGCTACCAGCCTCGGGTTGGCCAACGGCTCTTGCAGGACCCCACGCTACAGGGACTGACCAGGTGTGGACATTAAACTGTTTGCAATCTTACTAGGAAATTTTAGATCTCTGTGCCTGTATAATTTAATGAAAACATTCAAAAGAAATAATGGATCAATCCTTCCAACAATGTTCAGCAGCTAAAAACACAAAGTGGCATATTATTTTTCATTGCATACGGGTTTGCTAGGTTCTGGAAGGTTTATGCTGAGGAATAGCTTAAGCACCACCTATGATGATAATGTCTCATTGGCCCAACAGCTCAAGATCACATCAAAGTGAGACCTAACATCTGGTCTTCCTTAACATGTCCATAACAATGTCTCTCACAAGCAATATAACCTGCAATTAGCTGTGAATATGCAATGAACAATTTATTGTTACCCATTAGAGTCTTTTCTAATTCAACCAGCGGTGGTTCCTCTACCCTATGAGGTCAAACAGGCCCAGTAGGTCCATAAATCGAAAGATGATGGTGGCAGCAATCTTCATTCCAGCAGTAATTCATACAGTGTATTGAATTGGCATGCCCATACAACATGTAGATAGCAGCGTTTATTTGATTTGACTGCTCAGTAAATAGTAAGCAATGGTGTGAGATCTGCAGAATGTGCTCTATATTACCTGCTCATACAGCACAGTCAACAGCAGGGAAGAGAAGATGATTTAGAACCCTATAGAAGAAAAGCTCATAGCAATTCTCGACAAAGAAGAACATTCAAGTGAACTGTAAAAACATTTTAGCTTTTCTTAGAGATAAGCTGTGATAGAAGAGTTACCAACTCCCTGGAGAAAGAAAATGAGTAACTCCAAAACAGGCTAAATGGCAGATTGGCACTCAGATGCATTGGTCCCAAGTTGGAGATCAACAGTGAGACAACAGCCATCAGAAACTCTTTAAGTAAATATTGAAATCCCTGGGAGACCAAAGAAATTTTTTAAAAAAGCAAAACAAATCAATGATGAAAAAGCAAGAATGTAAAATTTACTTAAAGTTCAGATTGAGCATCAGTGCCAAGCAAGCACCATGAAATATTGAATATAGACCAGTAGAGAAGAAGCCCGGCAGCCAACTATGTCTATGCTGACCACGATGCTATTTTAAACTAGTCCTATCTGCCAGCACATGGTCCATAACCCTTTATTCTTTGCCTGTTCATGTGTCTGTCTAAATGCCTCTTAAGCTTTGCTAACATATCTGCTTCTACCATCTCCCCTGGCAGCATATTCCAGGTACCTACCCCGCAGTGTGTAAAAAAAATCTTTCGTGCATATCTCCGTTAGACTTGCCCCCTCCCACCTTAAATCTATGTTCCCTAGTATTTGACTTTTCCACCCTGGGAAAAAGACTCCAATTATCCATTCTATCCATGCCTGTCATAATTTTATATACTTCTTTCAAGTCATCCCTCAGCCTTTGGCATTCCAGCAAAAAGAATCAAAGTTTGTCTGATCTTTCCTTATAGCTAATTTACTCCAAACTAGGTAAACATTTTTGCATCTTGTCCAAAGCATCCTTCCTAATGTGCAGTGACTAGAATGGCGAATATTCCGAATATAGCTGACTAACATTTTGTACAGCTACAGATACAATGCAAAAATGGAAGTAAAACGCTACAAAAAGAAGTGTCAATTCAAGGTCACATACATTGCAAAGCCAGTAAATAAAGTGATAATGTTGGGCAGATTAAAAGCTGAAGCAGACCTGCTCTAACAGCGAAGGTAAATTTGGGAGATTATATTCAAGCTGCGGAAAAATCGCAAGATCCTTCATAAAACCTGTGATAAAGGCAGGAATGATTTATTTCAACTGAGAATTGGAATGACTCAGTAAAACAGTAAGTGTAGTGTAATTTTTTTCTTAAGATAGACAGCAGGAGTCATTTAGCAAAATAAGCAGCAATCACTTTTTTGAGCCGTAACAACATAAGAACTAGGAGCGGGAGGAGGCAATTTAGCCCCTTGAGTCTGCTCTGCCATTTGATATGATCAACTCTATGTTCCTGTCATCTCTCCATAACCCTTCAATCTGTAACTGATTAAAAACCTGTCTATCTCCTCCTTAAATATACTCAATGTTCTAGAATTCACCACAATCTGGAGTGGTGAATTTCACAGATTCGTGAACATTTAAGAGAAGTAATTTCTTCTCATCTCTGTTTTAAATTTGATACCCCTTACGTTAGAACAGCACATTTGAACAGTGGTGTTCATATATAAGGCTGTTGAAAAGATGGGAATACCCCAGTTTACTTGCGAAGGTTGGGACTCCGCTACTTAGCCACACAATATGGGAAGCATTCCAGTAGGGCTGAAAATGGCAGTAGATCTGCTGTTATTGCAAAAATGAGTCTTTTAAACAAGCAAAATATGTAATCACAACAAGAAGATACGGCATTAGAAACGATACGGCCATTCAGAAATAGGCCAAATTGGACATGTTGGAGTAAATCATTTCTGAGATGCAGAATTGCTTCCCAGTTCAATACGAAAGTCGAGGCTGAACAAGTAAATATACTTCTGTACATAATTAGGGATATAGTTAAAGATGTCATATTTCCCCAAGGGGTAAAGGAAACAACAGATCTTTTTGGCAAGTTACTAAAAGCTTTTGTCAATTGTTGAAAACTCAGAACTAGTGTGATTCCTGAAAGAAAAAGATTTAATAGAAGAGTTCAGCATTCAAAGGGAGCCATAGATATTTTCAGTTATTCTCTCTCAGATTAATAGAGGAATAGGACTATGGTGATTCAAAGTCAGAATTCCTAAGTAATAGAACAGTTGTACAAATTGCTGATGAGTCTTCGTCAAATTTATTATAGTCCAGGAAGATCTGATTTTAAATAATACGAAATCCCAAAGCAACACTGATCAATTCACGATGTGAAGATCAAACTTGGCACTGGAGATCTGCAGAGTCCATTCAAATCCTAAACGACACAACAACAAACAATACATGTGAGAAATGAATACAGTGGTTAGGACAGTCACCAGACACTAAAAGCATTGTGAATCAAAGGCACTTCACAGGCATGGAGAGTGCCCAGCTATTAAAAGTGCATGCGTATCTATGACATAACAAGTCACTTTCAAAGAATGTGCAGTTTTAGACAAATCAAAAAATGAAATGACCACCAGCACAAAGGGGTTAATGAGGTAGAATGGTCTACAACAGAAGAAAATCTTAGTGTTCTATGCAGAAATAGATGAACTAGATCTTACATTTTAGCCAGCTGACATTTATGTCAAAGTCATCTCACAAATTTCTAGTTAAATGTGGGACATGAGTCCCTATGTTATCATATAGTAGGGGATAGTTTGAATATACTGTACACTGCCAACAACATTGCAACTACAAATAGGCAAGAAATACTGTCCCAACCAATGATGCCCACATCCTATGAGTGAATTAAAAAAAGAGGAAAACCACTTCCTTGAAGAGTTTATTGTAGTTAATGAGATATTATTTATTGCATGTTAACAACTAATTACAAATTACTTTGATATGATGGTGGACATTGTTACAGTTCCTTTGAGGAGGACCAGATGCTAAGACTTACTTCTTTGAAATCTTAAGTGTTCTGCCCGCAGGCCAACACGATATTATTAAAGTGAGTGGTTCTTTTGGCATTCCCAGTATGAACCCTTTCATGCCAATATACAATCTTTCACTCTAAATATTTTCCCCATATTAAATTTATACATTTTTTAAAATAATTGCATTTATCACAATCCCATCCACCCAAATCTCTGACTTTACAAATTCAGGTGATTTGGAAGTTTCAGAATTCTATGTCACTATTGCACTTTTCTAGAATTAGAATTAAATTCGAATTAGCATTGGATTTTATTGTCATGTATAATCAAGTATAGGAATGCATCAGTATGGTGAAAAGTGCACACAGCCACCACTCTCCAGTGCCTCCTTTTACACAAAACCAGAATGTATTAAAAAAAAAGTAGAAACAAAAGAAATCCAAAAAGGTAATAAAAACATCCAGATCTTAAATTCTAAGTCTTATCTCCATAAAGCTTATTGGAGCCATTAAAGCAGCAGCCAGGACTAGCCACGGCCTGCAGTTTTGGTCAGACTGCAAGTCTCGCATCAATTGCAGGGAGGAGCCATATTGTTAATGTTGCTAATGCTGCTGTCTCCATCTCCAATTGCTGGAGGAGCTTTGCTGCCGCTGCCACCACTGACCACCGGGAAGATGTTCTTACTGCCGCCGTTGCCACCACCTCCAATTGTCAGGACGCTGCACCATTCCACATGTGGCCTGCTCTTGCTGCCAATGTCATGCTGCCGCCGCCTCCGATTGCTGAGAGGAACCGTATCCGCTTCTTCCAATCGCTGGGAGGAACTGCATCAGCCTCCGCCACCTCAGACCACCTGGAAGCTGCCGCCATTCCACACACGGCCTGCTGACATTGTCATGCTGATTAACCTGCTGCAAAACACTTTAAAGAAGAGAAAAAAATGATACAAAAGAGGAAGAGAAGAACTGAAAAAAAAGCAGATGGGAGTGGACAAGCCCCAGTTCATGATGCCATTTGTAGAATAGCAGCAGCAAAGGGAAGCCAAATATCCTGCAAAACACCATCATCCCACCGATGACCCAACATCCAACGCGCTCCCAAAAGCCACATAAAATCATGACTGACATGTCAAATTTCGATGAGGACAAGTTCAACAATGGTAATTCTTTGGAAAATAGCTAAATGCACTCAGACCCTAAAGTTCCAACTTAAATTGAATGGAAATTGATTGTCAGTGGTTCAAATTTGCAGTGGGTCCTTGATTTGCAGGAATCCTGAAATATTGCAATAATGGAAAAAGAAATTGCTGGAAAATGAAAGATTAAGATCTATCTATTTTATCTTCTACAGTCTTTGTTGTTGCATGACAGTGGTAATAAAGGTGTTGATTAATCAATCTCTATCAATCTGGTTTGGAATAGAGTAATGCCACCTCTTCTCAGTAATTTCCCTCAGACTTTGGAACTGCAGGAGATAGGGGCGATACTAAACTACTATTTTGCATCAGTGTTTATTGTGGAGAAGAGTATGGAAGATAGAGGATGTGGCGAAAATAAATAGCGACATCTTGAAAAGTGTCAATATTACAGAGGAGGAGGTTCTGGGCCTCTTATAATGCATAAAAGTGGATAAATCCCGAGGACTTTATCAGGTGTACTGTAGAACCCTGTGGGAAGCTAGGGAAGTGATTGCTGGGTCCCTTGCTAAGATATTTGTATCATTGAGAGCTACAGGTGAGGTGTGGGAAGACTGGAGGTTGTCTAACGCAGTGCCACTGTTTAAGAAGGGTGGTAAGGAAAAGCCAGGGAAATATAGACTGGTGAGCCTGACATCGGTGGTGGGCAAGTTGTTGGAGGGAATCCTGAGGGACAGGATTTACATATAGTTGGAAAGGCAAGAACTGATTAGGGATTGTCAATTTGGCTTTGTGCGTGATAAATTGTGTCTCACGAACTGGATAGAGGTTTTTGAAGAAGTAACAAAGAGGATTGATGAGTGTAGAGTGGTGGACATGATCTATATATAATCCAGTAAGGTGTTCCACAAGTTTCTTCATGGTAGGCTGGTTAGCAAAGTTAGATCACATGGAATAGAGGGAGAAAATTTCATAGAATGTGTGATTAGTAATTTTGCAGATGACACTAAAATTGGAGGTGTAGTGGACAGTGAAGAAGATTACCTTTGAATACAATGGGATCTTGAACAGATGGTCCAATGGGCCGAGGTGTGGCAGATGGAGTTTAATTTAGATAAATGTGAGGTGCTGCATTTTGGAAAGACAAGTCAAGGCATGACATATACACTTAATGGTAAGGTCCTGGGGAGTGTTGCTGAACAAAGAGACCTTGGAGTGTAGGTTCATAATTCCTTGAAAGTGGAGTCGCATATAGGTAGGATAGTGAAGAAGGCATTTGACATTCTTGCCTTTATTAGTCAGTGCATTGAGTGAAGGAGTTGGGAGGTCATCTTGCATCTGTACAGGACATTGGCTAGGCAACTATTGAAACACTGCATTCAGTTCTGGTCTCCCTGCTATAAGCAGGATGACACATTGAAGGCTATGAAGAACCTGGACTAGTCCCTCTGCCCGGGGAAGTACTGGACGACAACAGGTACTCTATCAGTCGTATCCTGTGTCTGTTTTCTGAGGAGGTTGCTTCATTCTCGAGCACAATGTCTTCACCTTCAACAACCAGTTCTTCGTCCAGACACACAGAACAGCCATGGGGACCAAATTTCCACCCTGATATTTCAACATTTTGATGCACAAAGTCAAGCAAAACTTCTTTGCTGTGCTGGACCTCTGACCAAAACTATACACCAGATACGTTGACATTTTCTTCATTTGAACTCATGGCAAGGAATCACTGAAGCATTTACATAGCGATATCAATAAGTTTCATTTCACCATCAGACTTACCATGGACTACTCTTCAGATTGAGTCTCATTCTTGGAAACACGCATCTCTATCAAGGACTGACACCTTAGTACCTCAATCTACCGCAAGCCCACTGGTTACCTCACAATGTTGCATTTCTCTAGCTTTCACGCTAAAGACATTAATGAAGCCATCCTCTACCGAGAAGCCCTGCGCATACATAGGATCTGCTCAGATGAGGAGGAGTGTGACAGACACCTAAAGATTTTGAAGGATGCTCTCATCATTGATGACAATGACCATCTCGCCAATATCATCTCTACACTTCCACTTCTCACATTCAAGCAACCATTGTTCGTGGCAAGCTACCCAGCCTTCAGGGCAACATTGACCACAACACCACACAACCCTACCACTGCAATCTCTGCAAAATATGTCAGATCATCAACATATTACTATCATCACATGTGGAAACACCACCCACCATGTACACGATAGATACTCATACGACCTGGTCAATGTTGTCTAACTCATTGCTGCAGGCAAGGATGCCCTGGTGCATGGTATATTGGCAAGACCATGTAGACTCAACGGCAATGGACACCGAGCAGCAATTGCCAGGCAGGAATGTTTTCTCCCAGTCAGGGAACACTTCAACGGTGAAGGACATTTAGCCTCCAAACTTTGGGTAAGCGGCCTTCGAGTTACACAATAATGCAGAATTGCTGAGCAGAAACTGAAAGCCAAGTTCCATTCCCATGGAGATGGCCTCAACCATGATCTGGGGTTCATGTCGCACTACATGTGACCCCACTATTCCGTTCTGTATCTGTAAAATCTTCCTTATAATCCTGTTTAGACACCATCACCTTGATAAATTGTTATGATCTCTCTACTTTAGTTAGTTTGTACAGTTTTGAATTACTTATTACTTTGGTTAGACCCTCGCATGTGACACTTATACCAATCATGTTATTCCGGTCATTTGGTTTGTCTCCAGCACCACCTTATTTTGTTCTTTTTTTGTAATTATCTCTCTGCCCCAGTTAATCGGATTATAGGTCATCCCTTCGCTTGTTATTCAGCTGTTGACACTTTACTCACACCATCTGACACTTTTGATCACATGCAGAAACTTATTATTTGACACTCCACTCATTCCATTTGTATGATCTTTTGGTTTCTCTGCCCTTGACCTCTCTGCCTACAAATTCTGTGTCCATATGCTGCTCTCTCATTTCACCTGCTGAAGGGGCTACGCTCCGAAAACATGTGATTTCAAATAAGCCTCAAAACAGAAGTTACTGGAAAAGCTCGGCAGGTCTGGCAGCATTTGTGAAGAAATATCAGAGTTAACGTTTTGGATCCGGTGACCCTTCCTCAGAACTCAGAACTTCCTGTTGAACTATAACCTGGTGTCATGTGACTTCTGGTTTGATTCACTTCTTTTGTCATTTCTCTGTACCACATATAACTTCTATGGCATCTGACTGTAAGGGGCCTAGAGTTTGTACTAATCTAAACTAATCTGTACTAATCTCTTTTCTCTCTCTCTTCACAAACTTACAGTAGTTTTTACAGTCAGTTTATTTGGAATAGTCTGATACTCTATTTTTGCAGTCCTGATTAAATTTTTGTTTTTATCCTCTTTTGCTGAAGTCTAAAATGCTCCCAATCCTCAGGCTTATTGTTTTATCTGGCAATTTTACATATCCCCTCTTTTAATCTAATGCTATCCCTAATTTATTTTGTAAGCCATGGTTGAGTCACCTTTCCTCTTTCATTTTGTGGCAAACAGGAAAGAATAATTGTTGTAATTTATTAACATATTCTTTAAAAAAAATAGCATTGCCTATCCACTGTGAAACCCTTGAGTAAGGTTTCCCAATATGACTTTGCCAATTTGTGCCTCATACTCTTGTAATTCCGTCTATTTAGATTCAGGACACTGATTTTGGATTTATCTATTTTACTCTGCATCATATTGAAGCATGCTATCATATTATGGTTGTTTTTTTCTCTGTACAGCAAGTTGCTAATTAATCTCTTCTCATTGCACAGTATCCAGTCTAGAATAGCTGTTCTCTGATTGATTCCTCCATGTACTAGTCTAAAAAACCATCATGTACACACTCCAGGAATTCTTCCCCACAATATCAGTGCTAATTTAGTTTGTCCAATCTGTATGTAACTTAATGTCACTGCTTATTACAGTTATACTGTCATTGCTTGCATCTCTGATTTATCATTTAATGTCTTCTCTTACATTTCAACTTCAGTTTGGGAGCTGATATACAAACCTCAGCAATGTTTTTTGCTCCCTGGTATTACTTTTCTTCGCCCATTCAGACTATTCCATGATTTCCTCAGCCAATATCCTTCCTCATTATTGCATTGATTTACTCCTTTACTAACTATGCTATCTAACCTCCTTTCCCTTCTTGCCTGTTCGACCCAAATATTGAATACCCTTCGATGTTTGGTTTCTATTCCAGGTAACCATAGTAATTGTAACTATATCATAACTGTTTATACCTATTTGTACTGTTAACTCATCTATCTTATTGCAAATGCTCCGTGTATCAAGATGAAGCCATTAGACTTGTCTTTTAACCTTGTTAGTCATCATAACTTTATTTTCTACTATGGCCCTTTTTACTTTTTGCCCTTGTTTCTTTTTTCTGCCTTCTACTTTTGCTCCTCGCCTTCCTGTCTTTTGTTTCTATTCTTGTTTCACCCTCATTTATCCCCCATTCAGGTTTTCTTTTCCTTACGCCCTGAAGGTAAGCAGAAAGGCAAAAAAAAGTAGACAAAAGACAAACAACGTGTAGAAATGATTTATCACAATTTTAATGGAAGCATTTTTTCCAAATTTCATCAAAATTCCTGTTATTGTCTTGATTATACTCAGAATAAACAATCACTATTTCCAAAAACACAACTCAAACTTCATCTCGTCAATGAAGTGTATCATGAGAAACAGCAGATTGTTGGTGCAATTTTCTCACAGTCGTTTTAAATAACCCTTCACCAAGAATTAGCTTTATTCTACAGATCTCTTTAGACTAAGTGAGTTAATAGTTGAGATGCTTTAAGCGTAAGGGGTGATTAATTATGACAGCAATGCACGCACTCAGAACTCTTCAAATATCCAGAGAAATCCAATGTTGACAGGCGTCAATTCAAAAGTCAGAAGGGCAGTTTTCCCCTGGCCTGATATTTTTTTCTATTTTTAAACAAGGTGGGTGAGTCTGCCCAATCGTGAATCCTATTATGAGTAGCTTATCCTGCTTGAGATTGCTCTTTCGAGGCAGATCTTTCATAAACAACTTATATTATCTCAACATGATAATTAAATCCAGATGCAAGATCAAAATAATCAACATGAGGGGAAGCTAAAAACATGACATGTAATTTACAAATCTTACAAGAATTATATAAGCTGTTGGTTTTCCTTAATTAGATATATGTTTGAACAAAATCTATATCTCACATACTGTTAACTTTGTCTCTGAGAATGGAAAGTAATTGCCACCATGAGGGCAGAAGGCTGAATTCTTTGCAACCAGAATTCGTTACAGTTTCTGTAATAACTAATTATGATATGTCAGTCGAAACATTATAGAGCAACTTTCGAAATGTAAAATTGATTGACCTTTTTGCACTGATTTCCAGAGAAATCAATTCACTCTACATAAGAATACTTTGATATACATGTGCTTCTTTGTTTGTTCAATTATTGGCTCCAGAATCTGGCTTCTGCTGCGAAATTGCCTCCAACACAGAAACACAATGGCTCATGAAAAATTGATATCTCTACCTCTTCAAACTGTAGCAGCTGAGGATATGTTGCTCAAAGTCAAACATAGGTGATGACCATCAGTGATGCTAGATGGTCTTATTTACTTTCCAGCAATATGATCTCTCTTCAGCTGTTTAGATTAGAATTTCACTGCTGACATTTAGATGAATAAAAAATATAAAGAAAAGTTTCAAGAACTTCAGATCACATATTAACTTTATAAACAGGTGAACAGGTGATCGTGGCAGAAAAGAGTGTCAATGCAAAATGTGCTGTACAGAATTCATCATCTGGTCTAAGAGCAAAACAATTTTCTTAACTTACCATCCAAATTCTAATTTTGAAAACTGTTAGCATAATTGGAAACCTTGTTACATAGAAAGCAGAGATTGAGCTTCCAACTTTGAACTTCAGGGTATGAATTACAAAATCGCTGTTGGGCAATGTTTCACCAGTTACAGCTGTAACAGGAAAATGGAGCTGGATTTTATGAGTCACCCATGGAAGGAAAAGCAGATGAGTAGTGAACCTGTAAAATAGACTGGCATGGCCATAGCCAGCCTATCCAGCTCAGCCACAATGGGAAACATCTGATGCATTGCCCACTTGAGTCCCTTAAATGGGTGGTTAATAACCTCTTAACGTCATCAACTCACCATCACTCATGGCAGGAAAGAGCTCTGTAATGGTGCAGCCAGGTATGTTTGTCCTTGCAAGCTGCATGCCTGTAAAGGGGGTGGTTGCATCTTTTTCAGTCCCCACTGCTAATCAAAGGATGCCCACCCCCATAACCAATCTCTCTGAATCAATCTCTCAGGGATTGTAGGGAAGGTACACTCAGAGTATAATCCAGCTCATTGGTACCAGTCAAGTTAACTGAAAATTGTGCGTAATGCCATGCCAAAGAATGGAAACAGACCAAAATGGTATTAAGTAAAGGGAAAATGTACACTCTGGTAAAAGAGAAAGGCATGGAGTCTATTTGGCAAAAAAGGCTGAATGGCCTCTTTCTATGCTTATTCTATGATTTTATAGGACGTTCAGTGATTACGTTGCAGCCCACCTATTCTGCCATGACATTCAACAATGTCAGTTTAATTCTCTTATGCTAGTGAAATGCTGATTTCAGGACTGAAAGTGGCAGAGATGGAAATCAAGTATCTCCAGGCACTAGGTAGAGGGAGTGCCTAATATGTAGTTATGTCTAGTTAATGGCTCAACATCACCTAGTCACCATCTTAGAACACTTTGGGCATCTGGGGGACGATCGCTTCTTATTTCTCTCATACTTTTACCATGTAAACTCTACCGAGAATCTGCTACACAGTCCTCATACTTGATTTGACCTTATATTTTAAAAACATGACAATATTTTAGTGAACCCATCAGTGATATGAAAGCTAGCAGCACAAGTAGGCTGCAAATTTTATGGATTATTCCCCACTTGAGGCATTCCAGGTCACGTTAGATAAAGTTGTCTTTAATTTACTGCAATGACAGATTAAAACCTCATTCTGAAGTGATCTCAAATGAATACAGTACACTTTGCAAATGCCTGTCAAAGCAGGTTAGACATCTGAGTATAACAGGTTGGCGTTTCACGGTAGCCACTTCATTTTGTTAAAATGAAAATCGCTGATAAATTAATCAACTTAACATCGTTCATAACATTTTATGCTTCTGAAATGTTGAAATTTCCAGCACGAGACATATAATTTACTTTTTATCCCTTCTCTGCGTGCCATCCGTTTGCAACACCGATGTTATCGATTGATTGCCGAGCTGATCCAGATTACTCAGTTTTCATTTTCACAATGCAAGCTTGAGTTACTATTTCACTTTTACACTTGTGTGCTAAAATAGAAAAATGCTTCCTCCTTTGTTCCATCAATATTATCGAGCTTTTTCTATATCTTTGCCTTTCTGAATAAATTTGCCAAATGATGGTCTTTACAAACCTGGCTGACTAGGCTAGGACAGTCCAAATTGAAAAGATCATTGGGGGAGCTACACTTGAACTTTGAGTTGAGATGCATCACACTATAACGTATAGTGTCAGCCAGTAGCTCAATCTGCACTCTTCCATCTCTTTAGGGTTAGTGTAGAAAGACCTATAATTGTGATCAATTTAGTTTATTGACAAATTTCTGTTGAAATTAATGGAATTTGTATTTGCTAGAAGTTAAGATCCTGTTTTCTTAATAAATTACCACCACCACACATCTTCATTGCTCCTCAGAGTTGAAAAGAAATGCACGATTAATCTGAGGTCCTCCGCCAGCAATTACATAAACATTCTGAAATCTCTTGACAAGTAGAACTATTTTGAATTTGAGAAATGTGAGTAATGTGGACTGGAATGATTTCTGATTAGTGGGCATTGGATGTCATTAGGTACAGTACAGTCCTAATTTTGCACGGCAAAATTCCTTTTGTTCTATCACAACAGGTTTGCCAGTGTGTAGAACAGGGAGTGGGCAGAGTTTTGTTGGAAACTCAGATAACCCCTTGTGTTTGAACATTCCTCAGATAGGGCAGACAAGGTTAATCACGTTGCTTAAAGACAGCTTACTGTTTTGGGCAAGCAGATAATCCAGCGGCACAGAGAATGATATGGGTCTGAAACAACACTTTAAAAGAGAAAAGTTAAAATTGTCAGGGGATCAATGCAGTAGATTCAAATACACAGGAAAATGCAAACGACACATCAAACTATTAGATCTTAAGCTTATAGAAGTATTTGAAACCTTAAAGCCCCAAAACAATATTGGCAGATCCGCTTGTAGATTTCCATCTATTCCACAGGAAATTGCTTTTGATTGCAGAAGAAATTTTCATTCATTCACAAGAAGTGGTCTTCATTAACTGGGCCAGCATTTTCCAATCTCTAGTTTTCCTTGGGAAGGTGATGATGAAATGTCTTCTTAATTATAGATTCTAACAATGTGGAAGCAGACCATTCAGCCCATCGGGTCCACACTGACTCTCTGAAGAGCATCCCACCCAATCACTGTAATGCTGCATTTCCTGCGGCTAATCCACCTGGCCTGCACATCCCTGGACACTATGGGCAATTTAGCATGGTTAATCCACCTAACCTGCATATCTTTGGACTGTGGGAGGAAGGCGGAGCACGAGGAAGAAAACCATGCAGACACAGGGAGAATGTGGAAACTCTATACAGACAGTCACCCAAGGGTGGGATCGAATCCAAGTCCCTGGTGCTCTGAGGCAGCAGTGCTAACCGCTGAGCCACTGTGCCGCCCCAAGAGCCACTGTGCCGCACTGGTTCATAACTGCTTAACTATAATTAGAATCTATGCATTTGTAGTTCATAGTCACCCAGGTTATGACTGAGTTGCAGTCCATATTGTGTGGGTAAATGCACAATGCCGTTAGGCAGAGAGTTCCAGGTGTTAAGTAGTGACGCTGAAGGAACAGTGATATATTTCCAAATTAGGATGTTGAAGTGGCTTGCAGGAAAGCTTTTGGGTGATGGTGTTCCCTTACATCTGCTGCCTTTTTCCTTCTAGATGGCTGTGATAGTGTGTTTGGAAGGTGTTGTCTAAAGGCCCTTGGTGAAATCCTCCAGTGCATCTAGGTATTGCCCGGGTCTTGCTGCATTTAGACAGGGACCAATTCAGTATCTGAGGAATCACAAATGATCTTGAGTTTTGTGCAATTATCAGTGAAACTCCTCACTTCTGACCTTATGATAGAGGGAAGGTCATTGATGAAGCAGCTGAAGATGGTTAGGCCTAGAACACTGCCCTGAGCAACTCCTGCAGAGATGTTCTAGATGGTAGAAGACTGATCTGCAACAACCATAACCATCTTTCTTTTTGCCAGTGGACAGTACGCTCCTGTTGCCAATTAACTCTAGTTTTATGAGGACTCCTTGAGGCCCCACCCATCACCTGTAACCTCAATGTCTTGGGCAGCCATTCTCACCTCACCTCATCTCTTTTGTCTATGTTTGAACTAAGACTGTAATGAGGTGAGGAGCTGAGTGGCCCTAGTATAACTTAACCTGAGCATCAGTGAACAGGTCACTGCTAAACAAATGCTGCTTGATAGCACTGTTGATGTCCTATATGACATGGAAGGTATGAAACATTTCAGGTTCTTACTTGACTAGTCTGTGAAATAATTTTGGCATGAGCCACCATTCATTTGTAAAGAAGACTTCACAGATTCTGGAGACCGAGTTTGCTGGAGTTGTTTCTGGTGCCTAGGCTGATGCAATTTAATTTTCTTGAAGTTTTTTTTTAGAATTTTGATGTATGTAAATGAATTTCTAGGTCATTTCAGAGGTCACATTGTTGTGTGTCTGAAGTTGCATTTTGACCTCTCTTCCCTGCATGGCATTTCTGAACTCGACCAATATTTACAACAATCATCATCAGTCACCATTGGATTTTTTTATCCAGGTTTCTTCTTTGAGTTGAAGGTCTACATTCAATTGATTGAGGTCTGATTCAAACCTGGGTGCCTAAAGTATTAGCTGGGTCATTTGATTCCTAGTCCAGCAACAGTACCACTATGAGATCAGTCAATGTTGGAAAACTAACTTGATGCTCATATTTTGAGTTCATACAGTTTAAATAGTAGTCAGCAAGTGATAGATACTGAAACAACAGCTATACATTTCAAGTAAAGGGATGGCCAAGAGCAACACAGGTGTGAATTCATGTACAAATGAACAGTCTAAGGATAAGTATGATCAGTTTCCCAGTGGACATTGTTTCAGAAAGTCTCAAAACTGTCTTAATTATATTTAAGGTCTCTTCACAATTCAGTGCTTAGATTTCACACAGAATCAGTGAAACAACTGTCCAAATAGTTGCAGAAGATTATGAAGGTGAGAAACTCTAAATCACTGTAATGGACTGACATCAAAGTGCATTTTATTCATCACTGGGCTTTCATTCCTGCAAAGTGGAAATACAGGAAATTGTATTTTATAAGTTATGTCAACAGTAGAAAACAAAACTCAGTTACTTGTATTTTCTTTTATTAAGTTATTTTCTAGTAGTTCATATTGAACTGAGAGGATTGCTTGTTTTTCATTTAGTAATATCTGTAAATTTGGCATTGCAACAGTTGTGAACTGTAAAGCATCAAGAGTGTACCAGGAAGGAATGAATGCTTGGAGAAGTTTTCTCATGAAAGGAATGTTCTCATTAGTAGGATACCTTTTGCTGATACAATTTGTTAAAGAAAATCTGGTGCTTATAATAACGAGTTGACAATATCCCCTTCAATTTTAAGTGTGACTTAGCCTAATAGATAATAGTTCATCTTCATAGTCAACATTAAGTGCAAGGAGGTGAAAATCTAGAAGCCACATGACAGCATTTTTAAGACCATAAGACCATAAGACCATAAGACATAGGAGTGGAAGTAAGGCCATTCTGCCCATCGAGTCCACTCCGCCATTTAATCATGGCTGATGGGCATTTCAACTCCACTTACCCACACTCTCCCCGTAGTCCTTGATTCCTTGCGAAATGTATTTTAAATGTATTGTTCTGTGCAAAGTGAGTGTTGCCATTACAACCTAATTCCTAATTTCCCTTGAATAAGAAAGGGATGTTAAGAGTCAACCTGGTTGCTGAGATTCTGGAGTTTTCTTTCCCTGAAAGACATTATCGTATCACATGGATTTTTAAAATAAATTGATAATATTTCATTAGCTACCAATAATGAAATTTCAATTCTAGAATAAGTTATTGAATTTAAATTCTCCATCTGCTGTGGTGGGATTTGACTCCATGACCCCAGAGGATTAGCCTTGGCTTCTGGATGGCTAGTCCTGTAGCATTATCACAGTGTCATGTCTCACCCATCAAGCATGATGTTGATTTGTCAAAATAGGCTCACACATGTTGCCCTAGGAATGTGAGACAGGAGAAAAGTCAGATCAAAATACTTGTGTCACTTTGAATTTGTTGAGGGGAGAAAAGTTCAATGCAAACCTGACATCTTTGGCATAAATATCATCAGTACAAGAAGACAGCTGAAATATGAGTGGCCAAAAACCTCCTGTCATCCGAACAGCAAATCAAATACTGGTCACAATCTATCAATATCCATACAATGACTTGAATACAAAATTTGCAGGAACTCAATATTTTGTAGGTTTGAAAATAAAAAGCTCAAGTTCACATTTTTAACCCTCAAGTGTCCTGTTAATGTTGCAATAAGATGGGCTTGGTTCAATGACACATAGTAATTAGGTTCTGATGAAATGTCTTATCTTTTTTTCAAATGGCTACTGACTACTGTGAATTTCCAGCATTGTTATTCGACAGTATGAACCAACCCAAAGCAATTTTGTCACATTACTGCGTCATTTGCATGTGCGAGGACCCTATTGCCTATTTTAGGTGGTTGTCAGATGCCCGAAAATAACCTGACACAGTGCTAAGTCGGAGGAATGCTTGGAGTGTATGAAATTGCTCCCAAACCTCCTTCTGCCCATTTCACCTCATAAATTTCGTAAAATGAAGTAGAATTTCTATCCTGAAAGTCACTGTTTCCCCTTCACTAATAACCAGTGGAAATAGAGTAAGTTGACTTTGTGCATTGGTGGAAAATGAACAATGGTAAATCACCTTTGAATAAAACAGACTGCCAAATCACTGACACCCACTTTATATCATCACACAACGTTAAATTTACTGCCATAGTCTTTCACTGTCATCTTTGAGTCAGAGTGAAGCTGGCTTTGAAATCCTTAGATTCTAACCCCTAATCCCAGTTTCTCCCTTTCAATGAAAAATGGCAATATTTATTCTTTTTTCAAAGCTGTTATCTCTTCCAGCTAAATTTCAGGAAATCTTTGCTGGACCATGTGTTTTGTTTAACTGGATCATCAGGACTCTGCACAGCTTTACTACATTTCCTCAGATTACTAGTGAAACTTATTGCTGTTCTACGCTGACGATTTTAATTTTCCCCAATTTTCTTTTCCCTCTCTTGAAAGTCTGAGCATTTACAAGTCACTATTCTTTATATTAAAGCCTGGTTGGTGAATGTCACAAGACTATTCAGAATGAGTGGAAACCACTAAGTCTTAACATTTTCTCAGCAAAGGCCAAATGGATGCAGTTTTTCAATGAACCTTACACTTACATAAAACAAAAAACTGCTCTCGAAAATTACAGAATCCACTGCATGACTGCTTTAAAAGGCATTAAGTGACATAGATAAATTCAGCAGGAACTCAGATAAGAATTGATCAAACAACTATTCCTTCTTGGATCATTACATCAGCTCTTATTCTTGTTGATAGGTTTTTCTAGTATAATTACAGACTATTCAATTTCTCTTTTAAATAATATCATGATGATATGCTGTGGACAAATATATTCCGCTTATTATGGTCTGGAACTAATACCAATCGGATTTATTATTTCTTACTGAACAGTCGGCATGTGTCACTCATTGGCCTTGTTTGGTAAATCAGCTCTTAATCCGTAAAGTGTAGGTTACAAGTTAAATTGGTGTTTTCTCTAGTGGCTAATCATGGGACTGTTAAAACTATAAAATATCAGAGCATTGAGGAGAATCCTTGGGTGTTGAGCAAACCCAGTGATTAATCACTGTTCTTGGATTAATGGTGGGAAACAAGTTTGACACCTGAGGAAAAGTTGTTGTCATCCTAGAATTTTCATCAATCATGTTTCGACTTCCAACAATCTACATTTGTATGGCTCAAAGAGGAGTCATTTAGCTAGGTGAAAATCATTGTCTTTACATGATGTATGTGCCCTTGCATCAAGTTGGCCTGTCAGAAGTCTGCAGCTCCATCAATTTTCAAGAAGCTTGACATCATCCAGGACAAAGCAGGCCACCTGATTAGCACTACAGCCACAAACATCCACTCCCTCCACCACTGACACTCAGTAGTAGCAGTCTGTAGTATCTACATGATGCACTGCAGAAATTCATCAAATATCCTCATCCAGCACCTTCCAAATCCATGACCACTTCCATCTAGAAGGACAAGGGCAACAGGTACATAGAAACACCATACCTTGCAAGATTGCCTCCAAGTCACTCACCAACTGGATTATGAAATTTATTGCTGCAACTTCACTGTTGCTGGGTCAAAGTCCTGGCATTCCTTCCCTAAGAGCATTATGGGTAAACCCTGCAGCTCGCAGACTGCAACTATTCAAGAAGGCAGCTTACCACCACCTTCTCAAGGGCAACTGGGATGGCTAATAAATGCTGGACAGTCAGCAATGCCCAGGTCCCACAAATGAATAAATAAAAAGTTGAAATCTACGTCAGTCATGTCGGCTATCAGCAGCAGCTGAGTTATATTCCACTACATCCAAGGTTTGAAATTTCCCCCACTTGAACAATTCGGTCAAACAAAGTCATCAGCTACAATTCAATGGTGGGCATGCTCGGAAATGAGGGAACATGTCTCTGGATTGACAGAGCCGCTGTTGTACATTGGGACCATGTGAAAGTCTTGAAACACAGGCCTTTTGGGTAATTGCTTGGGAAGTTTAAGCTTCTGATGGGTAATTTGGCTGCTGCAGGGACCCTCCATGAATTTCTCCAACTCTAAGCATAAATCAGTCAGTTTGGTCAATTTCCCAGAATTTAGTTGGATAGTTACTCAGGATGCATTCAATTGATTAAAACCTGCTCTAATAACTGGCTAATGATACAACTGACCTCTCCAGTCACCCACGTCTATCCCCTACAACCTGACTGACCCACAAGCCTCCAAGTGCTCCCGAATTCAAACCATGTACCCCTCCCCAACTACTTGAACAACCCCGACCCAAACCAACTACCTCCCCATTCATGGCCACCTGACTACCTCACCGACCTAATTCCAAGCACCCAGTTACTCCCAAACTCTGCTGATTGTGCCCACTGACCACCAACTACACCAACCTGACTACCTCCCTAACTCATCCAACCACTTCCCGACCACCTGACTATCAATCAACTTGAGTACTCATTCACCCAGTTCCCTCATAACCTTCCTCAGAGGCAGGAAAGCGCTTGTCAGCAAAGAAAAAAAAAAGGGTGAGACCAGGAGAGGGAGAGAAAGTGAGAGAGAAAGAAAAGAGGAGTAAAATAAAGTGAAACTACAGCAGATGAGGGTAAGTCAATGTAAAATAAAGTGAAAAGCTAAAGGAATAATGGCATTGAGGGGAATAGATCCCACTATCCACACCACCATCCACCCCGCTTCAAAACCAGCTACGCATCGGTGAAGTGGAACTTGTTATTGTGTATGATTTGGTGTGCTTTGAGTAGGTGAGGTCAAAGCCGAACTTCTTTAAGTATGCTTTCAGGGTTTCTGTGAAATGCCTCCATTGGATACCTTGTTATCTTTGAAAAAGGGCTGTCATTTATTTAAAAAAATGTCAAAGCTGTCAAAGAATTATCAAGTTTTCAAAGGAACTTGTGGAGATTGCCAAGGTACTTAAAACTCTAGGCGTTTTACCAGTGAGAAAAAGTCTGAAGAGTTAAAAAGAATTTCTTTCTATTTCACTCTGTCTGTTGGCATTAACCTGAGGATTTCCGTTACTGGTTTTGCACAGCATGACTGATTGCACAATGGTCAATTATAGAGGTGGGATGTCATTTCAGAAGTTATTTGAGAGTTGTAAGTGTTTTGGACTCTTTATTGTGGGACTGTGAATACCAATGTGTGTTGCACTTAAAAGAAATGTTTGTTTTTATAAGGCTTTGTTGAGGTGATGAAATGTAAATATAGTAAATGTGTTTTACGAAGGATAGCTTTTCTCTGAATGTACTGACGGCTCCACAATAGTTATCTTAATTCATAGAACATGATTTTTCTCATCTATGCATCGATCCTGACCTCTACACTTGATTAAATTCCATATTAATTAGCATGGTAGGTGAAAGGGGCAAAAGTGATGAATGGGGAAATGGGTTGGCATGATGTGGCAATAAGTTGCCATGGGGGCTAGAATGGAACATTGAGGTGTGTACAGAGGCATATGTTGGCGTACAGTGTAGGGGCTGCAACGGGAAGTCGGAATGTTACATTATGTGTCAGTGAGGGTACAGGGGAAGAGATGTTGATACAGTGATACAGGTTGGCAGGAGAGAGTGTTAGTACTTCAGAATTGGTACAGCACTTCAGGTGGCATGAGTTGGCATGGATGGGGTGTGAGGAGTGTGGGAGGTAAGGGGTGAAGGCAGGAAAGGCATTTTATGATTCAACCTTTATTTTTGAACTGTAAACAGTGCCAGAGCCCTATGGCTGGCTTTCCACCTGACACACTTTCACAACCAAAATGTTCTCAACTCTTCTTGGGACAGACACAATGGGCCCCCTGGGACAGACACAATGGGCCAAGTGGACTCCTTCTATAGTTAACAATCCTGTTATTCTATGAAATTGAGTCACACACAGGGGCCACCAGTTGGAATGGCCAGTTTCCTGCCTCAAACAAACATTACTCGGTTTTAGAAGAATCTGTCAACGTTCATCCTCATTTTTGAAGCTGGTAAATTTTGATGCTTTCAATTTCTCAACTTGGCAGTGTGGGATGTAAGTTAATGCCAACTATGGCTCAAAGGAGACAGTTATGTCTGTTGGAGGTCAGTCATCGCATCTCCAGGACATCTCTGCAGGAGTTCCTCAGTGTAGTGTCCTAACCCCAATATTCTTTCGTCCATCATAAGGTCAGAAGTGAGGAGTTTCACAAGGTTCAGGCACTTTTGCAACTGCTCAGATACTGAAGCCATTCATGTCCAGATGAGCAAATCCTGGACAGTCTTTAGGTTTAGGTTGTCAAGTGGCAAGTTACAACCACAACCATCTTCCTTTGTGGCTGGTATGATTCTAATCAATGAAAAGTTTTCCCCAAATTCTCATTGATTCCAGTTTTGCTAGGGCTCCTTGATGCCAAACTTGTTCAAGTATGGTCATGATATGAAGAATAGTCATTATCAACTCACTGATGGATTTACACGTGGAGTAGACTGACGGGGCAGTAATTGACCATATTGAATTTGTCCTGATTTTTACTTACAGGACATAATTACACAATTTTCCGCATTATCAGTCAGATGCCATGTTCTACTATAAATGTACTATAAAAGCTTACTTACAGTGGGGAAATTTCTGGCATACACATCTTCGGTATTTTTGCCGAAATGTTGCTGGGTCCAATAGATTTTGCTGTTTTAAGTGGCTTCAGATGTTTCTTAATATCCTATATGGAGTGAATCAAATTGCTGAAGACTGGCATCTACGAGGGTAGCAGACCACTGGAGGAGGCCTAGATGGATCATCCACTTGGCACTTCTAGCTGACAATTACTGCCAATGGTTCAGTCTCACCTTCTGTACAGATGCACTGGTCTCTCCTATCATTGAGGATGTAGATCTTTGTGGAAATTCCTCCCCCAGTGAGTTTTTTTAATTGTCCACCAACTTTCATGACAGAATGCAGAAGTTAGATCTGATCCTTTGGCTGTGGGATCACATCTCTGTCTATTACTTGCTGCTTACAGTGTTCAGCAAATGAGTAGTCCTGTTTGGTAGCTTCATCAGGGTGACACCTCATTTTTAGGTAGGCCTGGTGCTGCTCCTGACACGCCCCTTGTATTCTTCATTGAACCAGAGTTGATCCCCTGGCTTGATGGTTATGGTTGAGTAGGGGATAAGCTGGATCATGAGGTTGCATGTTGTGCTGGAGTGAAATTCTGCTGTTGTTGATGGCCCATAGTGCTTCATGAGTGCCCAGTCTTGAGTTGCTAGACCTGTTTGAACCTGACTGATGCATACAAAGTTATGAGGTGGGTAGATAGGGGCAAAAAAGACTCCTGTAGGAGCCAGGCCAATAACCAGGGGGTACAGTTTTAAATTAACTAGCAAAAGATTTAGAGAGGAATTAAGGTAATTGTTTTTAGTCCAAAGAATGGTGGGTGTCAGGAAGTCATTGCTTAAAACAGTGGTAGATGCACAAAACCTCAAGACTTTTAAGAAACACTTAAATGAGCATTTGAAATGCTGTGACGTACACGGCTATGGGCAAAGTGCTAGAAAGTAGTATTAGAATGGATAGATGCTTGAAGACTGGTGCAGAAATGATGGGCTGAAGAGTATCTTTCCATGCTGTAAAAATTTTACAAGTCTCTAAGACTGAATGATTCTCTATTTCATTCAACATAGTGGTAGTGCCACATAACACGATGTAGGGTATCCTCAATGGAAAGGCAGAACTTAGTTTCTATAAGGACTGTGCGGTGGTTATTCCTACCAATGCTGTCATTGTCAGATGCATCTGCAGCAGGCACATTGGTGACAATGAAGCCAATATGTTTTTCCCTTTTGTTGGTTCCCTCACCAGATTCTGCAGACGCAGCGTAGCAGCTATGCCCTTTAGCACTCAACCAGCTTTATCAGCAGTGGTGCTGCTGAGCCACACTTAGTGGTAGACATTGCACCCTTACCATTCTCGTTGCTTCCTGTAAATGGTATTCAATATGGAAGAGTACTGATTCATTGTGTGAGGAATATGGTATGTGATAATAAACAGAATCTCCTTTTCATATATTTGACCTGATGCTATGAAACATCTTTGGGTCCAGAGTCAATGCTGATGATGTCTAGGCTAATTCCCTCCTCTTCGTACAGCATTGTGCCACCTCCACTGCTGAAACTGTCCTGCCAATGGGACAGGATATATTCGGGTGATGCGAATGTCTGTGACATTATAAGGTATGATTCTGTGAACATGATTACACCAGACTCCTCTGTGAGATTGCTCTCCTAATTTAGCACTAGACCTCAAATGTTAGTAAGGAAAATTTTATAAGTGGTTAAGTACAATAATTAAATCTTTATAATAACATTATATAAACTTATATAAGTGAGACTCGTATTTATTGGAACAACATAAAATTAGAATCTTGTTTTATTCGGGAATAGTTAGTAGTAAGAAGAGGTTTATTTGGTCTGTTAATAATTTAGTTTTCTCACTGTTAGAGTTAGATAAATAAATGTTTCTTGTTGGTTGTAAAGTGAGTGTCAGGGATTTATTTTATTTAACCACTAGAAGTTGTGGAAAAGCAGGTTACACCATTTTTTTACACTCCTTTTAACAGATTATACAGCGAGGCACTCACCTATGGGTGTTTTTGGTTTTAGTTCTTGGGGAGGTGTCAACCCCCACTTAATAACAGGTTGGGGGTTCAGTTCCAGGATCTGGCCAGTTCATTTCCGGGATCTGAATGGAGCCGAATGGGTTTGAATGGATTTGAATGGATCTGAACGAATTTGAGTAGATCTGAACAGATTTGTACAGATTTGAACAGATTTGGGGTATGAAAGGTCTCAGTAGATTTAAACATACTTGGGGATTAGTGTCCTCGATCTTTAAAAAGAATCTTAAGTGAGAATGGGAAAATCTGTTTAATTTTGGTTGCTTGTTGGTGGTTAAATCACGAGTGGGTAAGTGGCTCTTAATATTGCTAAAGATGTTCTGGGAATCAAAGATGTTTCCCAAATTTGCCAAAAATAGACAGAAAAAGGAGAAACTTTTAGAATTAGCAGACAGGCTAGAATTGGGTATACCTAGGGATAAGAAAAAAACCGAAATTGTAATGGAGTTAGCCAAGCATTTAGGCAAATTAGATGATTGGAGTTAGAAGATAAAGAAAGACAAAGAAGATTCCTAGCTGAAGAGAAAGAAAGGGTACTGAAACACCTTGAATTATAGTTAAAAGCAGAACAAAAAGAAAACGAAAGAATCGCTCCAACAGAAGAAAGGGAAAAAGACAGAGAAAATAAAGAAAAAGAGTTTGAGTTTTGAAAGTTGACAATTAGACAATAAAGTCAACTTAAAAGGATGGAGATGAAGGCAGAAGGTAGGTTTAGTGAGGACGATAGTGATGATGAGCAAACTCATCATAGCCAAAGGCCTGCTGGGGATATATACAAATATGTGAAAACGTTACCAAAATTTGATGGAAAAGATGTAGAAGCCTTTTTCATTTCCTTTGAGAAATCGGCTAAACAGATGGACTGGCCAAAGACTATGTGGGTAATGTTTTCAGATCAAGGTGGTAGGCAGAGCTAGTAAGGTGTTTGCAGTGCTGTCAGATAAGATGTGAGGAGAATATGAAGTGAAACAGGCTATTTTGAATGCCTACGGATTGGTACCAGAAGAATATAGACAACGGTTCAGAAATGTAAGAAAGGAATCAGGTCAGACTTACATTGAGTTTGAAAGAATTAAACATAATAACTTCGATAGATGGATGAGAGCATTAAAGATAGAAAAGAAATATGAGGATCATAGAGCTATTATTCTGTTGGAGGACTTTAAAAACTCACTTCCAGAAGTGATGAGAACTTATGTTAAGGAACAGAAAGTTAAAACAGCGAGAAAAGCTACCGAGGTGGTGGATGAATATGCATTAGTGCATAAATTGAAATCTAGCTTCTGACAGCAATTTAATTCCGTGAAGAATAAAAATTGGGAAAGAGGGAAATCCCTCAATGAAAAGCAAAAAGTAGATCACCCTGTGAACAGTTTACCACATGTGAGAAAAGAAACCCGGAGGGTGGAAAAGAGGTGAAAGATCTTAGGTGTTTCCACTGTAATTAGGTGGGACACACAAAGTCACAGTGCTAGTGGTTTAAGAAAGGCACTGGGAAAAAGGATGTGGTAAAACAGGCTAAACCAGTGGGATTAGTTGAAGTAGTGAGGGAAATCTCAAGGGAAGTTGAGGAGCTGCAGGACAGTGCACAGCCTAGTCACAGGCTGGATAGTAAGATAGCGCCTGATCTTTTCAAAGAGTTCATCTGTGTGGGCACGTTTTACTCAGGAAGAACAGGGGGAATAGGTAAAGAAGTTAAAATATTGAGAGATACGGGAGCTGGTCAGTCTCTAACAGTAAGAGATGAAAATGTTTGCACTCCTTCTGAAATTTTGCCCGAGCGAGTGATAATCTGTAGAATAATTGGAGAGAGAATTGGTGTTCCTTTGTGTAAAATAAGGCTAGAAATTCCAGTCAAGACGAGGGAAGTGATAGTGAGAGTTATTGAAAAAATGGCCGTTCCAGGAATACAGTTTATTCCTGGAAACGACAAAGTTGGATCAAAGGTGGGAGTCACGCCCATTGTAGTGGAGAAGCCAAAAGACAACAAGGGAACTGAGGAGTTAAAAGGAAAATACCCTGTAATTTTTTTGCTCTGTGTGGCGACAAGATCCCACAGCCATAAGATAAAACAAGAAGGGAAAACAAAGGAGAAAAATGAAGGAGTTGAGATCTAGTTAGCTGACATTCTTGTTTGGTGAAATGGTAAAAGAAAAACTTAAGCAGGTATAGGATCAGCCAGACGTGTTTAGTTCTGAAAGATTAATGGCAGTACAACAAAACAATGAGCCAATAAAGGATTTATATCATAAAGTCCACATGGAAAGGGAAGCAGAATGCATTCCAGAATATCATTACCTTAAAAATAAAATCTTAAGGCAGAAATAGAGACCTTGGCAGGTTAGTGCAGATGAGAAATAGGCAGAAGTTCACTAGATTTTATTGCCGGTTGAATACAGACAGGAAGTATTGTGGGTAGCACGCAAATTACCTGGAGGGGATCATCTAGGAGTGAGGAAGACTCAGGCTAAGATAGCGAAGCATTTCTATTGGTCTGGATTACATAAAGATGTGATTGAATTTTGCTGTACCTGTCATACGTTTCACAAAGTAAGAAAGCCACAAGCAGTAACAAAACCAGTGCCTTTGATGCCAATTCCCACATTTGAAGAACCTTTCATGCGGGTTATGATTGATTGTGCAGGTCACCTCCCTAAAACCAAAAGTAGGAACCAGTATTTGCTAATCATAATGGATGTGTCTACCAGGTTGCAGGAGGCAATCCCATGATGGAATGCCAAGGCGAAGAAGATGATGGAAGAGTTGTTTGCTTTCTTTACCCATTTTGGACTAACCAAGGACATTCAGTCAGACCAAGGGTCGAATTTTACTGCCAAACTATTTCAGGAGTTCATGGATAGTTTAGGCATCAAACACTTTAAATCAAGTGTGTACCATCCTGAATCCCAGGGAGCATTGGAAAGATAGACCCTAAAGACAATGCTGACGGCCTTTTGCCAGGATTACCTAAATGCATGGGATAAGGATATCCATTTATAGTATTTGCTATTAGAGATGTTCCAAATGAATCAACTCAGTTTACTCCATTTGAATAGATACTTGGACACAAAGTAAGAGGGCATTTAAAATTAAATAAGGAAAAATTGATAGGTCTGAAGTCAGAGATCTCACAGTTGGGTTATGTATCAGAGGTGAGAGAAAGATTAAACAGAGTAGGTGAATTAGCAAGACAACATTTGAAGGTGGCACAGCCCACAGTGAAGCAAAAAGCAGATAAGAAATCTAAAATTCATACATTTGTCCGTGGGGATAAAGTATTGGAGCTATTACCAGTGGTAGGAGATCCCTTCACAGCAACATTTTGTGGTCCCAATCAGATTGAGAAGAAGTTAAGTCAGGTGAATTATCTAGTAAAGACGCCAGACAGGAAAAATAATTATTGGGTATGTTATGTGAACATGCTGAAACCTTTCTATGACAGGAAAAGGAACTGGAGAAATAGGTATTAATTACTGCCATTCAGAGTGAGGAATCAAATCCAAATGATTCGGATTTTGATGTGCCTCAGTGTAAATTGAATAATGAGGCAGTCCTTAAAGAAGGAGATAGGGAAGTGAGCTATCTGATCCAGGAACAGAGAACTGAATTGAAAGATTTGTTAAATTACTATGAGGAAGTATGTAGAAATAAAATGGGGATGACTCATAGCCTAGTACTCATGGTTGACATAGAGAATGCTGTTCAGATAAAACAACAATCCGACTGGCTTAATCCTCTCAAAGCAGTGCAGGTACAGAAGGAAGATGCTCCAAGAAGACATCATAGAGCTGAGTCAAAATGAGTGGGGTTCACCGATTGTGTTGGTTCCCAACTGTGATGGTACTCAATGATTCTGTGTAGATTATCAGAAGGTCAATGCCGTGATCAAGTGTGACTCATACCCAATTCCAAGGCTGGAAGACTGTGTGGAAAAAGTAGGACAAGCGACTTACGTCACAAAGTTGGACTTACTTCACAGTTACTGGCAAGTACCTTTGTTGGAGAAAATGAAAGAAGCTTCTGCTTTTGTAACCCCAGTTGGGCTGTATCAATTTAAAGTAAAGCTGTTTAGGATGAAAAATGTACCAGCCACATTTCAAATACTTGTGAACAGAGTTATTGCAGGATTGACTAATTGTGCTGTCTACATATAGGTGACTTAGTGATCTTTAGCCATTCGTGGAAAGATCACATGGAGCATTTGGCAGAGCTCTTTGGGAAACTATGGAAAGCAAAGTTAGTCATAAACTTGGTAAAAACACAATTTGCGAAGGCGGAAGGGATGCTCTTAGGGCACAACATCAGACACAGTCAGATGACACTGAGGAATGTGAAGATGAAGACCGTTGAGAAATTTCTAAGACCATCCTTGAAGAAAGAAGTTCTATGGTTTTTAGGATTGAGCGGATTCTACAGGAAATTCGTGCCAAACTTTAGTAGCATAGTGGCATTGTTGATGGATATGTTAAAAAAGAACACAAAATTTCAGTACAGGTATTTCAGAATCTATAAGCAGTGTTAACCACCCCACCAGTTTTAGCCACGCCAAATTTCTTGAAACCCTTCAAAATCACCAGGGACTCAAGCGATGTAGATGTTGGAGTTGTGTTGCTACAGGAAGAAGATTGTGGAATTGAAATACCAATTGGTTATTTTTCAAACAAACTCAATATCCACCAGAAAAAAATATTCGACCATTGAAAATTAATTATTGAGTTTGGTAATGGCCTTCGAATATTTTAATATCTACGTTGCAAACAATGCATCAGAGATGATTGTGTACATCAATCACAATCCTTTAACATCTCTGGAAATATTTAAGGACAAAGACACCAGATTATTTTGTTGGAGTCTTATGTTACAAGCATTTAATTTATAGACTGTACATGTTGTGGGTCATGAAAATATTACTGTGGATGTTTTCTTGTGGATTTAACAGAAAATGTTTCTACAAGATAGAAATGGTAGTGTTCAATGTTGGATAGATACATATATAGAATTTGTATAAAATTTGTGTAACTTCAGATTAATGAGTTATGGATGTAGTAATATAATGGAATCAAGGTTTTAAAAGACAAAAATAAATGGAAACATCTTTTCATAATGATGGTTTATTTTATCCTAAGGGGTGAGGTGTTGCAATGTTGGGTAGAGTACTTGTGGATTGGAAGGCAGAAAGTTAGAATTTGGTGTTTGTAAAATGCTGGGAGGAAATCAGTGTGTGGTCCCTTTAAAAGACGATGTGCTTTTTCTATGCTTAGAGATTTAAACAATATGCCTGTGGGCAGCAAATTTTGGGTTTGCAGGCACACAGAAAGCATTCAAATTGAAAATTTTATGTCAAAAATCCATACAGTTAGCAGTCCAAGCAGCAGTTTTATTTTGTTGTCAAGGCAATAAGTTTTGATATTTAGCCAATCCATTTGAATCAGGCACTTAAAGACTAAAACCAATTAAAATTAAATCTGCTGGTTTTGACAACATAAGACCAATCCTAGTGTAAGAAATTGATATGATATCAGGGGTATCAAAGGAGAGGAGTTGGGGAAAAAAAATCAGGAAAATTAACTGCCTTCTGCTAGAATTACAGCTCTTCTGCTCACAAGAGAGAATCGCTGACTCTCACAGTTTTCTCTAGGTTGTTGAGAAAGCACCGTCTAAATCAAAGGTACCTACAGCACAACTAGTTATTATTCCTGACAGAACATTCGACAGAGAGGCACAGAACATTCCAGATGACACCTAACCTGGCTGTAACTTCGAGAGGTTCATTTTTAAAATTTTATATATGTGACCTTTGTATATATTGGAACAGCTTACCATTAAAATTTTGTTTTATTTGGGAATAGTTAGTCATTAGAAGGGGTTTATTTGGTCTGTTAATAATTTAGTTAGCTTGCTCACTGTTAGAGTTGGATGAATAAATTGTTACTTGTTGATTGTAAATTTAGTGTCAGAGGTTTATTTTGTTTAACCACTAGAAATTGCAGAAAAGCAGGTTACACCACTTTTCGCACTTCTGTTAACAGGTTATAGAGTGAGGCACTATTCTCTGGATATTTTAGTTTTAGCTCTCAGAGAGGGGTCAACCTCTGCTTTATAATAGTAAGGGAGCTGAACTGGTTGGGCACCCAATTAGGGCCAGATGTCATTAGAGGTGAGTCTAATTCTGAAAATCCCAAGATGGAAAAAATTGTTTGGGTGAATAAAAAATTGAAAAAAAAATTCAATAAAGCATTGTGTTTTGAAATTTTCCCTCATTGGGAGATGTCAGGAATATAATACCTATTTTTAGAAATGCTTCATATGTAAGTCTTCGAGATGGGTTCTCAAGTGAGGGAGAGTTTGTAATTTTTCTTCTGAGGTAAATGTTGCCCTTTAGCTTGGGAAGCTGAAAAGTTCAGAAGAGTAATAAAAAAAACTCATACTCTTGATGATGCTGTGTATATAGTGTTATTCTTAGTGAAAATATTGGAAGTAATTCTAAAATGGGATTCAGAAGCAATGTTATTAAGTGCTCCATCGATACTAAGTTACTATGGGATAACAGAGACACAACAAATGTGTAAATGATAAACAAACTGAAGATCAGAATTGCAATATATTATCTGAAGAAAAAGTCAAACTTAAAGTTTTAGGTCCGGTGATCCTTCCTCAGAACTGATGGTAGCTGGGAAAACATCAGTTTATATGCAGAAAATAGGGAGGGGGATGGGGTAGGGCGGAAATGATAGGATCAAATGCAAGGAATGACAGTGACATTAATGTCGGTGGACAAGAAGAAAGATTGCGATGGAAATCCTGTTGGGGAGAGGAGCAGAACTTCTTCAAGGTGGGCATATCTAGAAAAAAGTAGCATTGAGTTAAATACTAATTAAAAACAAAAGAACTATGGATGCTGTAAATCCTATCGTTTACTCCCCACGCCATCCCCTTCCCTATTTTCTGGATATAAACCAACATTTTCCAAGCTACCATCAGTTCTGAGGAAGGGTCACCAGACCCGAAACATTAACTCGGATTTTTTTTATCACAGATGCTGCCAAACCTGCTGAACTTTTCCAGCAACTTCTATTTTTGTTCCTGATTTACAGCATCTGCAGTTCTTTCGGTTTTCATTTATATTGCAATGTATAATGTTGTCATTATTAATAATTTGCTTTGATGGTTTTATTTATAGATTTACTAAAAAAGGGAATCAGTTATCATCTACTATGGTCTGAAGAGATGTCTGAGATCTCATGGAAAAAGAGACAGGTGGTGGGCATATTAATTAAGGTTCAATTGGTTGTGAATTGATTATACAAATAGAGGTAGCTCTGACACAGAAGGCTGTGAGTTTCATGATGAATGATTCAGTTGGAAGGGGAGGGCTCTCTAAACATGCTGCTCTAGAATTTTTGAAAGCAAGCACAAAGTAACAATACAGATTATCTTTTGGTGTATACAGCCAACATGCCCACTCCCAGATTTAAAGGTAGGGTGTTTGGGTTGCCTAAGTGCCTAAAGCTTGTCTTTAATTGTTACAGATAGTTATTTGTTGCTACAATTAAGGGGTGAGCAAAAGACAAAGTCTGTCCAACATGTGAAGATAGCCTCTGGGCAAGAGACCTGTAGGTTGGTGAAAGTAAAATGTTCACTTAATGGATATAATGCATTCAGTGGCTTTTGTTTCACAGATATTGTGATATTGCATGAGGATTGGGATGTTTGGTTTTACTGGATCGGTACATGAAGTGATCAGTGCAAAAGAAATTTAGACTGTCTACTTTTAAAGGTGGGTGTAAGTAGTGGTGTAATGTAGTATAGACTGAAGGGACTGGGGTCTTAAACTATGAGATGTAGGTGAATGACCAAAGGTACTATTTCTCCTCTTGATGCAGCTAGACCATTAATGCAGGAAGTCATTCAGCCCTTGTCTCTAAATCTATTGGCATTTCTCTTGAATGTAGTCAATGACTGAAGTTCCACAGCCACCTCTGTAGAGAATTCCAAAGATTCAGTACCCTCTCAAAAATAAATTCCCTGTCTCCAGTCTTAAACAATTTGCTCCTTAGTTTCAGAATATGAATCTTGGTTCTAGGCCTCACAGCTAGAGAAAACTTCCTTTCTGTTTCTACCACATTAATAATTGTTTTAAATGAGATTAACTCTTAATCCAAACTTGAGTTAATACAGAGCATGGGGCTGGATGAACACAGCAGGTCAAGCAGCATCATAGGAGCAGGAAAACTTGACGTTTCAGGCCTAAACCCTTCATCAGAAA
>JAHRHZ010000087.1:21263133-21300409 GCA_024137785.1 Ginglymostoma cirratum
GGGTTTAGGCCTGAAACGTCAAGTTTTCCTGCTCCTATGATGCTGCTTGACCTGCTGTGTTCATCCAGCCCCATGCTTGTTATCTCGGATTCTCCAGCATCTGCAGTACCTTTTATCTTTGAGTTAATACAGATCTGGTCTCTTCATAGGATGGCTCCACTATGCCAGGAATTAATCTGGTGAACATCTACTGCATTTTGTCTGGTATTTATCACCTTTTCACTGTGTGCTGTTTTGGTTATCAGATCTACTACTTCAGATACGGTCAAGCCAAATTTTTTTTTAAAAAATATTTTCAAATCAACCTGTTCAGAGATGTTGTTCCACACATTTGGAGCAGATGGGGCTTGAACCCAGGCCTCCTGCCCTAGAGGTAGGAATACTATTGCTGTTACAAAAGCCCTTCACACAAATGTTATCCAACTTTAAGTAAAATCTTTGTTTCAGTAACTAAATATCTTGTGATAAAGGCCAAAATACATTTTGTTCCTAATGGCATGTTGCATTCTGCATTTAACTTTTAGTGACTGGTAATTTAAAATATAAGTCCCAATCTTTTAAAAGAACAGGCAACAGATGGCATTACCAGTGATACCTACATCCCATGCCTCTTTTAAAATCATGCTTGCTGTGCAGCTTGGAAATGCTGAACACTGAAGTCTAAATTTATCAAATCATTGACCTAGTGACTTGACGTCAGAGTTTCATTCATTCATTCATGTAATGGCACTCTCTCTGACCATCACCATCCAGAAGCTGTTTTCAGATTAATGTTCCTGGTTAAAGTTTTGATGAGTTGCTTTGCAGGATTTGTATGCTTGAGTGAGAAGGACTTGATGATCTTGGGTATATTTGTGTTTTACAGTAAGATTATTCTACAACATTATATGCAACAACTTTTTGAGAAAAAGCTTTAATACTATTATTGTGGAGTATTATAAGCCAATGCTCAGCCTTTTGTACAAATTGTTTTTAGCTCCTTAATTGCTGTTTGCCTTAAGCTGTACTTCACTCTGAAGTTCTATGCTCTTGGAAAATGAAACTACACATACCAAAAATCAATCAATACATTACATTGCCAAATACTGTCACATTAATTTAAACTTACACCTGTAATATGTGTTCTAGTTAAAATGCTTCAAATAATATAAGGCTGCATCTCCATGTCCGTCCTTGCCTGTTATTCATTTCAAAGAACCTGATCTTTAAACTGGCCAGTAATCACTTAAATTCTCATCTAGGCTTATGATCACATAAGAATGAAACTCTAATTATAAGAAAACATAGGATTAAAAGTAAATTTTAATGGGGTAAGAGGTGGCAACTATTGTCCATCTGAAGTTTTCTTCAACCAGTTTGATCCTTGTGTAATGATTTTAGGAAGAGGCTGCAGGCAGAATAGTTGCTGATTTAATGGCATGAGTAGTATTATGGATTTCTTGGTTTGATAAGTCATGAGGCAAATACAATATAAGCCTCCTTGTTTTTTCCTATGATTAGTTAGTTAATTTCAGTCTCCTTTTAAGAACCACCTGCAATGCCTTGATTAAGGATGCTTTCATGAAATGTACCAAGCGATTTTTAAAAAAATAAATAAAATTAGGACAATTTTGTACACTGCTGTTATTCATCTGAATGAGAGAATTGAATGTTACTTAATTAGTTCAATTATTGATTTTGTAAATTATTGTGCATTAAATTATACAGCAATTAAAATATGAATGAAACTTCTGACATGATTTATAATATCATTACATAGAATCCCTACAGTGTGGAAACAGGCCCTTCGGCCCCACAAGTCCACACTGAACCTCAGAGCATCCCACCCAGACCCATCCCCCGATAACCCACCTAATCTACACCTCCCTGAACACAATGGGCAATTTAGCATAGCCAAACAACCTAACCTGCACATCTTTGGCCTGTGGGAGGAAACCGGAGCAGACGTGGGGAGAATGTGCAAACTCCACACAGACAGTCGCCCGAGGGTGGAATCAAACTCAGGTCTCTGGTGCTGTGAGGCAGCAGTGCTAGCCGCCCATCTGAAAGGGTTACATCCACATTATGTTGACTTATTTTCAGTGGTATCTGCAACTGTACAATTAGTGAAAGAAACCTATTCACACATGTCTACTGCAAACATTCCACTTTAACATTCAGCATCTTGACATTAATAACTAACAAGAGCAGACGTGATTACAATACAATAATAAAACAGTCATGAAAAAAGGCTGTGCTGAGTGTTTCTTATCTCAGCACTCTCCATATACTTATATGAAATTGGCCAATTAACAAACAACAGAAGTATGTCATTCGAGCAAGAGAAGTGAAGGATTGTGGAAAATTGTACACTTCCTGCTGGTCCAACCTGCCTTTCAAGTATTAACTACCTGTAAAGGACAAATTGATAGCCACTGTGACAAGGCTCAGCCTTATAATTATGCAAAATTCCACCATCATTTGCAGTTGAATTTGCAATGCGTTAAAAGATCTGACCAAAATATGTACATTCTATACCCTCTCCAGAATTTAGCTTTGATTAGATGCCTTTTTTTTTGTTTGGCAATTTGAATTGTCAAACATGAGTGATATCCAAAGCACTCCTTTCCTCCAATCTGTGTTGAATTAATGATTTTTATAACACATCTAACAATTCTGTAAAAACCAGAAAAGTACTTTGCAGTTAAATATTGTCAGCTCTTTTCGGCAGAACTATGTTCCGCAATTTGTTTCCATTTAAGAACAGTTGTTCTAAATGTTGCTTATGTTACAATACCACCCTTCTTAAATTGCCAAACCCAAGCAGTAGTTATGAAATGATTACATATCAGTGGAAATTTTAAACATATTTGAAATGCTTTTTCAGAAGATCTACTTAATGAAGAAAAACATTTTACTTCATGTTGTTTTTCTCATTGTAACGTATCTTAAGCTCTGTTCACCAATGTGTTCCTTATGACTTGTACTCTGCAACTACAGCCACTGCTTCAATTGATACGTTTGTGATCGAATCACCAAAATATTGATTGCCATATTATTTTACCTAGGAACTCCATTTCCCTCCTTAAAGAATCCTCAGGAGTGTTTCAAAAGGTCACTTGCATTTTAATGTCCTGTCCAGATTAATTGTCTGCTTCCAGCCTCTGATGTGGAAAGAGAGCAGAATCTTAAAAAGGGCCACATATTTAAGACAGATGAGGAATTTCTTCTCTGAAGGCTGTAAATCTGTGCAATCCTTTTACCACAGAGGGGTTTTGAGGTTCACTCAGTATATTCAAGGCTGAGATAGATGTGCTTAATCAGTAAGGGAACCAAGGGTTATGGGGAAAAGGGAGGAAAGTGAAGTTGATCAGCCATGAGTTCAGTAAATTCTGAAGCATATACAATAGGCTGAATGGCCTACCTTTGTTCCTATGTTGTATGGTTTTAGCATTCTTCACGTTGTTATAAAGAAAAATGCCTCAATTCATTTGACTTGGGTGTGCAGAGATGTGTGAAATCCCAGCTTCTATCTTTACAAATAGCTGCCCGATTTTTTTTCAATTTTGGACAGGTTGGATTAGATGTTGGGGTGGGTAAGCTAGGAAGACTTGAAGAGATGCTTATTATTGAGGGTGGGTGGTGGTGGGGCACTGGTGAGGGACATCTTGGCATTCTATGTCAGTTTAAAAGTTCTTTGACAGCTTGACCATTCCCACGAGTTTGCACAGACTTTAAGCACAAGCTATCTACCTTTATCAGTCACAAAGAAGACATGGTCACTTGCCAACATATGCCTTATCGCCTCAAAGGTGCCCCAGGACCAAATGCAAAGGGGTACGTAATCTCTCCAAAAGGACAACTTTGCTATTAAATGATTTCACAAGTTGGCCTAATTTACACACTACTTGTTTCAGAGGCCTACCTCCTCTAAATGACACAAGTGAAGGCACTTCAACTTAAAGTTGCCTCCATGAAGCAAAATGTGCAAATATTGAGCTTATTCTATTCCTACTTCGAGAAAACCTTAACAGAAATTAAGACTTTGTTTTTCAAAGGGAATATTGAATGCCTCATTGTTATTGATTCCATACTTGACACTTGGGTTCTTCCATGTTCATAATTTCTGAGGTGAGGTTAGGTTAACAAGATTGAAATTTGTGCCCAAAAGCAGAACTAAAATTTCTGGAAAATGCTGTTATGTTTGGCATACCAAAGCAGCTGTCCAACATAGTGGAAATCTAGATTAAAGTGTTAATTTTCCATTCACTTACAGGGAAATCTGTGTGGGTGTCACAGTGATAGATGCAGATTTCCTGTGTCAGAATTAATATGGAATAAGCTTAAAAATGGCAGCAGGGCCCAATTCCAGGATTTGTATGCAATTCCCATTTCTAGCAATGCTTTTCCACAATGGGATAAGAATTGGGATATTGAGCATGCACACTCCTGACCTTGTATGCTCTATTCTGAGTGGGTATTTCAGACATTCCACTAGTGTGGAGGAGTCAGGCCCATTGTTTTTGCTGAGTCCAACTGTCAAGTATGAGATCAATAACGTTGAGACATCAATTTCCTAAACTTCTGTTAAGCTTGTCAATCAAACACAGTCATTGATATCTCCACTGAGGAAATTTTCAAACTACCTCACATCTCTTAATCTAGTCTAGACATACACACTCATTCAAGTAACGTGCTGCCCTGGCAGGTGCTTTCAAGTGATTATTGTATCAATGCTAAGGATGTAGGTGTGAGAAAGAATGTTGCTGTTGGACTATTTGTCACTGAATTTGGAGTCTTTTGTAAAGACACCATAGCTGATGCTTCTAGTGCTTTGAGATGAATGTTGAGAAGAGCCTCAACAAAGGCCGATGTACAAATGTTAAAAAAAATTCCAGTACCTCTGCATTTGATCTTAATCAAAAATGTTGCCATGCTACAGAAACTAATTGGAAGAACATCTTAGTTTTACAAATATTTGTTGAAAGTTGCACTTTCTCATATGTTCCTGAGAAGGGATCAACAATGACTTGATCCAAACGTGCAGAGTACTTGCAGACGACATTTGCATACTGCAATTCAATAATTGCAGTTTGAGTAGCTTTGGTTTTGATTTGAAGATACAAGATATTGAAAAGTTTCCTGTCTCTTCTATAGATTATCTTGTTACCTGTGTGTCATTTCCTGGAGGTAAGATGTGGCATTGCAATGAGGAAATTGGAGAAAGAAAGTTGGTGCCTTGTTTGATCTGAGTCTTCACTGAGATAATTTGTGGTGATTGATTAAGGTTTGGCTTTAGAGTGTAGGCAGAGGAAAATAATGCTGAGGGGAGCTGAATTTGAAGAGGATACTATTTAAGCCTTCATAGTGGACTGCTTCAAAGAGATCAAAAGGCCACAATGCTTACTGCTGTTCCTTGCACTTGTTGTTTGGATTTTCCATGCAGTGAAGATCATGTCTGTGGTCTGTCATGGGCAAAAATATATCGCCCCTTTTTGGAGGAATTCCTCGGCTACTTTGAGTAGGTGATTGAGGAGGACGCTTGCAATGATCTTTCCTGTCCCAGGCAACAGGGTACTCAATTGCACTTGTCTCCTATGTAGTCATGATCTCAGTATTGCTAAGATCCCAAGTATATGCTCCTCCTTCCAGATAAGAGATATGAAATTGGTTAGCTGTTCCAAGTTTGGATCTCAACTGTTTCAGAATTCAGCAAGGATTCCATCTGTTCCAGGGATTTGTTAATTTTTCAGCTGTAAAATGGTTTTTCAATTTTTCTTTGGACTAGGGTAGCACTAAGACTATGCTGGATGGAATAACGTGGAGTTGAGTTGAGGATGGTGGAGTTCAAGACAGACTATCAGTTGAATGGTTTTTCAATATCTGTGTTAGCAGGCACTGACTAACTCCATTATTGCTTACTCCACACTTGGTTCTGAACAGGGTAGACCTTTGAACCTTAGTTTCTTCAGTGCTGTCAAGATGCTCTATGGTAAAGCTACCATGGATTTGTTCTGGTTGACCTTGGGGTCAACTAGGCATTATGGAGTACTGTAGCTCTTGATGATTGCAGGTTAAAAGGTTGGTAATGAGACACTGTCTGAGGACTGCTGTCTCTGAGGTCTTTGGCATTATTTTTCTCTTTTGGCATTGCTTCTGTTGTCTCTGCTTCCTGGGGGGCCAGGATGATGGACCACTTATCTACTTGTCAATTTATCTAATTTGATATTTCAGGTCTGATTTTGATTCATGTTCATATCGTTTTTTACATGTGGGGTGATAATTAAAAGCCTGCCAATGACTTTCAGAGTAGGGTCTTGTTCTAACGGCATCCCAAGACAATTGGAGTCCAAGATCTACTGTGAGATATTACATTGTGTGCATGAACGTACACAGATGCTTATGTATTTATAATGAACCGTGAATGACTAACGGACTCAGCTCATCAGGGATATGCTCTCACAGCTTGACAGGAAATTCCTCACCCCATACCTGTTTCTGATGAAAAATCTGGTCAACAGTCTGGCACAATTCTTGTAAGTACTTTTTCACTTTCTCTGGTCTTTTTCTAATGTGGAGACTTGATTTATGCGCACAATATAATACCAGAGTCTGAAACAATTTTAACATCACTTTTGATTGTCATATCCACAGAAATAAATCCCAAGTTTTTCAATAACTTTGGGTCATTTTCCATTTGCAAAAGTGGCCAATGTTTACCTTTCCAAAGCACACTTTACAATATGCTTAAATATTAATATTGTTTTGCATGTTGATATGGATGTACTTTGTTTCATCTGTGCATTAGATAGCAATTTTTCAAATATCTATATCCTGCCACATTAATGCATTAAGCAAGACATTAGGCAAATAGTCCCCACATCTGCAATGTTCTGTCTTCAAGCTGTAGACAAATTGTTAATGTTGCTACATTAAGCTGGCATAGAGCAGCTAGGATAAGAATATACATGCATTTTTAAACAGAAATATCTGCTTTCAGTTTAAATGCAAGTCTCTAAAGACTTGGGTTGTTGACAGAACTGAACCATGCACTCAGAAAATAGTTAAAAACTCTTTACAGTGGCATACACTGAAATGAGCAGTCTCATCTGTTAGTGTGCAGGCAGCTATTCTCACCTGATGCTGGGTCCTTCACACCATTACAGGTGATCTGATAAAAATCTCAGGCAACCCTCCATCTTCAATTTACACAAGTCAGTTCACAGCTGCTTTGCTCAGGGCAGCAAATTATAAATTCTCATTTCTTGGTATAACACAGCAAAAGACAAAGATGTTAGAATTTAATTCTGAGATAGTAGGAACTGCAGATGCTGGAGAATCTGAGATACCAAGGTGTAGATCTGGGTGAACACAGCAGGCCAAGCAGCATCAGAGGAGCAGGAAGGCTGACGTTTCAGGCCTAGATCCTCCTTCAGCCATTTCTGAAGAAGGATCTAGGCCCGAAACGTCAGCCTTCCTGCTTCTCTGCTGCTTGGCCTGCCGTGTTCATCCAGCTCTACACCTTGCTATCTTAGAAGTTCATTGTTTTTGTTTGCTTCTGCCTCATTTCCAGCTCCATTCCCACACCATGGTGCTTGTCTCTAAACTGTCCTTTAAAATCATCTAAGAAAGCCACTCATTTGTATTAGACTGCTACCAGGAGTTTGTGTCCACCATAGCTTCTCAGAGGGTTACATGGACTTTTCTTTTTGAAAGGTATATTATAATAGTTCAGAAGAAGTGAGGAAGAGAATTTGTTGTTCCAATTTTGGATATTCCAAGTCCAATTTTCCAACCGTGCCCCTTTACCTGCCTCACTGACAAGAGTTCTTGAAGTTTTTTGTACATGAACTGGTTGTAGCACCTAAAGCATGGGTGACAAGAAGCTTTGAGTTGTAACTAGTAGAGTTATATGCCTATGGGTCATAATTGTTTACCTGCAGCTAAAATCTACTTATTTGTAGTAGGTATAATTTTTATGTATCAAAACCTAGCATGTGATTTCTGTTGATAAAATGCTTCTGCTGAAGACTTTCTTTACTTGATATCATACCTTAAACTAATGCTAATAAGTGAAATTTGTCACAGTGAACCAACCGGAAGCATTTAGGATGGTTCTGAAAGGCACAAGTACAACATATACCAATGTACAACGGCAATCATACCCCCCCCTTCCCCGCAGAAGTTAGACCGTTTTTTCCCCTCTGAGTCACAGGCATGATGTATTTAATTCATTACTAAAATGATGTCCTTCCTGATTGGATGCCTCCTTGTTACTGACCTGATTGATGACATTTAATGGTGAGGAGTCATCCAGATCTGTTCTAATGAATGTGATCAGCCTGACAACTCACATTCAGTTGTCTAGTCCTGAGATGCAAGCCACAAACAATTGTTCTGCTGTGGAGATAAGGAAAACGAATGTTAATTTTGAACAAAAAATGGTGCAGCAGCAGCTTGTAAGGTCCCGACTCCCTAATTGTACTACCTTTTTAGATGTTGTGCTAAATCCAGTTTGATGTTTTAAAAATGTTGAGGTGTACAAACTTAAATTGATTGTAATGCACAGCTGATGAGGGAAGCATGTTTCTCCTGCTTTCCCACCAGAGTGGGAGCCATTCTCTGTGGGAGTGTTAGCTTCTGCTGTTACCATGGAGATCTGTGAAGGCAGCAAATAGGCAGTATCAACTTTCAACATTTACGTTATACCAAGCACAGTTCATCCAGTGGCAGGATTGCATTTTTCTTTGGATCTATTGACAATATCAGGATCAAGGCACTAACAATGCTACAGACAGATACAGACATCTAGCATTCTATACATATCTTTATGTAAAAATACTTTAGCCCTAATTACCTGCCTCCGGATCAGGCATTTCTTTATTCCTATTCAGTTTGCACAAATTATTGCTTTTCATATACATGGATGCTGAAATTCTTTTTTATAAAAATCACTTCACTCTGGAAACAAACTTAATTGATTTAAAATTATTTTCTTCTGATAATTTTTGACTTGTAAGGTTGAACATTTTCAATAGCTTGCAAATTCCAGTTCTGATTTATGCCGAATAGGTGCGAACAATATTCTGCAGTAAGTGTAATCTTTGAATAATCACAATGGAATGGTGAAAATACAGATCACTAACAACCAGTGGTACACTGCAAGTAAAACATTTTTGTTTCCCTGAGTAATACTAGTTGGCAAATCAATATCACAGATCAAGTCAGTTCTGTAGAGGAAATGACAGTATTCAGGATCAAGACTTCATACACTCGCTTTCTTTTACAAAATGCTGCTGGTAACTAGGAGACAGTTCCAAGCTGTGCTATTATTTCTGCATTCAGATAATGCTTAAAGAATGCTTAGACTTCATTTTGTGGGTCCGTTAGTAGTTGAATGTAAGACTTGGTAATTCTCCAATATTTTGAAATTGCTACTGTAAATATTCAGAGAACACCTCTGTTCAAAACTTCACATCAAAACTGAAAGTAAGAAATAATTGGCTGTTATTTCTGCTCCTAACAGTCATTTAGATGTTTCTTATTAACCCTTTCAAAGCAGAATTTACATATGGAGCATGCATGAATTTCCAGTTTTGTAATATTTTAAATAGAAATTAAAATAATTAGAACTACAGAATATTTACTTGGCACCCTCTGAATAGGGTGATGTATTCTCATCATAATTGTACCATTTTATGAAGTTTGCAAATGATTTAACTGGTTGTTATATTCAACTATGGAAAAGTTGTCATGTTCAATTATGTGAAAGGCTAAACACTTTGGATTGTTGTTGTGCAAAAAGGAAGACTACTGAATAAAACGGCTTTGCAATTTTGTTAACAAGGTTCATCAGCATAAGGTCACTTGTTGGCAATGGAGAAAGAAAAACCCTTGAGTCTTTGGCAAGCAAAAGCAGGTTAGGTCTTTGTGCTAAAGACTCTGAGCTGAATCTTGGTCAAAAAGTGTAAGCCCAAATTTGTTTGTTTTTGCTGGTTTTCTTGTTGCATGGCTCAGCATGTTTTCTCATTGTATCTTATCAAACTCCCCTCTTTATTCTGATCCCATATGCTGTTCCAAGAACAACTCCTCGCTCGGCCAATATCTCAGAATTCACTGGCATCTCTTTCTGCCATCTTTAAAAGGTTGCTGTGCACCTGGATGAGCTTGTGTTAGAAGCTGCCGTGCTCAGTCAAGGACATTTGCAGAATATGTCAGAAAGGGAGAAGATGGCGCTAAAATATTCCAACAGCCTGGATGTTCTGGTCAAGGGTGTCTGTATCTGTCTGTCAATCAGTCATTGGGTCAGTGTCGTCAGGTGTCAAAGAATGGCCAGCAGTACTGTATGAAGGTCAATAACCTCAGTTGTGCCAGGATAATTGCCACATTCTTCTATCTGCTGCCTCATCCTTAGTCTATCTCTGATCTCTGCACCACTTTTCATCAAGACACATACTCTGCTACTCTACCACTTGCAACATCTTCCCTCATCTGCTCTCACCCCTACCAACCGCCCACATTAACCTGCTTGACCTCTGCTGCAGGCTTACTCTACTGGATCACTGAACACCTTTCCACCATCTGCACCAGTGCTAATGGCTGTTCCACCCACTTTCATCTCATTCACTTCCTCCCTTTCTCTCATGATAGGAGAAGGGGCAAGAAGTGCCTGTCTGAGTTTAGTCCATATTAAAGAGAATCCTGGCTCTTGCAGGAAAAGATTAGGACTGCTCCTGTAAAGATACAAAAATATTTATGTCCTGCCAATGGAGTAAATAACAATCTTCTACTGTAATCCTTACAGTAACTTCACTATCAGTCTCAATCTTTACCTATCAAATCTAACCATTGGCTACCACACCCCACTCTTTGTATTTTGCAGGAACTGCCAACATGTCTGCCACCTCTGCAGTGCAAGAGCTGCTTGCCCCAAAAGTCATTAACTTGACCACTGAGAGCAAGATCATGAGCCTTCAGAGGAAGTACCAGCAGGACTGCCTGCTGCACCCCCTATAAATCAGATACTGACACTTTAGCAGGAAGGTTAGGCTGAGAAAGTGTGGGAGCACAATCTGTTGAGCACCTCACTGAGCTCCACACTGGTCAAGCTGGCACTCTGAAGGCTTCTGGAGACCAAGCACCTGCTCAGCCCCAGGCAAGAGACCCAGTGGTGTTGGCAATCAGGGACTTGGTCCATTGCACCAAGAGAAACAGGAACAGCAGACAGGAATGTGGGACACAATGGCCCACATGGCTCAAAGATGTAGCGGTGAGTCATACTGCTGTCTATCTGCCTCCGTGGATAAGTTAGGACTGTCATGGAAAGACATCCAGAAAGCACAAGGTTTGTTCAAGTCGTGCATGTACCTGTAATCCTGTGCCCCAGCCACTGGTCCTCAGGACTGAGGGCACAGCAACAGGGATGGGAAACTGGCCCATACTCCAGTTGCTCCTTTCTCTCAGGGAGGCATGATGGTGCTAGGAGGCATCCACACACACAGCCCCCTTAGAGGTCTTCTTTCAAGATGTTCCAGAGGTGACTGAGCCCTTAATCTCTGCTCTACCTGGTCCCCTCAAGTTTGGAAGTCTACACTGAGGCAGGTCAACTTGCATCTGGCAACGTAATCTTCAATATGACCAGCCTGTGCAGATACAAGCATCCCTGGGGCTTCCATCAATCTTCTAAAGTCAGCAGGCTCCCTCCACCTCTGTAGAACCAGTGAGCACACTAAGACCTAGTGGAAGACAGATGAAGACAACTTTATTGAGGGCTCTTCAGTGGCACTGGTCACAGTGCACTGTACATCATTTGGCACTAGTTTATAAATGGCACTGCTCTCACCCTGCATGTGGTTGTTCATCTGTTTTCTCAAATGCTGGAATAAGACATGAGTCATAACTATTTGACTACCGACAACATACCATGAATGGAAGTCTGTTGTGAGACTCTTCAGCATTTGGAAATCGGGAACAAGACATCATCTCAATTAGTTTTGCTGACATCTTTAACCCTTGTCCCACAACATCCCTATTCTTTGCTGGTGTGAATAATTTAGTACGGTGCACAAAGATATGAAGCAAACAGGGTGCAATGTATTAAGATTGCCAGCGATTAGGAACCCTGCAGGTCTGTGTTCAGTGTTCTTCCATTAGAAAAGCCCTAAAATTAAATCCTGAAGCTTTCTCCCTCAGATTGTGACGACTTATCCTAACTACTTCTTTGACTTTCAGCACAATGGAAGATGACAGTGAATGCTTCTCAGCCAATGGCTTCAAGACTCTACCTTTTCCGGTGAGCCCTCAAAAATCCAAATGACCTTCCTGGTAGCCCTTCGTGAAAAGCTGATTGGCTTTGCACCTTCCTAGATCCCTGTCCAAACTGTGTACATGAGCTTATGCAGCCCTCATAACATCCTCCCATAACTCCCCCATAACTTCTACCTCCAATCTCCTGCAGCACCTGGCATACACAATGACTGGGCCAAACATGGTTAGAAACTGCACCCAGGACACTACCCTGAGGAACTCCTGCAGAGGTATCCTGGAGCTGAGATGACTGACCTCCAATGGCATGACCATCTTCCTATGTGCCAGGTGTATTTCCATCTGCCAGAGTTTGCTTCCTGATACCCATTGATTCCAGTTCTACTCAGTCAAATGTAGCCTTGATGTCAAGGGCTGTCACTCTCACCTCACCTCGAGTTCAGCTCTTTTGTTCATATTTGAACCAAGGCTGTAATAAGATCAGGAATTGAGCGGCACTGGTAGAACCCAAACTCTGCAGGTACCGCTTGAGAGCACTGTTGATGAAACCTCCCATCACTTTACTGATGATTAAGAAGACTGACGGGGCAATAACTGGCTGGGTTGGATTTGTCCTGCTTTTTGTGTACAAGATCAACTTGGGCAATTTTCCACACTGTTGGGTAGATGCCAGAATTGTAATTGTAGAGGAACAGCTTGGCTTGGGAAGCAGTGAGTTCTGGTGCAGAAGTCTTTAGTACTATTGCCGGAATGCTGTCAGGGTCTGTAGCCTTTGAAGTATCCAGTGTCACCAACCACATTTTGATGCATGGCAGGAGCTGAATGCATGGCTTGTTTCCTGCAGCGATTGGTGGATCAAGAATGGGCTGGTGAAGCAGCAGCAGCAGTGAGATCAGCCCAGAGTGGGATGCTGGTGGCAGCATATTATGGTCTGGAAAGCCAGCAGCAGGATTGCAGCAGTGGAAAGGAAAGTTGGACTCTCAGATTATCTCTTTTGCTTCTCTTATTCTGAGTTAATGCGAATGGTGCCTTGTATGTAAGGTGAAAGTACACTTCACTCTGTTTACATTGAATCACTTGTCATGTGTATTCAATTCAAATGATTCAATTCAATATTGCACGGAACAAATCAAATTGGCTGAGGACTGACATCTGTAATGGTGGGCACCACGGGAGGAGGCTGAGATGGATCACCCCCTTGGCACTTCTGGTGCAAGAATGCTGTAAAAGTGAGTTGTTTTAATTGTCCACCATCCTTCACAACTAGACGTAGCAGGACTGCAGAGTTTAGGTCTGATCTACTGGTTGTCTATCACTTACACAGGTTGTACTGTTTGGCTTTGCTAGGTTGACACCTCGTCTTCAGGTATGCCCGGTGCTGCTACTGGCATGCCCTCCTGCTTTCTGCACTGAACCAGGGTTGATCCCCTGGCTTGATGGTAATGGTTGAGCAGGGGATATGCCGGACCATGAGGTTACAGATTATGCTGGAGTTCAATTCTGATGATGGTGACCTACAGCAACACATGGAAACCCAGTCTTGAGTTGCTAGATCTGTTCAAAGTCTGTCCCATTTAGCACTGTTAGTGCCACACAACACAATGGAGGGTTATTCTCAACATGAAGGTGGGACGTCATCTCCCCAAGGATTGTGTGATGGTCACTCTTGCTGATACTGTCATGAACAGATGTTTCTGCAGTTGGTAGATTGGTAAGGATGAAGTCAAGTATGTTTTTCCCTCTTGGGGTATCTCTCCACCTGCTGCAGAGCCAGTCTAGCAGCTGTGTCCTTTAGGACCTGACCAGCTCGGTCAGTAGTACTGCTGCTGATTGACCCTTGGTGGATATTGAAATTCCCCACCCAGAGTACATTTTGTGCCCTTACCATCCCTCCAAGCTTCCTCCTAAATGTTGCTCAACAGGGAGGATAACAAATGATCAGCTGAGGGTGGGTGGTACACGTAATCAGGAGGTTTCCTTGCCCACGTCTAACCTGAAGCCATGAGACTTCAAGAGGTCTGGAGTCCATGTTGAGGACTCCCAGGCCAACTCCCTCCCAACTGTATATCACTCCTACCTCTGCAGGGTCTGTCCTGGGATATATCCAGGGATAGTGACGGTAGTGTCTGGAACATTGCAAAGGTCTGCAAAGCCTAGCCATCATCTACAAGGCACAGTCAAGTATGAGGAAATACTCTCCACTTGCCTGGATGGGTGTAGCTCCAACAACAGTTAAGCTTTACACCACCCAAGATAAAGTAACACATTGATTAGCACCACATCTTTTCCTTCCACCATTGATGCTCCATAGCAACGTGTACGATCTACAAGATGCACTACCTACATTCACCAAAAATCCTTACACAGCACTCTGCAACTGCATGACCACATCTAGAAGGTCAAGGGCAACGGATACATGGGAACACCACCCCCTGCAAGTTCCCCTCCAAACCACCCACCATGCTCACTTGGAAATATATTGCCATTCCTTAACTGTTGCTAGGTCAAAATCCTGGAATTTCCTCCCTAAAGGTATTGTAGATCAACCCACAGCAAGTGGACTGCAACAGCTCAAGAAGGCAGCTCTCCTCTACCTTCACAATGGCAACTAGTGATGGGCAATGAAAATACTGGCCAGCCAGTGACACATGTCCCACGAATGAATAAAACAAAATCCTCCCCAGCATTAATGTCAATGCTATTGGGATTCAAGGACAATTTCAGAGCATCTTTTGAAATATGTTAATCGTTTGAGAGAGAAATTCTGGCAGAGATGGGTTTTTTCCACTATCTAGTCAGTGTCCAGGCCATTGTAGCTAATTTTGCCTTTACATTCATTATCACCCATTTCACACAGTCAATAAACAGTTTACTTTTGATGCTGTACCATTGACTTGAAGGGAAATAAAAACTGTTGTAAAACAAGCTGCCCATTAGCCATTATCCATATTACACATTACAAAGAGTCAAGATCTGCCTCCAGTTAATTTGACCATGAAAACTATCCTGTATATTGAAGAGTGAGCCACAGTACAAAATTACAAGCACAGACATCAGAGTAGAAAAGCATTTGAAAATTCAAAAAAAAAGCTCTACTTGTTTGATCACGTCCTTCAGATGCCCAACAAAGCCTCTGTTTCAGAAAACTCACCTGGGAACCTAAAGGAAAAGAAAGACGTTGACAACAATACTGCAGCTGGTTCAGTGACATAAACTGAGATTTGAAGAGCACCAATATGACACTAGAGGAGGCAAGAGTGTTGACCATGTTCAAGTGAATATATTGATGAAAATCTGATTACGTAGCTGACATTAAAGAAAAGGTGATGTGATTAATGTCAGAATTCCAAGAACGCAGTATAATAAATATGATTTTGTAAAAAAAAAACGTTTTTTTTCTGGTGATTTTTGCTTAAAGGAATCTATCACAAGTGGAAAATAAAATATAAGAAGCATGGCTAGCAAGTTTTTTCAGAAAGCCACAAAATTGCTGCTATAGGGGACAGCAAAGAAGGCTCTCTAAGAGTACGATGGGATCTTAATCAGGTTTGTCATGGGGTAGATAGAGTTTAATCTGGATAAATGCAAGGGTAGGATTCACACAGTTAATGGTAGGGCTATGGGGAGTGTTGTCTAACAGACCTTTTTGTGCAGGTGCAGATACATAGTTCTTTGAAAGTGGTGTTACAGGTAGACGAGATCGTGAAGAAGACATTTGGCATCTGTGCCTTCATCAGTCAAAACATTGAGTACAGGAATTGGAATGTCGTGTTATGGCTGGACAAGACATTTGTAAGTGCATGTGGAGTACTGCATATAATTCTGGTCACCCTGTTATAGGAGCGATATTATTAAACTGGAAAACTTCTTTAAAAAAAATAAATTACAAGGGTGTTACCAAGACTGGAAGGTTGGAGTTATAAGGAGAGGCTGGATAGGCTGAGACTATTTTTCCTGGAGCATAGGAAGCTGAGAGGTGACCTTTATAGAAGTTTATAAAATCACCAGGGGCTTTTCTCCAGGGTAAGGAAGTCCAAAATTTAAAGGGCATAGTTTTAAGGTGAGAGGAGAAACATTTAAAAGTTGCCCATCAAGTCCCTTTTTTCAGAGGACGGTGCATATATGGAATGAGCTGCCAAAGAAAGTGGTAGAGGCAGGTGCATTCACAATATTTAAAAGACTTTTGAACTAGTACATGGATGGGAAAAGTTAAAAGGGAAATGGGCCAAATGCAGGCAAAGAGTTTGTTTCCACGCTATGACTCTGGTTCTTAAGGAACACAAAATGTTTGCATTATTAGATTAATGTCAGGAATTCATTTCTTAAATGTCAATAACTTTTTATTCTTTCAGGCCTGTACCAGCAACATAGGCTGATGAAGATGAGAGATGATGGATCCAGTGAATGACAACTTTATTAGTAATTTGCTTCCTACTGCATGGTCCCACCTTCCCCTCTACTCCTCTTCCAAATTGGATCTTTGCAGATCAGTACCTGCTGACAGCAAGCTCGGAACATCATGATTTGAGTTATCATCCAGTTCACCCTCTAGTGAAAGATCTTGGTTTTCAGGGTTATGTCAAGTGGCAAGATCGATCTCCTAGAACCCATATAACCAGCCATCAATTCTGCTTCAATTGAAACTAATAAATTGAACTAATTAGAGAGGGTACAATAGTTTCAAACATTTCTTAGGTTCACTTAACAGATAAATGGTGAATAAAAACCAAAAGCACTGGGAATGTTGTAAATCAGACGAAAAATATAAATTGCTCATCGAGTCTGGCAGCATCTGTGGAGAGAAATCAGAGTTAACACTTTGGGTCGAGTGACCCTTCTTCAGAACTCCGAGAGTAGGTAAATGGTCAGTGTGTTTTGTACACATCAGTTTATTCAAGACTTGGGACCCATTGTCTGGCTATATGTGTGAAGAAAAATCAGAGTAAATGTTTCAGATCTGGTGACCCTTCCATCCAAAACATTAACTCTGATTCTTCTTTACAAATGCTGCCATACCTGAAACTTTTCCAGCAGCTTCTGTTTTTGTTCCTGATTTACTGCATCCGCATTTCTTTTGTTTTTTATTGAGACCCGTGGTTTCAGGTTGCTCAATTTTTGGCCTTAGCTGGTCAACAATCATTCATTTATTAGCCACCAGGTGGAGTGCTTCATGAGGATAGTGGCTTCCACTTAACGTGGGAAAATGCTCATTGTTCATGTTTACAACAGCTCAGTCACTGTCAGTTGATTTTGAAGAGTCAACAACTAATGTGCTAAAAGAATTTGTGGCTTCAATGATCTAGCTTTGATGAAGGAGAGCTCATTCCAACAGAAGTAAACCTTTATCGAATGAGAATTCAGCAACAGGAAGAATGAATAAACATTTCTGCAACGCCCTGTCTGGAAAAGATTGAGGGGGGGGGAAGAAAGGTGGTTTTGACACGGTGCTATAGAAATGATTACCCTGTTCCCCATTTGCAAAGACAAGGGAGAGTCTAAATCTGGGTGTTTGGCATAAAATTTACTTAAATTTATGACTAATGAATGCTGATATAAGCAAATGTATGAGCTGCCCTTTAATTAGAATTTGACATTATAAAACTGTGAAACTGTGTGCTAAATATGTTTACATGATATTTAAGCTCTATGAAGAATGTAGCAGTATGAAAGCTGAAGTTATTTTAAGGGATCGTGTTGGAATCATGCCACCTAGTGCATTAATAAAGTGCAGTGCAAAAATAATACACAATGTGGAATGATTTCTGCGGTTTATATATAGTCAGGAGATCCTGGCAAATGTTCTTACAGCACATTTAATAAAGTTGTTGGAATGTCAAATTTTAAAATTTATATTATGTTTATCCATGTTCTTTTGAATAACTATATAAACAGTGTGTTGGAGGGCTGTAATCCTGTTCGGGGTTTGGTTCACCGGACCCGAAACGTTAACTCTGATTTTTTTTTCTTCACAGATGCTGCCAGACCTGCTGAGCTTTTCCAGCAACTTCGGTTTTTGTTCCTGAAGCACAACGTCCGCAGTTCTTTCAGTTTTTCTTCAGGGGGTTCGGTTAATGTCCAACATGAAAGAAGTGACGCTAAGTATTTGCTGTTGAATATTGAGTCACACCTTTCTAACACTCAGCTGGTAGTTTTTGTAATTATACAAAATAACTTTAATGGCAGTAAGATAATTTCATGTAAAAGCAAAATATTGTAAATGCTAGAAATCTGAAACAAAAACCACTAGAATCACCGAAGAGACGAGCAGCATCTGGAGCGAGAAACCAAGATAACGTTTCCGGTTCATGATCATCTATCAGAACTGGAGACGAATAGAGATGTGTCAAATATTGAGCAAATACAGGGACTGAGAAAGGATGACGCAGGAAAGAATAAAAGAGAGGATCTGTGATAGGGTGGACAGCAGAAGAGATTAAAGACAAAAGGGACAATGGTGCAACATTAAAGGAAATGTTAATTGGTCGTGCTTAAAAAAAATCTGGGGGAGGCATCACTGGAAAAAAGGGCATCATCAGTAGCTACGATTTTTTAAAATACTGCCATATGATCATTTACATCTACTCAAACAGAAATGTGAACTCAGTTTAATATTTCATCCAAAACGTGACACTTACAACTATGCAGCACCCCCTATGCAGTGCTGCACTAGAGGGTGTGCTGATATCTTTGTGCTTACCCCCTTATTCCAGTAGTTTATGACTCAGGTGAGATTGCTACCAACCAAAACACATCGGTCCTATTTGATCTCTCATAATTCCCTTTCCCCCCTCCTCTAATTGTTAAACTTTTTATATTGGGTTGACATTGACTTGAGTGCTCTAGTTTATACTTCCTATTATCAACTGTGCATTGTTCATTGAAGCCTCTTCCTGTTGGTTACAGATTTATACAGTTGCTTTCACTATTCATATAGGTCCCTGATGCCATGTAGACGATACTATGTGACCTGGCTCTCTCAATACGGCAGTAATCATTACATAAATCAACAAAGAATGTGGGCAAATGTAAATGTAATGAATGTCAGTTACTTACTGCTGACCAGCACAAACAATCCCTTTTAATCTGACAAGTTTCTGTAAGAGGTTTCATCCAACTTCATCTAACCGTATTACTTTATCCTTCTAGTCCCATCTTTGTTACGTACCTTTCTAGCTTCCTCTTTAATCTGTCCATGCTGCTTGCCTCAAATGTGCTGTGGATGTGGTTTACTTGCTTTTCTGAAAGTCAGGGGTGGGAATGTTTAGTGATAACTGATGTGCCATCCTCTTGCCAACCAATTAATTAAGAATTGATATGCAGAGAATGGGTGGGTTTCTCAGCCTATCACAGGCTTGGTAGTCGTGTCCTGAGTTGCCTGAAGTTGCTTGCTAATCAGATTTATGGATTGAGGCTATTCCTCAGTGAATTGAGAAGCAAGAGGTTAAGTGATTTTTTTTATCTTGTTACAGAGTGGGAGTCAAGGGAAAAGGGTGGATCAAGAATCTAGCTTTCAAAGGCTACCCTGTAGCCTTATTTCCAAATGCCTCCCCCCCCCCCCCCACCGTGTTGGAGTTAAATTGAGTTTTTCCTTCTTTCCCAGTGACCAAGTAGGCAGTTTGCCTTGGTTTCCAAATGAGGAAACCAAGTAACTGGAGATGTGACAAATTTAGATCCTTAAGTAGCCATTAGTTTGTGGCAGCTTGAAAACCTGTCGTTGACCTCCTCATCCAGAGATTAATTGGTGCAGTGGGGTAAAGGGAACAAATATCTCTAGTGCCAACTTGCCCAATTATTACCCCTTCTTGCCAGCCCTTTTGCTACCCTTAGGGAGGGGAAAATTCCATCCCGTGTTGTCACGATTTCCACATCTAACCACTCTTTGGCTGGTAATAGGAGATTGCAAAGATCATGTCAATTATAATTTGAACAAACAGTTTTCTCTCAGTAATGTCCATCAATGGTGTCAAACATTTTCCTCTGAATGGCATGACTTATTTATAAAAACTGTGCCTGTAGCTCCCCTTTACCAAATTACTCAGAAACTTGGCTGTCTAGAACACTCACATGAGTCAAACCACATCCTACAGACGACTTAATTAATTTAAGAACACAAGAAGCACTAGTTACTATAAAGTAAATGTTCCTGATCATGTTGGCAGAGTTTACATCTAATCAAGGATTAATCTGTGATTTCATGGAAAAGTTACCAAATCAAATTAGTCCAGACATGACAGTTATTAGTTCTCCAGAATGAGTTCAGAAATAAATAATCTTAGTGTTTTCTGCTGCAATAAAACTAATTGTTTCATTTACATTATGGTCTTCATGTAGTGCTAAGAAGCCACAGTAGATGTCTTGAAGCAGGACTGCATCTGTGTTATGAGGAACACCACTGAGGTTCCTCAGCTTCCTCGATGAAATTTTGATTGGTCTCTAGAAATGCATAGTTTCTTGTTGTGCCTAAGTTATTAGCAATTCATGATTGAGGCTTGTCTTCACTACAACTTGTTGCTACAAAAGGCCATTGTCAGTGGTTGCAGCTTAGGAAAAACTGGCAGGATACACTTTAAGTACCAGATTGTGGATCAAGATCGTTCAGTCTAATAACTATAAAGCTCCAATCATATTGCAGATACATTTTTAGCCAGTAGTGGATCTTGGATTGAGAGTGCAAATAGCTGTTAAGCACCCTGTATTAAAAAAGAAACTTGCATTTATACAGTACCTTTCACAATATCTGTATATCCCAAAGCACTTTATAACCAAATTAACTACTTTTGTGTGGTCACTATTGTGGGTGTGTGTATATATAGGGCATAAAGTAGAATGTCATTTCTACCTGTTATAGTGAAAACAACCAATATCTGCTCTTACTGATTTTCCTACTTGCTTTAAATTCTCAGCAGCCATTGTCACATTACCTAATTTCTTTTTCTTTCATGAACAGAATAAATTGTTACCCAAAGCTTCCTTTGAACTATAAGAACTCCTAAATCTGAAACAAATTTGGTTACACTGCATGCCTTCACTCACCTGCGTATTGAAGTTTGCAGGTTTGTTGGTTTGCTACAGGCAATGTATAGCTTTCCATGGGAGTAAACCAAAAACTGCATTTATCTCCACGTCATTATTTCTGTTCTTCACTCCTTTAGTGAAAGGACTAAGAAATAATAACCGAGGCCCCTGGGGAGAATGCAGGCCACAAAAAAATGGGGTCAGGGAGATGATGTAAGCAGCCTGCAGGCAGATTCTTCTCTATACACAGATCTGTGCACTATCCAGGTCTCACTGAAGGTAGACCTATTTATGCAAAGTGTTCAATTGCATTGTTTTTCATTAAAACAGCGAATAAATAAAATTGGATCATCTTGATAGAAATTCAATATATGACAATTTATTTTTTTTCAGAAAGAAATTATAAATAATGCATACCTTGATTTATTGTAAAGGGGGGCTTTTTACAGAAACCTATTTCCATGTGAACTACACTGGATATGGGCCTGTAAGATATATGTATCAAAAGCTTTCGATCAACAATTAACATTGGAAATTGTTCCTCCAGCATCTGTGCTCAAATGTTATAGATGTTAAACACAACAGCTTACATCCAGCTTTATATGTATTTTGAGTGGCAGCAAGGAAAAATGTAAATCAGAACCCTCCCATATTTATATAAAAACATTTGATCCTTTGAGTCCTGAAATTAATATTTTATAGTAGAGTGCATGGATATGAGGTTCAATAATTCAATGCACAAGATAATTAAATATTGAGAATCTGCTTATTTTTGTTATTACTGAAATAAATGCAAATAAACAAACACGCTTTGCTTTGGTTTTGCACTTGTTATATGCTAAATTAATTGCAACAAACTTGCTGCACTCATCAAAAGATTTAGCTATTTATGCTGCTGATGAAGTAATTACATATATTTGACAGATGCAATGATTAATAGTTTGAGAACAACTCACAGCTATACTTTTTTTGGTATCCAGATTTCCTGTGCTAAATTTCACAAAGATGAAGCCTTCAAGTTTGGATTGCTTTGAGTCAGGCTTCATGCAGCAAATAAAGTAAATCTACACTCTCTAATGTACATTTTAAGCAGGAACATGAATCACAATATCAAATGCAGTCCTGTAAGATATGTTTCACAAAGCTTTTGATCAACAATTAACATTAGGAATTTTTCGTCCATCTGTGCTCCAAGATGTTAAACACAATGGTTTACGTCCAACTTTACATGTATTTTGAGTGATTGGCAGCAATGAAAACTATAAATCAAAACCCTCCCATATTTATATAAAAAACATTTGATTCTTTGAATCCTGAAATTCATATTTTGTTTACAGCCAATTGTAAAATAGCTTTTCTATAATTTTCAATTCGTTGTTTCAATTTATCTATTTTATGCACTGAGCTTTCCATGAAACTGTGAAATATTGCAAAAGGTTTCTTTTTATTTAAGAAGCTAACAATAGTATTCGCGTAGATCCTTGACAGAATCCTAAATCTTTGGCATCAGAGCATTATGCTTGAGCCAGTAACTTCACTCTAGTAGACGTGAACCCTTTGACACCGGCCCTTCAGTGAGTGAGAATGGTGGTACATTCCGTGAAGCAGCAATGATCGAGTATCAGCTGATGCGTTCCCACTGTGACATACCGTCTTACTGTCTCTCCCTCACTTTGTAGGTGGAATAAGCCTTGCTGCTAGCCCCTGGGCCGGGAGGTTTAAGCAGATGCTGAGCTGTGGATAAACTGAGAGCGGGAGAAACTGCATTTGGAGCTGGAGTACAGTGCTGACATATTATTCAGTTACTGAGCTGAGCAGAAAAGTAATGGCTTCAAATTTTAATGACATTGTCAAGCAGGGATATGTGAAGATTCGTAGCAGACGCTTAGGGGTGAGCATTTTTCTTTAATGCTTTGTTCTTTACGTCAAAGCATTGTCTTTGTGTCAATATTTACAACGGAGTAGATGTCATTAGTAATAAGTGCAGCTCAGGTACTAGCTGTTAGAGTAGATTAGCAACAAGGGATTATATCCAGAGTTTATAATCATATCATAAACACTGTACTTGTTTGGCTTTTTAATTTCATTGTGCAACATTATTGTACATTATAATAAGAAACATCCTTGAGGAACAGTTTTGTTTATGATTTTGGAAAAGTTACTCTTTATACTGCTTTTGTTATAATTTGAACATATAAACTTAATTATTTGATGACAGAAGGGTGTCCCAAAAAGAAAATTGTTGAAATAAAGTAAATAAAACATTATCTAGTGAGTGAAGTGAAACAGTATGTGTAAAATTAATATTTATCTTACGCTTGGTTGTAATCATTCAAAACGAATGGTTTTACTTCCAAGTCTGTGAAAGAGTAGAGTACAATGAAGGAAAGTTTCTTGTTCAAAATAAATAATGCTTTACCAGAGCATAATAATGAAATTGACTAGTGAAATGACGGTACTGATTATTTCTCTTCACTTTTTAAAATGTATTTAAAATTCATTGTAGTGTACATTGTTTGAAGTTGCATCAGATTGTGGTATGTATTAAGTGGCAACACTACAGCTGACTGTGCAATACGTCCTTTTATATCAATGTATTTGAAATGATTACTAAAATATTGTTCCTATTCTTGTTTGGAAGAGCTTGCATCTATATTGCGTTTCCTGTTGTGTGAATTATTGGCGACTTGTAATATTGATAAATCCCTGACATAATGAGATGAAGAAACCTCCTTAATATACATTAAGCAATCTCATTGAATGTCATTGATAAACATCATTTTATTTAGTTGAATAGTTCAAAGTTGAGTTAAGGTATTAAGTGAAGTTGAGATAACTTAAAGTTGCTTTCTTATAAAGAACTGTTTGGCAATTTTTATTTTGTCTGATAAAGGAAAGATCATCATTTTTCTGGACCATGTACATGACCGTGTTTTATAGTGAACAGTATTTGCTTTAATTTACGTCATTGAGTTAGATGACTGAAAGGGGGCATTGCAAACACTTTGCTATGAATTCAGTGCTCTTTGAACGTATGGTGCATGGAATTGGGAGAACATGGGGGCAGTGGGGTTTTAAAAAAAAAGAGTGCAAGTGGATGTGAAGTACGCAGGCAAAACACTGAAATGGTGGTCAATGCTCTGGAAAGATCATGCTATATCTGTCCTTGAGATCAAATAAAGAAACCATAAGACACTAACACCCAGACAGCCTCCTGGGCTTAAGTGGTCTAATGCCAGCCTGTCTGCTTATTCAGTTATAGTCACGTTCTACCAAATTAGATTTGCAGTTTTTTTGTTAACTGTTAAGTGTACAGACAGCACAGAATTTATTGTCAGCTACTAACAACTTAAAGTTCTTTTGGACCGCATTTCAAATTTGTATAGTTTTTAAATGCTATTTGAGGTAATAGCCTACACAAATAGGAGCGAAGTATCATCAATTATAGATGCCATCAACGTGGAACCACAGAATTATTGCAGCATAGAAGGATGTTACGTGATCCTTCACTACCTGTGCCAGCTCTCCACAAGAGCAACTCAGCTGGTTCCAGCATCCTGCCTTGTCCCCTTAGCCCAGCATTGCTTCTGTTTTCCACACAATTACTCATATCCCTGTTGAAAGTCATCATTGATTCTGCTTCCACCACACTGACAGGCTGAGGTTTTCAGATCCCAGGACTCATTGCAAAAATTTTTTTTTATCTCCTCATTGTTACCTTTTGGCTCCTTGCCATTCTCCTTGCATTGGTGTCCTTTGATTCCAGACCCTTTTATCAGTGGGATGCTTCTTGCTGTCCAGATCCCTCACTATTCTGAACCTATATCTGACAGATCTCTAAGTTGAACAACTTCAGCTTCTCCAGCCAAGCTACATAACTGAAATTGCAAAGGCACCCCTTCTTCAGAACTATTCTTGTACATTTTGCTTCCACACCCACTCTAATATCTTCACATCTTTCTTGAACTCTCCTCTTCAGAATTGGACAAAACACTCCACTGAAGGCCAAATCAGTGTTTTATAAAAGTTCAATATAACTTCTTTTGCTTTTTGTAATCTATTCATCTATTGATAAAACTTTAATTTATTTTTAAATGTGAAAGACACAGGTTTTTGTGGCACCATTTCTGAACCACAGGAATGCCCCAAAACACTTTTTTTTAATCACCAAAGTACTTTTGAAGTGCAATCATTATTCTAAGCTAGGAAATATGGCAGCCAACATTAGCACGTTGCTGTTTATGGAAACTTGCTATGTGATAATGACCAGATAATCTGTCTTCATGATGTTACTTAAGTGATAGATATTGTCCAGCTCATCAGGAATAACTTCTGCCTTTTCAATGAAAATATGCCAAAGGATTTTTTTTATATCCACTAAGGAAGCAGGAGGAGCCTTGATTTAACATTTCATCAAAAAGGTGGTAACAGTGCAGAACACCCTCAGTGGTCCATTGGAATAGCCATTTTTAATATTTATAGTTAAATCCTTTAGTGGAGCTCGAACCCACAACCTAGCGATTCAGAGGTAAGTGTGTTATCAGCTGAGCAGCTACAACATAGGAACAAGAGTAGGCTATTCAGCCCCTTGAGCCTGTTCTACTATTCAGTGAGATGATGGCTGATCTGTGGCCTAACTCCATGTACCTGCCTTAGATCACATCTTTTAATACCTCTGGTGAACAAAAAAAAACTGATTTAAAATTAACCACTGATCCTGCAGCCACTGCCATTGTGGAAGAGTTGCAAACCTTCTCCACCCTTTGTGTCAAAATGCTTCCTAACATCTCTCCTTTTATAGACTGTACTTAACTCTCAGACTATGCCCCCGGTTCTAGAATCCCAACCAAAGGAAATAAAGTATCTTCATCAATCCTGCCTTTTCCTGATATGGTCTTGAAAACTTTGTTCAGATCACCCCTTAATCTTCTAAATCCTACAAAAAAATGCCAAGTTTGTTTACTGTCTCCTCATGATTTAACCCCTGAGGTCCAGGTATCATTCTTGTAAACCTATGTTGTACTCCCTACAAAACAAAGTATCCTTCCTAAGGTGTGGTACCCAGATCTGCTCGCAGTACTCCAAGTACAATGTGGACAGGGTTTTGTAATTTAACTTCTGCATCCTTGCACTCCAGTCATATAGATATGAAGCCAGCATTCACTTAGCTTTCTTATTTTCTGCACCTGTTTGTGACAAGCAATTGGGAAAGTAAAGAAGGGACATGAAAAAATACTGGTGTGTAAATTTAAAGAGAATCCCGAGATATTTTACGTGTATCAAGGGGACAAGAATAACCAGGAAAAGAGTAGGGCCCATGAGGGATCAAGGGGACAATCTGTGCTTGGAACCAGAGGACATTGTTGGTGTGGTAAATGAATACTTCACATCTATCCTCACTTTGAAGGAAGATATAGATAGAGAATTCAGGAAGGGGGACTGAGGTTCTTGAGCAGTTTGACACAGGGAGTGAGGAGGTATTGCGAGATTTGGAGGGCTTAAAAGTGGACAAATCCCCAGGTCTGGATGAGTTGTATCTCAGGCTGCTATGGGGGACGAGGGGGGAAATTACATGGATTCTGAACCAAATTTTTAATTCCTCTCTGGCCTTAGGGGAGATGTCTGATGACTGAAGGAAAGCTATTGTGATTCCACTTTTCAAGAAGGATGGTAAATGTAAACCAGGGAATTACAGACTGAATCTCACATCAGTGTTAGCGAAAGTGTTGGGGAAAAAAACTCTGAAGGAGAGAATTATTCTCCACTTGGAGAGGAAATGTTTGATCAGGAGTATTCAGCATGACTTTGCCAGAGGGAGGTCATGCTTAAAAAATTTGAATTTTTCAAGGAGGTGACTTGGTGTGTAGATGAGGGCAGTGCAGTTGATGTTGATATAGCAAAGCCTTTGACAAGGTCCCACGTGGGACACTGACAAAGAAGATAGAATGGCAGGTGGGATCCGCAGTAACTTGGCAAGTTGGTTCCAAAATTGAATCAGTGGTTGGAGACAAAGTGTGGTCATAGAAGGCTGTTTGCATGTCTGGAGGCTGGTATCCAATGGCGTACCATAAGAATCAGTGTTGAGTCCTTTTTTTTTAGTTTGTGAATATGCCAATGTCAATAAATCATTGTGTCAGTGAAGAAGGTGGTTTTAGGAGGATATAGATGGATTAGTCAGATGGGCAGGTCAGTAGCAGATGGAATTTAACACTCAGTGTGAAATGATGCATTTAGAAGAAGTAATGAGACAAGGGAGTACTCAATGAATGACAGGATACTAGGAAGCTGAAGAACACGGATCTTAGGTTGCTTGTCCACATATCTCTGAAGGTGGCAGGACAGGCAAGTAGAGAAGTTAAGACACCCGCACTTATCAGTCGTAGCTTAGATTGTAAAAGCTGGAAGACTATTATGGAGCTATACAGAACTTAGATTAGGCCACAACAGGACTACTGTATACAGTTCTGGTCATTGCACTATATGATTGTACTGGAGGGAGGCACAGGAAATTTACAAGGAGATTGCCTCGAATGGAGTATTTTAGCTATAAAGAGAGGCTAGATTAGCTCAGGTTTTCTTTAGTGAAGAGAAGGTTGAGACGGCCCTGATAGAAATGTAGAAGATTGAGGGACATAGAGAGGGTAAATAGGAAATAGCTGTTCCACTTGATGATGGAAGGCTCAATAACAAGAGGGCATAGTTTAAGGTGAAAAGCAGGAGGCTCAGAGGTTTTGTGGAAAAATGCTTTCACCCAGAGCGTGGTAGATCCTGTAATACACTAGCTGGCAGGGTAATTGAGGCAGGAAACCTCATAACCTCAGATATAATAAGATGCAAGTTTAACACTTACATTATGTTCTGGCGGGGGCTATTGTTGGTCAGGGAATGCCTAGACTGTATGTCAGGGGCACAGTGTGTGTACAATCTATGGGCTAAGCCATGGTCAGTCACTGGCTTCGGCCATTCATTGTCAGGGGATCTGCTCGACCACAGCAGCAGTCAGGATTTCTTTCAACAGGGAGCTGCAAAGACAGTGGTCGGGGTTCTCATCAGTCATGTCTACTGGCTGCTTGCTGAAGTTGGTCAGAGATCTGGAACGAGTACAGCCCAGGGTGTCCATCCATCAATAGTTAAGGACTGTGCAGGGAGGCCCTGTAGGGCGAAGCAAGGATATTACAACCAAAAGGCTTAGGGGGGGTTCAAGCTGACTGGAAAGGCAGTGGTGGAGGTAGAATAACAACAGTGATGGAGTAGGGAAGCACAAGGGGGTATGCAGAACAATATTGGAGGGCATGGTAGGCTATAGGAGGGTGCAGTTAATAGTAGTGACCACTATGTATGATATTAAAGGGGACTTGGACAATAGTGGTGGAGCGGGTGGGTTGACCTGGCTATAAGGTGGTGTTCAATGTGATGGTATCCACCATGAGCTGCAGTTCCTGCCATCACTTGCCATTTTCTGTATGTGTAATACAACTGGAAATGGCTGGGACAATGCCCAGGATGGATAGAATCAGTGTCAACTTCATGAATGAAGTATAGGATCTACACCTGTTGGATGCTAGAACTTAAAGGGGCAAATGTGTAAAGCAGGGTGAGGGGTGCTGCAGTACAATTCAGGCAAGCTGCTTCGTTCTGCAGGTTTGGAGTAGACAACAAGGCAACGTACTGATTGCTCAAGAGCTAGGGAAATGGGGGCAGTCATCTGAGGAGGAGCGTGAGAACATTGAGTTGGAGGAAGCTTTCTTTGTAGATGTCAGATCTCAGCTATGTCAGTCCCTACTTGATTCACACGCAGTTCCAGTCGATGTGAACTGGGTGCAGAGGACCATCAAGGACATATTAAGAGCAAGATTCCTGCATTTGGTTTGCACTGTGTGGCTGAAATGCATTTGTTTCCTCTGTATTTCCCTTAGCTGTGAAGAAAATCTCATGTCATGACTTGTCCAAGTATTTACCTGTATGTGATGTTCCCAAGGACATGAAGTCAGGTACTATGGGCCACTGGGGAAACAGCAGTGGACTCTCAAAGAGGACCTTCATATGGGATGCACCAAAGGACAGGTGAAGTGCATGGACTGGTGCTTAAATGGAGTCTTGGCTAGAAGAATGAGGTTGCATGTGGAAGGGGTTGTCAACTATTCAACTATGTGCCATGAGCAGTGTAGCTTTATGGCTGCTGTGCCATAACAGTGTTAGTGATGGGCAATGCCAGATTGCCAGTGCTAGTCCAGGTTGTTATGATCCCAGCTGTTGTTGTTGAACTGGTCAAACCAAGGCTAAATCCTGGCTTGATAGATCATGGATAACAAGGTGTAGAGCTGGATGAACACAGCGGGCCAAGCAACAACATAGGAGCAGGAAGGCTGACGTTTCGGGCCTAGACCCTTCTTCATACTTTGATTTACTTTGGTTTTAAAAAAAAAGTTGTTTCTCACTTAAAAATAAGCACATAACTCTGAAGCTTATGGCTTAACAATGATATAGAAGTTTATTAACAAAAGAAATGAAGATAAAGTAGAATAATCCAAACTGTCTAACACACAATTCAATGTTTTTTTTAAGTACTCAGTAAATGTAAATCCCATTAATCCCAAAATATTCCTTTATAAATTGAAAAGAAAAGGAACATCTTTTGTGTTGTGTACAAATGAAAACATGGCACAGTACCCAAAAGCAAACCTTACATAGTACCCAAAAATGCCACTTGTACAGTCCTCACAACATAGTTTTGTCTCTAATACCTCAAAAGATTGAACTGTGACTTTGATTCCTAGACTGGAAATGCTGATAGCTGCTTTTTGTAGTTAATATAAACCAGATCTTAAATATACACAGTTTTCAGTAAACTCTTCAGGGCTTTAGTCCAACACTTCTAGTCCGGCACTAACTCTAATGTCTGATTCTGAGGTAATCTCATTTCACTATATCCTTCCCTTATTGGGGGAACTGGTCTATCCAGCCATCTTCCTCCCAGGACTTTATGTCTGCCAGAAACACACTTTTTAAAACATGTGTCCCTCTGTAAGCTGTGAGGATCACCTCAGCTTACAAAGAAACCTGTCCTGGCTTTCTAAGCTGGAGCTGGTTTTTCTTGTTATAAAATGCTACCAACATCCATAGGCTTCTATTAGTTAAAAAGCTAGGACTCAGACTATTTTAAAATAAATTACTATGGCTGCGTTAATGCCAATATCTTTCTTATTGATGTTAGGCACACAAAGCATATGTGTCTCACTAACCTGAATCCAAAAACCCAAACTTGCATAAGTCATCTTAAATATGTATAAATTACGTAGTTTACATCACAGGATTCATAGCAGCCTCTCAAAGATGGCATGGGAACAAGGGCTTCCAGTCTTCTAGTAACTATCCACTGAGTGGTGTGTTATTCTTCCACATGGCTTGTAGTAAGGTTGTGCTGTAATTGGATGTGAGAGACAGCACAGGGTCATAGTAGGAAGTTAATGAGAGGCTTTTTGTAAGATATGGTGAGAAATATCATTGGGTTTTATGCTGAGAATCTCGTTTTTAAAAATTCTGATGGAAATCAAATGCCCTTGAATATTTTTAAGGCAGGGATGTTTAGATTTTGGATAATCAATGGGATGAAAGTGTCACCTAACCCTGATAAATGTTCAAGGATCAGATCAGCCATGATCTTATTGAATAACAAGACATGCTGAGGGGATGAATCACTTACGTCTGTTCATTCTTGACATTCCCATCAGCAAGGCAGAGATTGGAAAATCCTGCCCCATGGAAATACTCAGGTCACCTAAGTTGGAAAGGTCAAGAGAGTGGTTGATGAGTACAAATGGAGGAAGGGATTGACCTTCCTATCTTAGATGACCTCAGTTCTTCTGTGGAACAGCATTTTCTAGTTGGAGTGTGAAATTAATTAGGTGAAAGACTACATATCAGTTTGTGACTGAGGGGGGGAAAAAAATCAGTTAAGAATCCCCCTTCAGGGTCGAATATATCACCAAGAGGTGGTGAGAAGTCGATCTGCATGAGTCTACATCTCATTCAGACTACAGCTTGCTAGCATTAACTTTTACCCAATTGAGAAAGCTGACAGCAAAAGGGAGGTGTGATCCTGGCGAATTGCACTTCTTCATACAGCTTGGAGTTTTTTTTAAAAAAAAGCCTACAGGGGTCAATTACTCTGACAGCAAGATATACAATAGCAGCGATGTGAGGAGGAGTCAACATTGGCTGTGGACTGGCCTGCAAAGATATGACACGTTATGCAAGAAACCTCATGATGACAGCAAGCATTTGCCTGAAATTGAGTTACAGGGCTTAACGCAACTATTTGATTGAGAGACTGGCTGTGGGAATGAAGACTTGGTGTGCCGGAAAGTATGTCATCCATACACTAGCTTAGATAAGTACCTGTGTTCTCTCTCACTCGGAAGGGAATCTCCTCCAGCTGTCTTGAAGGTGACAGCAGCCCTCAATTTCTGTGCCAGTGGATTGTATGTCTTTGGGACGTGATTGATACATGGTTTGCTAAAGCTCACCTATTTATTATTCTCCCTCGCATTTCTGCAAGTCAGGCCCTTGGGGCAGGGGCTTTGCTGCTCTTGCAGGATTTCTACACGTGCAGGCTGCAGTCGATTGTACCCATGCCATCATGAAAATAACCCATTAGTAATCCAAAGTGTCCATGCATAACAAAGGTTTCCACCACATGAATGTGGAGATCATCATTGACCACACCAATTGAGTGATGCAAGTCTGTGGTAGCTCCAAAGAGCTACCATTTTGCCTCGAACATAATGAGCCTGCATCTTTTTAGCCTCTCTGTGAACAGAGCAATGATTGGTCAATGAACAGGCCTATCCCTTCAAATCCTGGCTCTCTGAGGAAGAAATTCCATCTAAGTGTGCTACGATGACCCTTGACAGACACCAACTGAGAGAGGTAAGTGAAAACATCGCAGTCACCCCACATAAGTGGTACTGAGCTACATGTACGTCGTTCTTTTAGATCACCTGGCTGGGAGTCCTCTACTCAACATAACACATGACTGGGATGCATTTTATTTGCATAATTGTTTAGAGTAAAAGCCAAGTTCTTCTATTTGGTAGTTGTTACGTGGAGTAATGGCACAGGTTAAACAAAAAGTAGTGAACAGGCTAACTAAACATGGATCTTTAGCTTAAAGAGGTTGGAATACAAAGGACAGGAAGGCATGCTTCAGTTATGCAAAACTTTGGGCAGACTTCATCTGGCATCTTGTATGTAGTTATGGTCTCCTCAGATCAGGAAAAAAATATTGACCTTGGCCAGATCTCAAAGGGTTACGTTACAAGGAAAGGTTGCATAAATTTGGCTGTTTCTTTGGCTTTGGCAGATTAAGGAGCAATATAAGTGGGCTGTTCAATTGGATTCCATTACAGAGCATTTATTTCCTCTGGTGGCAAAGTCACAAACAAAAAGAATCCACCAACTTAGAACTAGGTTGTTCAGAGCAACTATCAGGAAACATTTTCACATACACAGAAACCAACTTCATGCTCCCATTGGGTTGCTTAGGTACGCATTGACTAATGCATCTCAAATACAAAGCAATGTATTCATTTGTTCTAAGAACTCTGATTTTGTTGACAGTAAATGTAATTATCAGATGTTTGCTTTGTTTCAGTCATTAAAATACTTTACTCATAAAATTCCTGAAGTTAATTACAATGCATTTATTTTGAATCATTCTGAGATTCTTAGCATGTTGCCAAAGGTTGCCTTTGTTTACTGTGATTTCTTTTATTAACTTGATTGACGCATACTTGAAAACATTCTATTCACTGAAAGATTGTGGCTATCAAATCAATTGAAAATTTTAATTGTGAGATTAGTTTTTTTTTCTTCTTTGTAGGTAAAGGATTGAGGGATGTGGTTCAAAGGAGGGCAGATGGATCTTGAACTATAAATCAGCCATGATCTAATTGAATAGCTCTTCATCCTGAAGGCTTTGAATGGGTCTACTCCTTTTCCTCCATGTTCAAGTTACTATATTCAATCAGTTAGTAAATTGAAAATTAGGGTCAAGCTATCCAAATCTTTGCTCAACTGTATTTTGTAAGATTGGTTTCTTTATGAGCAATCAAAACCAGTGCAATTTTGACTCATTTGCTCCAGTAGTTCATATTTGGCTGTCGTCCTTAGTTTTCATAAGAATACATAAATAAATGACATCTCCAAACAGGTGCACATAGAACTGTTGCCCTTGCTTTGTTCCATCAAACACTGTCAACTACTGATAGCTAACAACATCTGTCTCTGGAGAATGTAGTGCACTCAACAAGACTGCATAGCTGCAAATGTTTTCAAGTATGTGTCAATCAAGTTAATAAAAGTAATCACAGTAAACAAAGGCAACCTTTGGCAACATGCTAAGAATCTCAGAATGATTCAAAACAAATGCATTGTAATTAACTTCAGGAATTTTATGAAAGTAAAATATTTTAATGAGTCGAACAAAGCAAGCATCTGATAATTAGATCTACTGTCAACAAAATCAGTGCTAACAACAAATGAATACAAAGCAATGCATTTGAGATGGCTTAGTCAATGCGTACCTCAGCAACCCAATGGGAACATGAAGTTGGGATGTTAAAGTTGGATCTTGGTACCTCCCTGCAGCCTTACCACCCAGTTGCCCCACCATTTTACAGAACTGATCTCTATTCATCGCGCACAAAACAACATTGGCAAATGTGTGATAGGGTGACTCCTGTAGACATTGGTTGATGCTCCTACACAGCCCTACAGTAGTATTTGTCACAAATACAATAGGTGCCAGGCAATAATTGGGAATTTTATAAAGCACATGGCAGGATAATTCAAGCAGATGTTCAGATGATTGGATCGGTTAGTGATGGAGTGTGGGAGGGATGGGTTTGATGCTGCAGAGATAGCATTTTTTTTAAGAGTCTGGTGCATGACGTGACAAATGGCATGCATTTGGAAAAGGAAAAAAGGCATCGATAGTCTTCAAATCAGGAACACTCTGAAGAAGGAAAGAAACAGGCTAAGGAAGAAGGGTCACATTACTATCTTGAATGCTTCGATATCAGGGATCAATTCATTCAACAATTTTGCTGTTACACATGAGAATTTTCAAACTACCACTGTTACAATTCTTCTTGTGTCCTTTCCCATTCTCTTCATCCTGCTTGAAGATAATACAAAGGAGTCAGGCAACTTCTACATCAATGATACCTTGAACATACAGATTGATATGCTGTTATCAAATAACACTGCAGACCACAACATGTGATACTGATGACTAATTTAATATCATGCATAATGTGTGTTCCAATTATTTCTTACCTGGATGATCAACCTTCCCAGAACACAACAGGCACTCCCCTTCTGCCAAACACAGGTTGATTCAGTGGCACTTGAAATGGCTTGTATAACAAATTTTGTTATCTGCACGTGAAGCACCCAATAGTAGTGCAACAGTGGCAATTGCTAGCATAGATGGCAAAGGAGACACCTCTGGAGGGTAAGGCATTGTACAGCTCTGCAAAGAATGATGGCCATGAGGATTTCTGGGCCCCAGAAGAACAAACCTACAGTCAGTGAGGGGCCACTGCACCCAGCTCACCAAATGTTGGAACCGGGTGTTAGTTTGTTGCATTTGATGCTGCAGTGTTCTATCGTGTAGAAATTGATTTTCATCCCATACTCAACGTCCTCATCCTCCTTGGAAGACTGTTGCTGCTCTCACAGCTCCTGAGAATCCATCATATCCTGTCTTTGCCTGTTCCGGTTACGCACTGCTTGGCATGTTAGAATTATTCAGATGTTCTGTATGGCCTCAGACCAATCCTAACATTTGTTCCACCATGGCCCTAGTCAGGGATTGTGCTGCATTGTATCTACACATGGCATCAGTCAGGAGTTTGTCTAATTTGGTCCTCAGCCATTGTAGCTGTGGTTAGCCCCCGTGTCTTTTAGTGACCATCCCTGTAAGGCATCTGGCCCTTGAAATAAGGCAGGAAGTGGAGAGTTGTCAGTGATGTAGACATCCTGGGAGCTGTCAGGGTACCTGGCAATGACCTCTGAGATGTTGTACTGGTAATCACACATGACTTGCACCTTGACAGTATGGCACAGTTACTACTGATGAAGTCAACTGTTTTTGATATAATGCCCTCAATGTAAAATGCATAAAGTCTACAGTACCCTGCACCTGGGGGAAGGCAGCTATGTTGCTAAAAACCTATTGCCCAAGCTGTATCACTGACCTTGTCATGTGGAAATGAGATGAAACAATGTGATCTGGCACGAGTCACAGTGGTAATAGCCTTGATACAATTATGGCCTGTGAAAGTGCACACAAGTGTTACCTTGACAGCTACTTGGAATGGCCAGCCAATGCTTCAGGTTACAGGTACTGTTCCTGTGGATGATGTAGTTTTGCAGCACTGTTGCGGGACATCCTCAGACTGTGGTGACACTGCCTCACTCATCCAAAGGAAATGGCATCAAGGGTGTTAGACTGTCAGCCTCATGAGGGAACCATCAGCTCTGACTTCATGTGGAGCCTGTTCACCAGTTTCTGGAGATCGCAGCTGGTCCTGGGCTTGATTTCATAGAATGTTTACAGTGTGAAAGCAGGCCCTTCAGTCTATTGAGTCCACAGAGACCTTCCCTATCTCTGTCACCCTCTCCACCCTAACCCGAACCCTAACCCCCCCCGCACCCCCCCCCCCCCGTCTGTAACCCTGCATTTCCCATGGCTAATCCACCCAGCCTGCATATCTTTGGATTGTGGGAGAAAACCAGAGCTCCCGGAGGAAATCCATGCAGACATGGGGATAATGTGCAAACTCTTCACAGTCACCTGAGGGTGGAATGAACCTGGGTCCCTGCACTGAGGCAGCAATGCTAACCGCAGGGCCATTTTGCCTCCCTTGTGCTTGCTGGCACATTTGTTGCTTCTCAGTTTCTCTGTGCCTTCATTGTCACTGTAGGCACAGAGCAATCACATCTGTGTGGCTGGATCTCTCAGCTACTCTGCAATGAACCTGTTGGGGGGAGTCACAAGAAATGGATTGCTTAGTAATATAAGCAGTCAGCATTCACTTCATTCCAATTATCAGTCTTCTCTATACAGTGAGAAATGAAGGAATTAAGAAGGAGGACCTTGGAATGCCTTGATTTCAATTCTTGTAGTTGCATTTATCGATCAATACAGCAGCAGATACTTAGAAATGATAGAGTTAGTTGTAGGTGATGTATTTAACAACATGTCGGGGAATACATACAATTCAAAGTGAAAGGAAATCCTCTCCATACCCATGTGCATTCTGAGATCTTGGATTGTCTTTGTGCTTTGTGGCCCGTAGGGCCCACTTTTTAAGGTCACTGGTGATCATTTCTGCTTCACGAAGACAACTGTCCTCAATGTGCAGTGAGCAGTCCATTAGTCAGGATTGCTTGTGATCAGGATTTGTATCCCACACTTGGGTAGTGCATTTTGTTCCCAAGCAGGCACTTTGATGACATCAAATTGTAATGTGGAAGTGTGTGATTAGTGCAGTTCTGTCTTGAAAGGGTCTCATGTCACTCAAGTAGAGCCCGTTCGCTCAGACGGAAAAGAAACAATCACTGTCCGCTCTGGATGTTGTCAGAGCCAATTTCCATTTCCAGTAAGCATTTACAAGTGATGTTAGATTGGAGGGCAGCCCAGGTCATATTTTGTACAGTAAGTCTCCTGTTTAGCTTGGTAATCCACCACCAACCTGTTTCACCCCACTGCTCCCAACATGCCAATCTCCATGTTCCTTTCTTCCTGACATGCCTTGGCCAACCAGCAGTACTGAACCTCCCACACCACATGGAGTCACATCTTCACCTCTGAACTTTACCCACTGAACCCCAGCTCTATTGTTTAGTGCCCACCATTATGCTGCTCTGTCCCCCGTCAAGGTCATGGTGGTGGTCACAGTTGGTAAGCCCCCTCCTGCAGTATCCATGTCCTCGAAGCACCACCCCCCCC
>JAHRHZ010000087.1:21305409-21338262 GCA_024137785.1 Ginglymostoma cirratum
TAGTTAGACTGAAGTTTCTGTTTCCATGCTGTATGATTCTATGAAAACCATAACAAGCTGCCTGGCTTTGTGTGCGCACTAAACTACAAATCTTCATTATTTGTCAGCATTCATTGTTAGGCTGAGGGGGCAAAGTGCAAAAAGGTAAGGCACAGTTGCTAAAAGCATCCAAGCAGGCAAAAAAATGAACAAAAAAAGCAAGTGAAGAGCCTTGAGACACACCCTAGTTCAATCCACGATGTGGGAGTCCATCCTTGCAGTAGCATCACAGTGAAAGAACCTGCTGCATTCCAAGGTGTAGCATGGTAGTGCAAAACTGACTTACAAGTGAATCAGAGATGTGCCACGAAGCTGCAGAGAGACTGGTATGTTACCGATGTCAAAGTCTGTGGGTAGAGGGATGTGTACAGTTGCTGGCCAGGTAGGGTGCCTGAGATACTGGGGACTTCCCTCCAAGGTGGAGGCCCAGAGACACAAGCAACAAGCTGGAGTTATCAGATTACCACTTGTACTTTCATGTCAGGTACTATTACTGGTTAATTTCTAGAGACAGGCAGGAGAATGAGAAAATGCATACTAAGGAGGTGATAAAATAAATAATGAGATTTTAATGCAAGAAAGTAGGTGAAAACAGGTTTCTCACTTCTCACTGATGCGAATCTTGTCTCATGTTTAAACACTTAGTTGAGAAATTGGATTTTTTACCCGTAATGTTGAGAAGCTCCTCTCTGGCTGCCAATCTCGCGTGATTTTCCAAACTTTCTCAGCAATGCCCACATTGTCAGTGGAATATTCACAAGCATTTAACAATGTTGCTTTAACAGTGAGGAAGAAAAATAATCTACAAGTGAAAAACATGATCAACAGTCTTAGGTCATGCTAAAATGGGAACTCCAGTGGTGCAGCGGTAGTGGTCCTACCTCTGGTTCAGGAGGCATAAGTTCAAGTCCCGTCTACTCCACAAATGTGTAACAACATCTCTGAATGGGTTGACTTAAAGGATAAGTCATTCTTAAGTTCATACGACAGCCTTCAGTGTCTGTCTGTTGCAGCAGTAGAGAATGTTGAAATACAGCATACTCGGAGATAGTAAGAACTGCAGATGCTGGAGTCAGAGATAACACACTGTGGATCCGGAGGAACACAGAAGGCCAGGCAGCATCAGAGGAGCAGGAAAGCTGATGTTTTGAGTTGGAACCCTTTTCTAAAGAAGGTTCCCAATTTGAAACATCACCTTTCTTGCACCTCTCATGCTGCCTGGCCTTCTGTGTTCCTCCAGCTCCACACTGTTATCGTTGAAATACAGCTTGCTGTTTAGTAGAAAAATCACTATCAAGAACGCAGTTTAACATGTCTGAGAATGGCAAATGATGAAGGTGTAAATTGGATTGGTACTGATTGAGGGTAGTTCATAGGCTTCAACAAAATTAGTGATTACTGAAGAAACTCAGAGACCCTTCTTCAGAAATGGACCTGAAACGTTGACTCTGCTTTCTCTCCACAGATGCTGCTAGAGCTACTGAGTTCCTCGTGCAATTTCTGTTTTTGTTTCAGATTTCTAACATCGCCAGTTATTTATTTTTCTTTTTTGTTTAGATGATAGGTTTGTTACCAATATGTCCACAAGAGTTTCTAGTCTAAACTGAAACCGAATAGACACTAACATGAATTGTAAATGTTTAAAAGCATTCAGAATTGCTTTCTAGATTTGAATATGTCCGATTGAAGAGAAACAAGTACAGAAGAATGTAAGAATTAGGAGCAGGGGTAGGCAATTCAGCCTCTCAAACCTGCTTCACATTTGATATGATCATGGCTGATCTCATCTCGGCCTCAACTCCTTTCCCACCCACTCTCTCTAACCCTTCAACCTGCTGCTAATTAAAAATCTGGCAATCTCCTCCTTCAATTTACTCAATGCCCAAGCATCCACCGCACTCTCACAGATTCATGGCCTTTTGAGAGAAGTAATTTCTCCTCATAAACAAAATCAGAAATTACTGGAAAAACTCAGCAAGCCTGGCAGCATCTATGGAGAGAAATCAGAGTTAATGTTCCAAGTCCAGCGACCCTTCAGTTCTGATTTTGATTGAATTCAAATTCCAGCATCTGCACTGGTGGGATTTGAACCCAGGTCCCCAGAGCATTACCTGGATCTCCAGATTAGCAGTCCAGCAATAATACCAGTAGACAGTTGCCTCTTCAAATTACTCATTAAATGAGCAAAATGATGAATAATTACTTTTGCTACAATTCTGTTATTTTGGATGCCTCTTCATGCTTGTTATAAGTTTCAGCAGTCTGCAATGTCTGATTTGTTTTTTAAAAGAAAACTTATTGCTCATGGAAAGGCTTGCAGAAACTATAGCTGCTTCTCCAGATACAGGTGCCTCAATGGGACAATGTCTCATTCTTGAGTATGACTAGGAGAATAAGCAGCTGACAATTAAGAGCTGAAAGAAGGCAAGTATATATTGGTCTTTATTGCAAGAGGATTTGAGTTCTGAACCGGTGATGTGTTACAAAAATTGTACTACATCTAGGTGAGACCACACCTGGGGTTTTGCTTGAAGGACTTGGCCTCCCTACCTAAGGAAGGATATACTTGTCTTAGAGGGAGTGCAGCAGAGGTTAACTAGCCTGATATCAGGGATGACAGCACTCTCCTATGAGGACAGGTTTGGACAATAGTTCAACTGGGGGTGTATTCACTAGAGTCTAGAAGGGTGAGAATGAATAAAATTCTAACAGAGATGGACATACCAGATGCAGGGAGCAGTTTGTTTTTTAGCTGTCCCGAACTAAATGAGATAACATCAGGATATGGGCTAGACCATTCACTACTGAGATGAGGGAAAAAAAAATTTCTTCACAATGCTTGTTGATGCAAATATCCATTGTAGGTTATCGAGAGCATTGACTGTACAAATCATGATAATGGAAAAACAAGACTAAGTTGGTGTCCTGCCTAAATTCTAATCAACAATGATGGATTAATAACAATCAGACATTGCTGCTGAGTTTTTCAGCAATTTCTGTTTTTGTTTATTTGATTTCCAACATCAACAGTTATTTTGTTTTTTTTATCTTGTTTAATGGTGGATTAATCATGCATTTGCAATGTCTGTACCCATTTTAAGGATTGTCCAATTTACCTCATCATTTCTATCCCACTACTACAGTTGAATACAGATCAAAATTAACATTTGGTGCAATTTTGAGAATGAAATAATATTGCATGTGGCATCTTTCAGGTGAAATAAAAATAAAGCCTTATATACCTGTTTCAATGAATGGGTAAGATCATTTGGGCATTTTCTGAGAGGCCAGGATGTCTCAGCTGTGTTGAGATCATGACTTATTTCTGATCGAGCATTCATCCCTCAAATTAAAACACTAAAAACAAATTGTGATCGTTTAAAACTTTGCTGTTTATGGAACCTTGATAAAACACATTGATCTGGTCTGTTAACATTGTCCCAGTTAAATTGATGGCCTTCGTTGTCTGAGTGCACTGAAATGAGGGAAAGTACATGTCATTCTGCTGCTAGTTGGTGTTTGTGTATCCTGATAGCTAGTTTCCGTCCTGTTTGGCTGATGTAATGTTTTTGACAGCCCTTGCACGGTATTTTATAGACTGTTGGTCCTGTATGTCATGGGTTTAGGGTCTTTGTTCCTTGTAAGTGTTTGTCGTAGTGTGGCTGTGGGTTTGTATGCTATCCTGATTCCCAGTGGTCATAGGAGTCTCTTTGTCAGTTCCAGTATGTTCTTAACATATGGTAGTGTGGTAAGCTTATTAGGTCGTATTGTGTCCTCTGTTGTCTATCTAGTAGGCATTTGCTCTGGATGGCCGCTCTGAAAGCTACATGACAAAACAATGGACTCGCGCACAAAATGCAACAGCCATCTGACAGACTATAATCCTTGCATTGAACCAGAAGAATGATTGGGACACCCTAAACACATCAGAGAAAAGTCGAAGGCCTCAAGAAAGACAGGAACATCATAATCCTACCAGCGTCATTATGCACAAACTGGACTACATTGAAAATGTACAGGCACTGCTTGCAGATACAGACACTTACCAACAGGTGGCGATAGACCCAACACCGCAGCGAGGAAATAGGATCACCCAAAAACTGAAGAGACTTAAGAATGCAGGACAAATAACCAAGACATACTACATAAAAATGAAACGAGAAGGCTCGAACACCCCTGCTTCGACGGACTCCCTAGACTACACAAACCAGACGTCCCCGTCAGGACAATTATCTGCTTACCGGGCCCACCTACATTCAGGCTACATGACAAAGATCTGGTGGTGCAAAGATCTGGTGAAGGTTTGATTGGCTGTAGTAAGTAGGGGGGTTCAGTTCAAAACTTCCCCAGAAGTTAGACTAGACTTTTTGTTTTCTCTTGAACTGCAGTGGAGCCCTCCAAGTTCTTTGATTTAAATGCTTACTTTTGGAGGGCTTCAGGCACAAGGGAATTGCCCATTGGAATCATCAGCTCCCTTGGAGTCTACCATTTTGGAGATTCAACAGGGCCTTGATGTAGAACTCCAAATTTACTGCAGAAACTATTATCTGGCCATTGGAAATTCAGGCATTACATCATGCTTTCACTAGAATAATTTGCACAGTAAAGTGGTGTGTGTTGGGCTTGTGTCAGTTTGGCTTCATGGAAGTAAATCTTGTCACTGAATCAGAAGTTTGCGGGTTCAAACCCCAGTGGTGGATTTCAGTAAATAATCTATTTGCTCAACTGCAATAGCGAGAGAATGCTGTATTGTTCCTGTTAACATTCAAACAAACCCGAATGCAGCTATTTAGCAGGCTGCACATAACCCTGTCGAAGGATTTGAAGGACAGTTGCAAGGTCTCCCTAACAAATATTGCCTATCAAATGCTACGTTTGCTTCCACAACAAAATTACTGTGGCTTATAAAGATCATTGTTCTGCAAAATTTTGAGCTAGAATAATAATGTAATTACAAGATCTTTACTTCAATATCAAAGAATGAATTCAAAGGAAGCCAGCCCATGCATGTGAGTATTCCAGGAGTTTTGAAGGAGAGTTTAGATAAGCGATGGAGGAGGGCTATGCTGATTGAGTTAGATGAGGAAGGGTGGGTTGAGGATTAAATGAAGCATAAACATAATGGACCAAATTGTCTCTTGCTGTGTATATTTTAGGTAATGAATCTGGATTTATTTTGTTCTTGATTCAGCATTTCTTCTTTCCTCCAACCCTTCATAGTCAGCAGGCCTATCAGTCACCACACCTTCATAGTGTTCTTTCTTTCATTTCTTTTTCAAAAAGAAACATAATGTTTCTTCTAAACCTTCCTCCTCAACTGAAGATTCCCCAGCACCATTGTTGACAGGGCTCTCAGTCGGGTCCGACCCTCTGCCACACTTCGGGTCTCATCCTCCGTCTCCTCCCTCTGGGTCCGCCTGGTCCTTACTTATCATCCCACCAGCATCCATATCCAGAGGATCATGAGCCGCTATTTCTACCACCTCCAGTGAGATGCCACTAAACAGACACACATTCCCCTTGTCTACCTTGAAAGCCTTCTGCAGGGACTGTTCCCTCCAGGATGCCTAAGTCCGCTCTTCGTTCACTCCCAACACCCCCCACAACCTCCTGGCACCTTCTGCCGCAACCGTAGAAAGTGTAACATCTGTCTGTTTACTTCCTCCCTCCTCAGTAACCAAGGGTCCAAACCCACCTTCCAGGTGAAACAGTGCTTTATCTGCACTTCCCAGAATCTTGTCTGCTACATTCACTGCTCACGACATGGTCTTGTCTACGATGGGGAAACGAAGCATAGACTGGGTAACCACTTCGCAGAATACTTGTTTTCTGTCCACAAAAAAAGACCCTAAACTTCCAGTTACTTGCTACTTCGAAACAATACCTTGTTCCTTGGCAAACATCGCTTTCAGACGTGCTACAGTGATCCAGCAAAGCTCAGCACAAGCTGGAAGAACAACATTCCCCATTTTCCGCTTGGGAAAGTTCAATAACTTTAGGGCTTGAGCTCTCCCATGTCCTTACCCCAATCCCTACACACCAGGCCTTGTTTTCACATAGTCTGCAATTACACGCTACCTATTGTGAGCCTGTAACAGTCTCCATTAACAGCTACTCCCCCTCCTAGCCAGATTGTTATCCACTCCTTTGTCTGTCCAACTGTTCTTCTCTCTCATTGGGCTCTGTCCCCACCCATCGTTTATTCCTTATCCTCTCTCCCCACCCTACTGACTGCATTTAAAACCAACATTTTCCTAGCTGCCTTCAGTTCTGAGGAAGGGTCACTCAACCCAAAACACTAACTCTGATTTCTCTCCACAGATACTGCCAGACCTGCTGAGCTTTTCTGGCAATTTCTGTTTTAATTTCTGATATACAGCATCCGCAGTTCTTTTGGTTTTTATTTAGTGTTTCTTCTTTCAGTATCTCAATGTCTGCAGGTCTTCTTGCAAAGTAGCTCAAAGCATTTTGTCCTGTGAAGGCATCCTATAAATGCAGTTGTCAGTGCACCATCTGATGATGCAATGGAGGACCCTCTGTATCTGTGCCCACGTGAAATTAGAAATGCCAAGTTTGTGCACAACTTGAAGAGTGATCTTGCAAGATTGAAACAAACTGCAACCAGTTCAGTGGTGTGTGCCATGATTACATTCATTGAATTTGATACAATCTATAGTTTGAAAGTTTCAAAGATATGTGGATGCAATCTGAAGCTATTCCAGAGGATCACACTTAGAAAATTATTATAACTTTCAAGACTATGATAATGTCTAATGCTCCCAAAATAGTCCAGAAGAGTTTCTATATTGGAGAATTATTTTGCAGTCAATACATGCCCTTGAATTTCCCTGCGTGATTTCCTCTCTGCTCTGGCATCTGAGTAAGTGTGTTAAATTGTCGTTTCAGTCAATTAATGTAATAACAAATTCAGTGCAGTGTGGGCCTGATTAGGTGGACTCATTTATTTTGTAACTCAGGATGTCATCTTCTAAAAATGGGCCTTAATTTTCCCTCCTTGGGCTAACTTTGATCCTCGATGTTTGCTGTCAAAGGTCAACGAGACAAAGTTGTGATGTGCTCTTCGATACCACTAATAGCCAGAATTTACCTTTGTAGATCAATCATTCCTGCCATCCGTACTTATTTTGTTCTTTCCAATTATTTGGATTCCCTCTTTGGAATATTGTGAATGCATGAAATATAATCCTCTGACATTACGTCAGTTACATTTAGATCTATTTTAAAACATAAACTCTGTTCAGATCATAGCACAATGTGTAAGGCTTAAATCAATATGGTAATTACTGTGGTATGTGAGAGATGAAACTGACAGAATTGGGGCTTTTTTTACTCCTTTAAGATAAAACTATGTTAAGAATTAATTTATTGAATCATTTAAAAAAGGTCAATCTAGATTTTAATTGACAGCTACCTTAATTCTTGTCCTTTGCAACTAATTGTGATAGATTCTTAACAGATTTTAAAACAGATCTATCTTCATATGCATTATTTGATCAGGGGTCTGTCAGGTTGTTTAACAGCTGCAATTATTGTGGAACCAAATCAAACATTTGGAGATATTTGAAACCAGAAGCTATGGGTAAATTCTTTTTTAGAATAAGGAGGGAAGTTTCCAATATACACAAAGTTTGCTAGTAGGTGATTTTCACGATGTCTTACCTATGATCTTGGTCAAAAGCAGGACAGTCTTGAGGGGACAAATGGCCTACTGCTGCTACTATTTCTTATATCCTTGTGGCCTGGAGTGAATTTTCTCATGGCATCTTCCACTGTTCACTGCCGTATGCAACTGGGCTCTCCTTTCTCAGGGATGTGTGTGGCTGGAGAGGTGGAAGTGTTTGTATACGTGCCTCTGGTGCCATATTGAAGACTTCACTGCACATCACTTTAGATGCTGCAAGTCAGGAATAACTCGTCACACTTTGAGCTTAATCACTGAGAGGGTGGCTCTGAAGAAAGACAAGCCAGCTCCCCACCTCATTGATAGGGAGCCTGCAAAGTTGGTGAATGGAGGTAGCAGAAAAGCAGGCAGTCCTTTTACCCTGCAGACCTGAGTAGGAGGCTATGTCATCACATGAAGTCTTTCTGTATTCAGGTTGCATTCTGGTCAGTACCCATTAGTGTGGAAAGAAAATCAATGACCTTCAGTGCTCTGCATGCTTAAGTGCCACCATCTTCTCTGTTTTCTCAGACTCACAGGGCTTACACTAATTCAAACCTGCTGCTGCAAATGTCTTTAACCAAGGCTCTTTGTGGCTCTAGCACCAATCTCTGTGGCATTCCATTAGTTCCAGGTTGCCATTCCTGAAAATTCTTCTCTAATCCCAACTGTGTTTTCTATTGATTAGCCAATCTCTATCTATGCTAATATGCTATAACACCGTGGCTCTTATCAAGTAGCCGAATGTGTGGTGCCTTATCAAATGCCTTCTGAAAGTCCACATATATTACGTCCACTGCTTTCCCTTTGCTTATTCTGCTTGTTACCTCCTCAAAGATATCTAGTAAATTTGTCAGGCATAATTTCATCTTCATGAAGCCAAGCTGATAAACTTGATTATATTATTTCTAAATGCACTGCTGTTATATAATTTATAATAGACTTTAACATCGTCCCAATTACTGACATTTAAGTGAATTGGCCTATAGGTACCTTTTTTTTTTCTCCTTCCCTTATTTAAATAAAAGACTTTACTTGGCAGTTTTCCAATCCTCTGGGACTTACCAGAATCTAATGATTCAGGTTCCCTGTAGTATTCTCTCTAATATCCTAGGATACATCCATCAAATCCAGGGGACATATCTGTCATAGCTCTATTAGTTTCTTTAGAACTTTGTTCTCTAGTGATAGTTATTTTATTAATCTCTCCTTTTGCCCCTCGCATTAGCTGTATTGTAATTTTGGAAAAGCCCTCGTACATGAGACATTGTCATTACAGTGAAGCAGAAGCAATCCATAGCAGCAATGGCTTAAAAATAGGCAAATACTAGCCAAAGGTAACCATTACTTTTGTAACGCCCAAGGGTGCTTTGAGAGATGGAGACGATTGCTTCTGCATCTGACGCACAAGTGAAATGATGGGCTGCACTGAATGCAGTTAAAGGTTGAATGATTGATGTGGGTGTGGGATGGGAAAGGGGTCTGTAGTGTACCAGGCATTCCTTTTTGATGTAATGTGTTGGTATTCACATAACAGATGTGGCACTTCAAGTTTGCACGTGCTGGGGTTGCGACTGACTGGTGATGTGGTCATTGTTACTGGGTTAGACCCTGTCTCACTCTGTGGAGAATTGTGCTTGGCCCTCCTCTGCAGGGAATGCCACCACTCACTCATCTGAGAACTAAGACGACTTTTGTTTCTTACGTTCTCAACTATGATCATTTCCAGAGAGAATCTCGTACCGGCTGCTGGTGGAATTTTGGTCACTGTGGCTGCCTTTTTTAAGATGTTGAAGGTGAATGCAGGAGGATCAGGCCTGACAGGAACAGCTGCAGGTCATTCCAGGGAGTTCACTACTCAAGGCAAAGTTACAGCCATAGAATCGCTTAATAATTAATGGTAGAGCCCTGGGGAGTGCTGCTGAACAAAGAGACTTGGGGATGCAGGTGCATAGTTCCTTGGAAGTGGAGTCATTGGTAGACAGGGTGGTGAAGAAGGCGTTGATACGCTTGCCTTCATTGGTCAGAACATTGAGTATAGGAGTTAGGAGGTCATACTGAGACTGTACAGGACATTGGTGAGGCCATTTTTAGAATACTGCATACAATTCTGGCCACCATTCTATAGGAAAGATTTGTAAACTCAAGAGGGTGCAGAAAAGCTTTACAAGGAAGTTGCTGAAACTGGAGAGTTTGAGCTATAGGGAGCAGCTGATTGGGCTGTGGCTTTCTTTTTTTTCCCTCTGGAACATTATAACGTCATGCCTAAGTCTCCAGAGACTTATAAAATTGAGGGGCATGGATAGGGGGAATAGCCAAGGTCTTTTCCCTGGGTAGGGAAGTCCAAAACTATTGGACATAGGTTTGAGGTGAGGGGAAAGATTTTAAAAAAGACCTGAGGGGTAACTTTTTCACGTAGAGTATGGGGTGTGTATGGAACAAACTACCAGAGGAAGTGGTGGAGGCTGGTACAATTACAACATCTAAAAGGCACCTGGATGGGTATGTGAATAGGAAAGGTTGAGAGGGATATGGACCAAATGCTGGCAAATGGGTCTAGATCAGTTTAGGGTATCTGTTTGGCATGGATGAGTTGGACCAAAGGGTCTGTTTCCGTTCTGTATGACTTTGACTCTGAATCAGGCTGTATGGGATCCACAGGAGATGACAGTTTTCAGTGCTAACTCCATTTCCTGGCAATGAGCAAGATGCAGTGTTGACACAGACTCCACTGTCCTGGGACAATGCACTGGAAGTATGTGTGATGCCAGAGCAGGTCCTGAGGCCTGCAAGAGTGGGAGGCCACCCTTTCCCAGTGGCTGTGAAGATGACATTCACTTTGAAATACTTATGTGACTGTCTCCTTGCAGGGAGTGATGGGTAATTTGTGTAGGATTTTCTAGGTTTTCATCCACAAATGCATCAGGGCAGTGACCGATGCTGTCTGTGCAAGATCGCACTGATTCATTTTGTTTCCCAATGATGAGGTCAGGACAATAACATTTGGGAATGTAGTTGGGTTTCCCAGGTGCTGAGTGCCATGGAGATGGTATTGAGAGATTGTGGAAATCATCAACAGGAAAGGGTTCCATTCCATTAATGTTCAGGTGATCAATCACCCGAACCACTTCCTGGAAGTATTCCACTGTTCCCATGTCAACTGCTGTGTCTCCTACTTCCTGGAACAATCTCACCCAGTATATTTGAGGGTCCAGGTGTCTTACAGAGCTGGCTACTGGGGTACAAGAGCTGTGACCATAACTAATGACAGCATTGCATAATCCCCTGATTGATGTGCAGCACAGATACAGTGCTGCTCATACTTTGACCAGGGTCATACTGGAGCAGATGGTGGGGCTGCTTAGGATTTGGTTCCAATGGTTGGACTAATCTGGGGAGGCTCATCGTTCTGACATGCTTCGTATTTGGAGTATGCAATGAGAATATTCAATGAGATGATGTGATACATGCTGAGGAACTGGAGGAACAAAAACAGTCTTCTGAAGAATTTAACACGTTCTAGGGAAGAGCTTGGCATGAAAGAGCTCAAATACATCAGGCACTACAGATCAGACAGGACCTGATTAACATCCAGTCAATGAGAGCTGGATGCAGCAGACAATCATGAAGTGCAAGTTTGGCACTGGTCATGATGCCAACATTTGGTTTGAATTGTTGGGGTGGACTAGAGTCACTATTTATTTTGTTTGTGTTCACCTTGGTGGCTGCAAATAAAAGTTAATGTTTGGATTTGTCCAATTGCTTGCCTATATGTGATGCTATCTATTGGACAATGACAGGATCTGTGTCCAACAGTTATTGGGGACAGTGTAATGGTGACCTAGAAAGGGTGTCTTGATGACATGTAGCTCAATACAGGCAAACTGTGTGGCCTAGTGTTCAAACAGCAAAGAAAATGGGTATGTATGTGCAAAGAACAATTAGCAATGCTGGCTATGTACCTTGAGCAGCATGGCTTTGTAGCTGCTGTCATTTTTATACCCAGGAGCAACGATGAGAGATTGCCAACTGTTATCTGAATGTACAATGGCTTTTCAAAGATGGGCACAAGGGATGCTGGGTGTTTGATAGCTATCCAGTGAGTGGCAAAATGTTCTGGGAATGGTGTGTGGTAAGGTTGGGATGGAATCAGATGAAAGGGAAACCATAGGGCAGGGCAGGTAGTTAATGAAGACTCACCAGAACTTGGAGGAAAAAGTCTAGCCTACTAAGTTCACACCTCTACATATATAATATATAGCTTGTGAACAAGTTGTCTCATGTTTGTGCCTGACAAGATTGCTGTCGTCAATGGAGGGCGTTAATGAATTTAATGGAATGCAAAGGTTGCTGCAGAAAGCTGACCCACCTAAAAGATTCTGAAAACCTAGTACAAAAACTTTAACAAACTAATTTTGCCTTCCATCCAATAAGTTCCCCTTCCGTCTCTGCTAAAAGGTTTGCGCAAGCCTGGTAGATTTCACCCTTTGTGTGGGTGCTAGGCTGTGCATGCATCTTGATTAAAACAAGTGTTATTACTGTGGCAGTGTATGGATTGAGGTGTGTCTGTGTGTGTGTCTGTGTGTCTGTGTCTGTGTCTGTGTCTGTGATATATTAAGTTGGTATTGTTTAATGACATTTTACCGAATCTTAGAATTTTGCATATCTTGATGATTTGAGACAAATGCATTGCATCCTGTTTGGTCTTCAGATGTTATAAAGTGTTTTATGAATTGCACACCAAGTGAAAATCTTTATTGATTGCATGTTCCACTGTATGCTTCAAAACAAACATTTGCTAATTGGATATTAATGTCGAAATGCCAAATTTTGAATGTAATTTTAGCTGTAATTATTACCTGTCAACTTGCTTGGTAACATTTGAATGGGATTTCTTCCACAAATAATGGTGATCTATAATGACCATCTGTAATGGCCTTGGGTGTGGTATTCCTTTACTACCACAAACCACTTACATTGCTTTTATACAAAAAAACCTTTCATTACATTTATTATGTACAGGTCATTTTAATCGAAACAAAGTTGCATTTTGAAGCATTTGAAAGAAATGGCCCTAATTTGCCTTTTTCTATCTTTCGCTAGTTTGCAAAAGGTATTTTCTGAACCATCCTCACTATCTTAATTGATACTTTGAAATCGCAACAAGTACCAGCATTTTAACTGCATCTATGCATTCTGAGTATGTGCAAATTGCTGAAAATTTTCAGCTTGCCTGCAGATATCAGAGAATATAACAGGGGTGTTCATCCTGAACACTGAGAACAATTAGCTAAGGACAGGAAAAGTGCTGAGGAATGGTAATTCAGGGAATTAAGATCCAGCGATACTTTCAGAGTGATGAATGAAAATGTTGATGGATGGAACTATCATGTGCATTTGAGACCTAATGGGTAATAGCATTACAGGCTATATTTTGCGATGCTCCCTTTTGAACTGCTGGTAGTCTGTTCTCCTCTTTACGTTAGCATATCCCAGATGTCTACAGAATGCCAATTTGCTTCCCCATTGCTCGAAAGGCCCTCTCCTTTCATCGCCAGATTGGCAACTCCCAGAGATTCTCCCTTCCCCCTCACCAACCCCAGTCAAACAACACTTGTGCATTAGCAGCGCTCTCTGATCAAATGTTCCAAATGCTGACACTTCCTCCTTCCTCCCTTCTGTCAGACTAAAAATCCTGTCCAATGTTCCTTGAGCCGCCTCCTTCAGTACTCCGTAAACTTTCAGACTCCCAGAAATTGGGTCCCTCTCAAAAAAAAATCTGCTGGAGCCTGAGACTCTACCAGGTATTGCCATTTCAGAGTCTGTAACAATGAGTATGTCCAACTTTCAGCTGCAAAGCAAGTATAATGACAGGCATCTAAGCTGTCAGCTGAGAACAGGAACTAGATGTGACACTTGCCCTAACATCAGACATGGTAGAAGTGAATAATTTCTTTGGATAACTCTAATTATCAAGACAGTGAAGTTAGATTACTTAACTATTGTCATCTGAAGAGAGGAACAGTTGTTGTATGAATAAAGGTGGCTTTGGGGCATTCACATTTCTTAATGATGTCACTCTGTTACTTTTAATTTCCTACTACAGTGTATAATTTTGACTTTCTATATCAATTTTCATAGGTGCAACTGTTACTAAGATATGGCTGCAGATTTCTACATACCAGGAATTAGACAAAGATTGACTAAACTTATCTGAGTGAAAAGAGCAGTGAACTCAACTGTAATGTTTTGCTCCAATCCAAAGTGAATAAACGTGCACATATGGAGTTCTGTGAGTGTAGTAAGAGTCTAATGTACCCAAAGGTAGTGTATTAGAGGTACGCGAATTGTCTTTAGAATTAGAAAAATCATTCAGAAGAAATTTCTGTTAACAATGTCCTATAATTATGTTGTCATCATTCTTCCAAGCATTAAATTGATCAGCACGAATGTTTTATCGTTCTTCGCTATTCCTTTTACTTTTTCTTTGAATTATAAGTTTAATCGGTTCATTTGATAACACACAGCTGCTTCAGTTGCTTTGTTCCAATGGTAAAGTCCAAGTGGGAATTTAAGAAAACTCCAGTTGATAGTTTCAAAAGCATAAATATACATGTGTAGTAATTTAGAAAAAAATGAATATTGGAGCAGGACTGAAGAAACAAACAAGGTGTTAATATTGTAATATCTAAATATTCTATTACTGTAAAAAGAAATGAACATTCAAATTCTGAGCAACCTCTGCCAATCAGTAACACCATGGCTGATCTGAGTATAATGTCCTATCCACATTAGGACCTACCCTAACAGCCCTTTACCCCCTTGCCTAACAGAAATCTACCTTAACAATTTTCAAAAACTCTGTTTCTGTCACTTTTTCAGCAAGAATTTGAAAGACTAATAAGCCACTGAGAGGAAAGCTTTAGTCTAATCTCTGTTTTAAATGAGTGATACCTGATTTTAAAACTGTGACCCCTAGTTCTAGATGCTACCACAAAAGGAAACATCCTCTCCCCGCCTAACCATCTTTGTCAAGACCACTCAGGATCTTGTGTTCCAGTCAAGGATCCTCTTAATCTTTTATCCTCCAGTGGATATAAACGTGGGCTTTTCAACCTTTCCTCACGAGACAACCCATTAGTTTTAGTCTGGTAAACCATTTCTGAGCTACCTCCAATGTATCCTTCCTTTAAAAAAAAATAACCAATACCGTATGTAGTATTCTGGATGTGTTCTCACTAGTGCCTTATAATTGAAACGTAAATTCCTACTTTTGTATTCAAATCAACTTGTAACAAATAACATTCTGATAACCTTTCCAAATAGACTTTGAATAGCAATATTTAACCGTGATATCTGATTAAATTTTCCATAAGGAGAATCAAAGCATGATGTAAAAAAGACTCTCAGTGCCGGTCAGACTGAGGAGTTTATGGGGGACAACACTGAACAAAAAATTGTACGGCATTCAGAAGGAAAGGACTGACATTGGGTTAATGTCCAAGCAGAGTCCTAGTGAGAATGGAACTCTTATTCAAGGAATGGGGCATTATGGAGAGACAAAGCAGCAAATCATCAGATGATACCTATCTATTGGAAGTCAATTTGGTTACACTCAGATGATTAATTGAATGGGACTTTGCTTAGGGTACTAAAAAAAATCACACTGGTGTGGCAGGATAAAGAGATCCTGCTGAAGTTTGGAGAGGCTAGGGAGTTTTGAATGCAGCACTACAATACTGCTGAGAGTACAATATAATGGCTAAATGTGTTTGGGGTGAAATGTGTAGAGAAACTAATAAGGAATACCTTTTCTGTAGATTAGTGTATTAATTGCGTACTAAAACGAACAATTGATTATGTGGATTTTAGTTTTAATGTGACGGTAAAAGTTTTAAAAACTTTTTGCACTACTTTGTGTAGGTCACTGGAAAATTATAGATCTTTCGGTCTCTACCCAGGTATTGTAACTCAGCTAAATGGTGGTATCGAATTAATTGCCCATGTACACCTCTCCCCAATTCATGTTTTCATTTATTTTGTCACAGATGAGTACTTTTTCTTTGTATTAATCTAAATTAATCCCTTCACTGAAACGTTAACAAGAAATGTACATGAAACAGTGTACAACAATCTATCACTTTTAAGTGAGGAATATAAAACAGAATTTTTCAGTGTTTGTTTAGCTTTTGCTATTCAAAGTTGGATGTGGGAATGTCAATTCGGAATGAAAATTTGACGTCGGGGTTCCTTATATTTGCCTTTGGCAAAAATGAATTAATTAATGTTTGAGAACTGGGGTTGATACCACAAATCACAAAAAAGGAATTTTGTAATAATCAGCCACGTTTCTTACCTTGCTAGTGTTCACTTCCCTGGAAAATGATCTGTCTCTATTAATCTATATCTTATATTTACCTCAATGTGTTACAGCTTCCAGAATGTCTAACCTCAGTTCCAAAATTCGAAAATGAACTCATTCAGATCAATTATGAAAATGCAAATTACATTGAATTACATGTGTCATTGGCTCACTAAGGGTCATTTAAAGGCAACTGTATTTTTTTCATTTATGGGATGTGAACATCACTGCTAAGGCCAGCTTTTGTTGCTCATCCCTTATTGCTCTTGAAGCAAGTGGCCTGTTGGACCATTTCAATGTGTATTTTAGAACCAACACATTTCAAACCACATCACACCAATGACCCTGGCTACAAAGGTGACAATAAGCTAGTGTAAAGTTTGATAACATAGCTAGATATTTTTGAGAGACTTAGTTGACTCTATCCACATGCTAGAGTGTGTACATGGGTGCATGTTGTTTTCCCAGACATGTTGCAGGGGATAACATGCAACAGGAGAAGCGAGAGTGTTCAGAAACCTGTCATTAGGTAGCGAACCTACCACTACATGCAGAGGGATCATAACTTTAATGAGTAGCATTATGTGAAAGAGTCAGACTCTTATCAGAAAGTCATAAGTGAATAATTAGTACAAAGTAACAAAACACACACTGGTACAACCAATAAAAAAAGGGACTGAGTTTTAGATTCCTCCAGACAACAATGCGAGACTCCACAAAGATATAATAATTAATGGTGTGGAGTTGCAGAGGATTCTCGGGATCCAGTAGATGATGTTGGGTCGGAATGACTAAATAAATCACTCAATACCCAGAGTCCACGTCTAGCCTCAAAGAGCTTGTTTACTCTGGTGGAAAGAAACTTCTGGGGGCCAGAAGCTTCTTCAATGAACAAAGGAAAAATATAATTTTTATACACTTGTCTTCAGCCTCCTGTTGGCAATTACAGACGAACCATATTATTAATTATGTACATGCTCAATCAAATTAATCATGTGACTGTATGGTCAATGATGGACAGCCTCATGGACAACTCTTGGTCCTCCATGATCTCATGTTTACCAGACATCCTTATCTCAATCCTTGGGGATTGCACACTGCATGCTGTATTTAACCACTTTCCAATTTGCTGAGTTCTGTACCTGTAATTCTATTCTCCCTGTAAGGAGTATCGGGGCCCTCCCTTAGTCTCTAAACCTATCTTGTCTTTAGGAGTTTTAGTGGAATCTCTTTAATGTCTGTTGAGTTTATTTTATGTTATGTGAGTTTATATATATTCAAAGTCTATAACTATGATTATCTGAAAATCTTAGCTAATGTAAATCTACTTGAGATAGATTTCAGCCCTTAAATCAGCAGGAATAGAATTCTTCTATCAGCTTACTCAAGGGTGTCCTTATCAGGCTGTCTCTATTTTTTAAAAAAAACTACAGCGATGTGCTTGCAACAGGACCCTTTGTGCATGATTATAGTCTTGTTGTCTCGGATATATTCTGATTACAAAGCTACAATTTTCCTAACTTATGGTTTGCTTTATTTGATACTACACTAAACAAGCTCTTCTAAGTCAACTGAAAACAACATTTGGCCATCTTGTCCTGCATTCAGCCATGGGCAGCCCCAACACAGGGTTTGGAAAATGTCTTCAAATTATTAAACAAAGTATATGTTTCCACTTGTATTAGTTTTAAAGAAAAAACAATCCGAAAAGCACTGACTAGTAGTGTAGTGGAGGCAGGATCAATTGAGGCTTTCAAAAACTTTCTTTTTCTGGAAAGGGTTAAAATTAAAAAGGCTACAGGGAAAGGATATGACTTAATGGTTTGTTGCTCCAGAGGGCTAGTAGAGGCCAATACAATGGACTGATTTGTTTGCAGCTCAGAAGAAGGCCATTCTATGATTTTCTGTGAAAAAGACAATTTGGCTCATGCTTCTTTGGGAATCTATTGTCTTCCCACTTTTGTATGTAAATGCTGGTTGAACACTTCTTACTAGAAGAGGATTACATGTACTGCTCACATTATGCATAAGAAAGTACTTGCTGACATCATTCTTCATGAAATGACCATTCAGATGGAACTTTATCAGAGGTATTATTAGTACCAGTCTCAAAATCACCAAGGGCAGGTTGGAGAAGTCCTGAGTTGCTTAAAATAAAACTCCAGAAGCAGAAGTCTGTGGAGGTGTCAGATGAGGCAATCCAATAAAAGCTGTTGAAGACATGAGGTTATGGAACATGTGTTCAATAGTAGTAGCGATGCCAGTTGCCCATTGTTTAAAGGTCACAAGAAGGGAGGTTGACTGAAGGAAATAGCAGCAAATGAATACACAAATTATTGGCGAGAAAGGAACTAATTAAAGCCGTGTCAACTGGACAAGGAACTTTAGTATGGAGATAGGGATTAGTGGCATTGGGTGTCTATGGCTCTTGTTAAATTAAAGGGTATTTCTTTTCTGATATTTGTAATGAATTTGTTTTAAATTACTTTTACGTAGTATAAATTTTTTTTGTGTAATAAACTTCAATGTTCTTTGGCTAAAGTACATCAGCAGCCACTTGTGAATATGTTCAAAAACTGATCTCTATGGAAAACAAAAAGAAAATGAAATTTATGGCATATCAAGCCAATTTTCACTTTGGGATCTGACTGGTACAGTATTAACATCAATATTTCAAAACAATTGTTTTGTGTATGTGCAGCTTGCAACCCCCCAAAGCAGACTAAATAGTTGGCATTGTGGCAATATGTGCCTTTTAAGAGGGATTTATTCTGTCCTGTTTCTTTTGAAGAGACATGTTGTAAATCTGGTGCCGAGGTGTCTGATCCATGGAGAGCCAAGTAATTAGCTTTGCTTTTTTTTAAAACAAAAGAAACATGAGTGGGTGGAGTCAGGCTTTTAAAACTCAGGGTTTTAGTTTTTGCTTTCAGTTGCTGAAGTTGGGTTTTTGGAGTTGAAGCTCTTAGGTACAGTTCTCTCTGCTGCTGCAAAAGCATTATTTCTATTTCTATAATTCATTCTGTTGGTGTTCCTTCTCTTGGCCTGAAGCAGATAGCAAGTGAGGAAAATCTGTTTTGCTGAATTTGCCTTTGCCAACAATGTGTTTGTGGAATGCCGCTATTTTGGAACAGTTAATAAGTAGTAGATAAAGAAAATATTAAGTTTTTTTTAAGAGTTAAAGTTATGCCTTTTTTGTTTGTATTTTAACTATGGTGTAAGAATAAGGTGTGTTTTACGTAAAGCTTAGTAGTTTGATCAAACAAATTTACATCTGCAACACACACCCTGCACTTGGCGTTTTAAAAAAAGGCAGAAGTTAGGGTCTAGCCTAACTCTTGCAATATTTTGAGGAGCTTGGTCTGGTCCATAATGGAATCCTTAAAAGTGAACTCACTTAAAGGCAATGTGTGCATACGATGCTCATCATTTCATTATTTGTTTGTTACCAATATTAAAACTAATAGATCTGTAGTTGCCCAGTTTGCTTTATTTTGGCAAGAATCCTGCAGTTGTCTGTTTATGGCTAGTGCTACACAATTGATTCCATTATATGCAACAGCAGAGGTGTTCTCCTGGAAACGGTGGCACTCTCAGGGTCCAGAATGCCATTAGTGACACTCAGTGGCCTGTGGGTTTTAAAGATATCTACACATGCCCTAAATGTAACAACCTGTCTACGGCATATTCGCAAGTTTTTTTTGTGAACTGTGCATTGAAAAGCACATCATACTTGTAATCATTGCTATTCTTGACATTCTGCCCTCTTCATCTCCAACCCCTTCCTTCCTCGTCACAGGATACTGCCCTGCTCTGGGCCTGAGACTCTTTAAGGATCCAACTCTCCTCACGTCCCTGCTGACACCCTGACACCTCTTCTGGCACCCTACTTCATTCACTTGGCACTTTACCTACTGGGCAGCTTACCTACTAGCACTCAGCTTATTTGCTTCCTTGCCCCCTTATCAGTTGGCATCTCAACCTCCAATTAGACTAACCTTCACTTTTACTTTATACACTTACCGTTTCACATGAGTCGTCAAAGTGGCTGGACCTTTAACTTGTGCAATGTGGCGATTGACTACTGTGAGAAAGATAGATAGCATAGTTTGCCCTCCCCTGACTGTTCTGTGCTATGACGGACCTGTCAGAATGGAAGTATGGCACTGCATTCCTGCAAGAGGTCTGATCAGAATCTCCCGTCAGAAATGTGATTTCTTTTGTCGTTTTAAAAAATAAATGAGTGGTAATTTGCGTGTGCTTATCACTCCTCAGAAAAACAATAACAAATCTCTAATTGTTGTTGGTTGTGCATTAATATTGTCCAAGATACTGGCAAATACCCTCCCCCTCCTCTTGAAAATAGCAGCAGGGGATCCTTTAGATCCATTGGGAGGATAGGCAGCATCTTGGCTATACGATCCATCTGAAAGCTCAGCACTCTGTCAGTGCAGTACACCTCAGTGCAGCTGGGTTATTTGCTTGAGGTTTTGGCTTGGAACTTGAACCCACAATCATTTGAGTCAGAGGCAAGACTGTTATCGCTGAGCTAAGGGCATTCCATAGCTTTTTAGCTTGTTGAATAATATTTCTATGGATGCTTTTAGTTTGATGACAAACTCGACAATTACTTTTAATGCACCCAAGCTTGGAAGCTAACATAGTTGTATATAATCTGTCACATAGTTTAAACCTTTTAAACTCATTTTAAACAACCATTTAATACTCTTACTGCTTGCTAAGTATAAATTCTTAAGCTCTTAGAGTTAGTTTTTTTTTTATTTTTAATGCTGTTTTTGACATGTGGAAATTTTGCAGGCCATGCTCCCTGGAAGTGAGAACAGGTAACCGTTAAGTCTACAGCATAACAAAGTCTATTCAGCTTAATGAAGTGCTATGCCAATCGTGAAGCTTTGCAAAATTAGCCTGTTGATCTGCAAATTGTCTGTTTTAAAGGAGTCAAAGAAACATGAGTGGGTGGAGTCAGGCTTTTACAGACTCAGGGTTTTAGTTTTTGCTTTCAGTTGCTGAAGTTGGGTTTTTGGAGTTGAAGCTCTTAGGTACAGTTCTCTCTCCTGCTGCAAAAGCATTATTTCAATTTCTTTAATTCATTCTGTTGGTGTTCAGAACTTAATTAAGATATCCAACAGAAAAAGAAGCTGTGTTCAATTTCAGTGTTTTTCTGAATATATTTGTCATGAAATTCGATCTAAATAACTACAATATGGATGATTGGATGTAAGATTAGAGTGCATATTGGTTTATTGATGTTTACTCATCTTGTTGATGGTGAATAATATAATTTGTTTGAGAAATTGTGACATAATTACGTATTTGATTTCGTTTGCCCCATGAAATCAACTTGTATTTGTTCCCTTATGTCTCGAGTGGACATGTTTATGAAGTTTTATTAACTTAACTTAAAACAAACATAAAAATTATTTAGCCAATGGAAGCAAAAGTATTAGTACACACTTATCTGTAAATTGTGTTTCACGTGCAGAGCAATATAACTTGTGGTGCAATGTCTTAAGAATTAATAGTGTATTAAAGATGTTACTGTTGTGGAAACTGAGGTTGTGTTTTTCATTTGTGCAGTGGAGCTCTAACGAGGCCAAAAACAGATTTTCTAGGGTGTCTTGTACTGCCATGTACCTCATGTAAAGATGGTATACAGTTTGATCATGAGAAGGGCACACGTACCAGTGTCCACTCTGTGCGCAAGAAGGCTTAAAACAATATTTTCCGGCATCTCATGGCCTAACCAGCTGCTGTAAACTCAAGACCCCTAATTTGGATAAAATTAGTCTTGCAATAGATTCATAGCACAATCAGCAATCTAGTGTTCTGATCATCAGAAGGAGCTTCCATAAGTATTGTTTCAAGGATCAGACACACAAATTGTAAACAAGACAACTTTCAAGAACATTTTTCTATTGTGAAGCATTTGTAGGTTTTCTGCAGTGTATGTGGTGTAGTGTAGTGTATGCAGTGTTTTGGATGTATTATAGCGAGTTCTGAAATTTATCAGAAGTGCTGTTGCATATTCTTGGAGGAACAGATGCATAGATGAATTTTTATTCATTCAACTCTGTGCCACACCCTCTGCTTAATTAGAACTGTTGTTCTATATGCTCCTTGGCAGTGACAGGAGGCTGTCTGACCAGTCAATACAGCTAACAACTCCATGTTCATCAATGCTGTTCTATATGACACCACATTATGGTTCACATCTTTGTCTCTGTAACAGAAATTGCCTTTGCCTTTATCCTCTGCTGGCAACTAAGCCATCTTGATTTCTGATGCAGCTGCCACCCTTTCATGCCCAGATGTCTCACCAGTATCCTGGACTCCAAGCAATGTGTATTACCAATAACTGAGCCCGTTGTTGTCCCCAGATCAGATGACACAGTGTCTTCTTCATTGCTGTGCTGTTGGTCTGTGTCCACCTCAGGGGTCACCTGTGGCTTGGAGCTCCCAAGGTCCACTCTCCAAAAGTTGACTTTTCTGGTCATTTGTTACACTGTTTTGAAGCTGGTTCTGAAAGACTTCTAGGCCCCCCACTCAGAAACGTAACACCTTTGTCCTGTCCACTTCTAGCACTGATATTTTCAGTGCACCATCCTTCACATTGGAATCCTCTATCATATTGATCACGTTCAATTTTTTTAAAAATGTGAGTATTATGCTTCAATGCAGCATCCTTTTAATAGGGTCAGCCTGCCTTTTAAAAGCAGACTGACTCAACCATGTAACTTATGAACAAATGTTACTGGGCTGCTGGGATTAATTTTTCAATGCAGAATTACCTGGAAAAATTCAAAGAACAGCAGCATGAAACCCACAAGGCTTACATTACAATTATTCGGTTGAGTTGGATTCATCAAACTTGCATGTTGCCTACCACTCTCAGAAAAGACATGTCCATGTTGCAAATCCACACCGAAGTGGGGCAACCCCATTTTCTAGTCCCTGAGTCTCTTATAATGTGACAGGAAAATGTTAAAAATGAGGATGGAATTGAATTCAAAAGGAGGGAGGTTCTACATTAGTTATTCAGAACATTGGTGGAACTAAGTGGGAGGTGATGGCCTAGTGGTGTTATCGCTGGACTGTTAATCCAGAGACCCAGATAACATTCTGGGGACCCGGGTTTGAATCCTGCCATGGCAGATGGTGGAATTTGAATTTGATAGGATATCTAGAATCAAGAATCTAACAATGACTGTGAATCCATCATCAATTGTCAGGAAAAAAACCCATCTGGTTCACTAATGTCCTTTAGGGAAGGAGACTGCCATCCTTACCTGGTCTGGCCTACATGTGATTCCAGACTCTCAAATGTGGTTGAACTCTTAACTGCTCTTAGGGATGGGCAATAAATGTTGTACAGCCAGCAACGCTCACATCCCATAAATGAATAAAGAAAATAAAAAGCTAGAATACTGTGTTCAGTATCAGTCTCTTTTATTTAAGGAAAGATGCAAAAATGTTGGAAGGAGTTTACAGAAGTTTTACTGGTCTAGACAACCCACCTATTCCAGATGTTAATGAGGAAAGGTTGGACAGGCTAAGTATTTATTCAGTGGAGTTACAAAGAGGAAGAGTCAACTTGATTGAAACATACAAGATCCTGAAACAAAAATAGAAATTACTGGTGAAACTCAGCAGGTCTGGCAGCACCTGTGGGGAGAAAGCAGAATTAACATTTTTGAGCCCCACGACTCTCATCAGCACTTTGAGTGTGTGTCACTGGACTCGAAACATTCATTCTGTTTTCTCCCCACAGATGCTGCCAGACCTGCTGAGATTCACCAGCAATCTCCATTTCTATTTCAGCTCTCTGGCATTTGCAGTTCTTTGTTTTATTATATGAAGATCTTAAGATGGCTTGACAAGGTGGATGTGGAAAGGATGTTTCCTCTTGAGCGAGGTTCTGAACTGGATGCCCATTTAGGGCAGAGATGATGAGAGATTGTGCTTTTTATGAACATTGTTCATCAGAAGGCCATTGAAACAGAGTTCATGCATATTTTTAAGGCAGAGACAGATTCTTGAGAGGCAAGGAGATAAAAAGGTTATTGATGATAGGAATTTTGGAGAATCAGCTCAGCCATGGTCTTTAATGGCACAGCAGGCATAAAGGCTGGTTGGCCTACTCTTGCTCTGATTTTGTATGTTTGTGGAATTTAAGTGGTAATGCTACTCTGACATCAGCAGGGATCAGCTGAGCAGAGAGACAGAAACAAACATGTGATAAAGATGGAGAACACTATTAGAGCCCTGACTTTACTATAGTATGCTATATATCAATCAAACCTATGCAGTATTATAGAAAACGAAACAGCCTCACTTTAAGTGAGGGTGAAGCTTGAGATGCAAGAAAGTTTTTGAGTAGTTGCCAATAAGAATGCCAGTCTAGGCACCAAACACCCCAGAGAATGAAGGGCATACAATCCACAAAGGGGCAATCAGCAAGCAGGAGTCTACAGGAGAAGCGAAATACCTCAACTTACCTACAGCAATCCATGTCATGGTTACTGCAATGTTCTCTTAAAGCATTGATGACTGATAAGGAACAATAATGACACTTATATTCATTGCATCAAATTTCACTCCTATCCTCTATTTATCTCATCAAGAGCATGTTCTACTCTTTTACTCATCCTACATAGGAAAAGAACATAATCTGGTTGAACTGTTAGTGAAAAGTTACATAAAAAGCAAGTCGCAATGTTCACCCATGACTTGCTATCTGATGCAGCTTGACCGGGCCAAATTTATCTCTGGGTGTATGATGGATTGCAAATGTCAGCCTTGTGGTTATTTAAAGACTATTTACAGGACATTTCAGACAGGGAACAATGGTATAAGTAGACACACAGTATTTCAATCTTCAGTTCAATGTACATACTTTGTTTCATTTAACTCACTAATTGATTGTTAGCAAACTATTCAATAACAATTTGTATATGTAAATTACCTTTCAAGCTGCAAAACATCCCAACAGCCTTTATAGTTGCCTTATAAAATATGATTTGATACCAAGCAACGTGAGCGAAGAAATTCACCTGATATTGAAATAAGAAAATGAGATGGAGAATTGAGGATTTTAAAACGAGTATATCTTTTGAAATTTTCTATATTATTGATTGTGGACTGAAATAGGCAAAAGACTGTTTTAAAAACGGAGGATTCTGGAAAGGATTACTGAACTCTTTAAAAGCAAACTACCTGACGCCAATTGTAAGTGCTGTTTGCATTTTTGTTTGTTCAAGCAGTAGAAGGTATACTGTTGAGGATGAGCTACAACCAAGCGAGATATACCTGAGGAGATTTGGTTGGCAACAAGTAGCTGATTGGTCTGGGCAATGGTGATCAGTTTGATGTCACAAAGACCTTCTATTTGCCATTGACTGTGATTGGCTTCCAGGTAGCTGAACAGTTTATGGCTGTGAATGTTTGTTGAAAGGCCATCGGACCTCTGTTCACCAGCGCCCCCCACCTCTCCTGGCTGTAAAGTTATACATCCAACAAGTCACAATTGTTGACCTGTAGCCAGAACCTCCTTTTTATTTGTAATAAATAGCAATTCTTAACTATAGAAACCTGGTCTATGCTTTGTTAACCTGGGTCTAAAGGACAGGTGAATTTTTTTAACTTTTATGACGACTCCAGGAATACTGACCTTGATTCCAGTGTGCTACCCCAATGAAGCATAACAGGAGGGAATTTCAGAGCTGAGGTCTAGGAATTAATTACAGAGCAATTAACAGCAGGATATTCAGGAATCCTGATTGATACAGGTATGAGGATTGTGGGATAAGAAGGAGATTAGAAAATCTGGGAGGGGTAAGGTCATAAAGGTCATAAAGGTATTTGAAAAATGGATGACAAATTTACAATTGAACCTTTCCAAACCATGACAAGCAGGGGCAAGGTGTGATGAAAGAATGGGGCTTGGTGAAATTAAAGCCATGAGCAACAGAGTTTTGGATTTCATGAAATTTACAGTGTGGGATGGGAAACTGGCCAGGTTTGAGAATAAAGGAGTAAAACTATGATTATGGCACGTGTTGAGCTTTTATCCACAAATAAGTTGATAGTATGGTGAAGTTGAGAGATGACCAGGTAGAAATAGGTGGTCTTAGACACACAGCTAATGTTTGTGCTCAGAAACAAATATGATATCAGGTTTGTAAGCGTCCTAATTTGGTGTCAAACAATTGTCTGGGAGACTGATGGAGTTGATTGCTGTGTTCAGTCATTACAGCAAGTTGAATGTGCATTGTTCACTTTCGTTCGGCAGCATGGAGCTGCTGATGTTGCAGCAAGAATTTCCAGGGTAAGCTACGTCTGCAAGCTAGTGTAATGAATTATTCTTAGCAGTTTCTTATTATTCTGAGAATCTAAATGACATTGTATGTGAAAAAGACTGACAGTTGATATTTAGCCACAGTAGGAAGGTAAGCACATCGCTGCGCATGGGGAGGGTTAGAGTTAGGGATGGAGATGGAGATGGTGATGGTTTGCGGGGGCACAACCTGTGTTCAGTTACACTTTGCAGAGAGAGATGTTTAAAAAATGATCTGGATGAGGAGAGGTGGATCAGAATCTGATTGACAAGTTCCATTTAACATGAGGGCTTTTTCTTAAATGCAAGGTGCCAAGTAAAAGGAACATTTAGAAAAAACACGCTGTATTTTAGGGGGCACTGAGGTCCCTGCCCTCTTGAATACATCATCTGGGGTGGGGACATGGGATGGGTGGATGAGTGCACCCCCATGATACCAAAGTCCCAGTGTAGAGAACTGACAGCCGATCGATAGCCCGTGTTTCTGTAGTCACAGCAGCACCAGCCATGATCAATGGCCACTACTGGGATAACGGGCAATCCCAAAATGATGAGGAGCCTAAGAAACTCCCAGGGTTGGAGATCCAAGTACTGAATGCGAGAGAGGTGAAGTGTCAAATTTAGGAAGCCATTTGGGAGGGTTAAAGGAAAGAAATGACTTTGTAGAGGAAGAACACCTCTGATAGACTCAGGGGACCACAAAGGTGGTTCTTCCTCATTGCCTAATAACGACTCAGGCAGGTTTGCTGATGAGAACCTCAGCTTGCTATGTGTAAAATTGATATCTTAAGGGCCTTAGTGGGCCCAGACTGGGCATGGGATGTTGGGTGGTGGGAAGGCCACCTGGTGGATTTTATATACCATCCTACCTTATACCCTATCTGGTGGGAGAATGTACATTTCAATACAGTGCTATCAAAATTCGAGTTTACTTGTCTAGATATTTTATAACCAACCTCTTCAGAGCTGTTATAACACACCTCTGGGACTTGAACCTGAGCCTCTTGGCTTGGAGGCATGGACACGACCATTGCACCATGCAAGCCCTCAAACAGTTTACTTGCATAAATGCAGATTGAGAATTTGTGTTACTAATTAAGTTAGGAACTTTATCCTTCATAGAAAACGTGTACGAAGATAATGAACTCAACATTTGTTTTAAGGACATTACAGTGACTGAACAATAGTAAGATTCTATTACTTTGTGTTTTTTAACTTGATTAATTTTTTCTCTCAAACGACTTTTAGATTATTTATTTGATCTTTAAGCAACTGGTTTATAATGCTGTAATTTTAATTCACATGTTGAATATTTCCTGGAGGCTGATTACACACTGCAGAAGTTAGCATATTGTGAGAATGTTAATACATACTATTAAGCAGTAACAGCTTAAGTCAGACATGAAATGGCATTCAAAACTATACCATTTACAGATAAGTAGATTGTGATGATTATATTGTGCATCTCAACTGTTTGAATTATTTACTTGTAGGTCACATTAACATTAACTTGTTCAGCCACCAGTGGACCACGAGGTCCTCATTAATCGCTGTCACAGTCCGCATTCCATATACACCGGCAGATGTGGCCTTGCTGGTGAGATCTTGAGCAATATTTTAATTACCCTACATTTATAACATTGTTCACGACTCTGTCACACGCAAAAGCTAAACCGTCTAAGCAATAGCTTCAGTTTATAATGAATCATGGTTTTCTTCTGGTATGTCTATAGTTTATTTTTGAAATATGACATTATTATGACAGTTTTAGAAATAATTATTCTACAGAGTAGCATTTAACTCCCATTCTTACATTACCTGAGGACATCAAGAATGAAACATTTGGTGAAAGGTGAGATTCTCATAAGGGTGACCAGAAAGAGGTGCCCAATTCCTTTCCCTGAAGGATATTAGGTATTCAGAGGCACTTCTTTCTCACCTAATGTTGGCCTGAAAATGACCAGATTTATTGATTTTAATTTCTTAGATGTCATGGTAAGATTTAAACTCGCAGCCTATAGTCTGCCTTACACAAACTCATTTTAATGATCCTTCATCTGTGTAGATGTAGGTGGAAGTAATGTGAAGAATTACAAATGATACTCAGAGTCAAACATTTTCCTATTGAAAGCTTACGATATTTTTACCTGAGGTGTCTGAACTCAGACAAGTTAACTTGAATGATGACTCCCCTTTTAATGGGCACTGAAAGAAGTACTTTTTGTAATTTCGTTACAATTCTAAAACAAAGCATACATTGCAGGAATTCTATAATAGGCAGTATGAGGAATTTAAATGAAAGTGGTGCAGATTAACACCAGAAATATGGAAAATTTCATAAGTCAGTATTTTTCAAATAAAGCTTGACTCTTTATGAAAATAACTTGGCAAGAACTGACAATAGCCTTGTCATCTTGCTCCAGATTTTTACGTTTCACTTATTTAAGGTATTTTATGTCTCACTGGAGTAGCATGTTGGGAATCAGGCTTTGCTATTCCCAGAGTCAACACCAAAGTTGATGCTTTTATCAAAATATGCAACGTTTCTCCAATTTAAACCCGGGTTGACAAAGCACAGAGTAGAGATCTGTACTTGACAAGAATGACTATTACAAATAAATAAATTCTAGCTGCAGATGAACTATGAACTGTTGACTTAATGTTCTACTAATTAAAACTCTAATCCCCTTTTAAAACTGCCCCTAACCCCAGCCATACAGCCAGAGGGGGAAGAAATGGTATTATGGATGGAGAGAAAAACGGAATTGGCAGTTCAGTAGGCCTTCAGAGTTCATGGAAACAATTTTTTTGCTTGTCAGGACTTGCTGTTTGTTAATCTCTCTTCTCCGAGCGCTATCACTTGTTTGCAGGAGGCATAGAGTGACTGATTTACAAATTATAAAGTCTCTAACATATTGGTGAAAAGCCACAACAATTAGGGAGGGTAAATAAACTTTTTTTTTCAGGCTTTAGATTTTTTTTACTGCAGAGAGACAGTAGCTCCCGTTTCAGAGGTTCAAAGGATTCTTGCCATACCATTCATACCCACAAGCTGTGTCATTACTTGGAGCCAATCATACAGGTGTTACCAGGTAGAAGGTCATGGTCACCAACAGCTGGTCACTATTCCGAAGACCAATCAGCTACTTGTTGCCCACTGACTCTTACTTTTTACACAGTGCTTTGTGCCAGGCTATAGGTAGTAACCTTCCCCCACTATTTGAATTAGCAGCGTTGTAGTTGGGAATTGTAATGAGCTTCCACTTTGCTTTTAAAAAGTGCAAAAAGCTCTGACAATCTTTATTTTTAAAATCAGTTCTTTTTTCCTATTTCAGGCCACTATCAAAAATATAAAAAAAAAACAAAATGTGGTCTTTGTAATACCTTAGTTACAACCATTAGTTTAGTTAGTGCACTGAATTGTTGTACAAAGCCAAATATTCCAATATACAAGGAAAAAGTCCTTTTATCCACCTTTTGCGCTCATCAGTCAAACCTTCCACGTATAACGCAAACTACTGTAAGCTCTTGGACTGTGGAATGGGTGATGAGCAGAGAAGCATATCTTTATTGCCTTCGCAGCCACAAATAACACACTGAGCAATGACTGACGTAGAAAAATACACAGTTGAAAGAATTTCTGTTTGGTGCTTCTTGTAATATCGGAATCCCTTCAGTGTGGAAACAGGCCCTTTGGCCCAACAGGTCTACACCAACACTCCGAGCACCCACCCAAACCCATCCCCCTATAACCCACCTAATCTACACATCCCTGAACACTATGGGCAATTTAGCATGGCCAATCCACCTAGCCTGCATATCTTTGGCCTGTGGGAGGAAACCGGAGCACCCTGAGGAAACCCATGTAGACACGGGTCGAATGTGCAAACTCCACACAGACAGTCACCCAAGGCTGGAATTGTACCTGGGTCCTTAGTGCTGTGAGGCAGCTGTGCTAACCACTGAGCCACTGTGCCCCCATGCCCCCCCAACTTATAATGCTATTGAATAGTACACAAGCATGAAAGATGCATTTACACAAGCATTTGCTGTGAATTGCAAAGGACACTTGGAACAGTAACCAAATCCTGAAGCATTACTTTTGGCTTCATTTTATTAGAGAAATGTTGACCAAAGGAAAAAGATTGCCATAGTACCTTCCTCTTTCATTTCTTCTGACACATTTATTGAGCACAACTGTAATACATCAGTGTAACATAACAAAGATTGTCTACATAACAGTGATTCATTAGTTGTTAAGTGCTTTGGGACATCTTTCTTTGTAACAGGCCATACACAGCTGACAGGTGCCAAATGCAATCTTTTGGCTGTGGCAGATGCTCCACAATTGATCACATTGGATTAGGAAGGGAAGGAATTAACTGAGGGTAATGATTGGTGAGTCTTATCAGGTGATCTCTGTGGCAGTCTGCAAGAGTGATTGACAGTTGGGGATAGGTTAGAACCTTGATACGCTCCCTACCTAAGTTGAATAAACTCCTAAAGTTTAGTGCCTATAGTAACAAATAATGGCCTCTTGAGCAAGGTAGTCTGGGGCTATTTACATCCAGGAGATTGTCATTCTGTGTGAATCATCAACCCCCAAAAGGAGACAGAAAAATTGAGTGACTTTGATGGGAGGGCAACGGAAAAGCAGACTTATCCACCAGACAATCTGGGTAATCTGTTTTCCTTTTAGAGAAGGATCCCAATAAATATCCTGAAGTTTAGATGTTATGGTTCAATCCTGGTAAGTGCATAATATGTCACATGTAAAATGCTAATCTCAAGTTCGGATTTCTATAAACTCTAGAAAATAGCCAAAACCTGCATTTTTGTGCGGAGCCTGTTTCAACACCTCCAAGTTGTAAAGGGGTGGAGACTGGGGGGAAGAAAAAAAACTTGTGTGTAGAGGAAAAATAGCACATATTCGATTTGGACAGGATTAGTTTGTTTACGTTATACAGAGTAAGCAAATGAACTGTAAAAAGGGGTTGTCAGATGTGATTGCCCCCTTTCTTCCATGATTATTTTCAGCATGGTGACAATGGACAGAGAGCAGAGTCCACTGACAATAAGAGGTTTCTTGCTATTAATGGACAATGCTGGCAACTGGAGTTTGTCATCTCCCACAAACCAAATTTAAATTTGGATAAGTGTCCCTTTGATGTTTCTTTTTTGTGACCCTTTACAAAGCTGTGGCTTGTTTGCTTTTTTAATTTCAATTGTTATCTTCATTCCTCAAAAGAGTACAAAAGGGAAATTTATTGACACAGGAGGAGAATGGAGTTAGGGACACAGCATCCATGTGTACATTTCAGGTTTTTTTATGATCAGTTGGTACTGTGTGCATTAGGATATTTTAAATTAAATTTGCATGTCTCTTTTGTTACAGTACCTCTTGTGTTTTTTTAAAAAAAATAGTACTGTGGAGTCAGGGGACATATCTATGTCATCTCTCTCTCTGTGAGAGAATCTTTTCCAAATAAATATTGGATTTAGATTCTGCAGTCACCAGTTGGTTACCAGAGTAAGCAGCGTACTCTCAGACCGTATTCTGAGAAAGGTCTGGACTCAAGGTCCTTTAAAAAGGTGATAATCACTAAAATTAGAAGATGAAGACATAGATGACAAAAAGATGATAATTAAATTAAAAATGTGACTTTAAACAGCAGAATAATCGTGGATCATTCTGTTAAATTGCTGCATTTATCTGGAATCAAGAAAAATAAACTGACCATCAGCCCAGGAGAAATTATGTACTAGTGCTGCTGGTTAACCTGTTGGTCGACATAATATTTTCTTCGCTTGGCAAGAACATTTTAAGTGGTAATCAAGATTGTCCCAATTTTAATAAAAAAGCCACTCGTCTTTTGTTCAATCATGTAATGTGATTAGAAATATCAATTGACTCTTTTTTAAAAAAAAAAATTAAAAGAAGATCTCGCCTGAATTAGCAGGAGGTGATTGTGACATTCTGGTGCAACTCCAAAATATCCATGAGATACCTTTCTACAAGTGGCTAGAGCAAAAGTATGTGTGAGCAAGCTTTGACTGCCATTGACGTTGGGTGTAGCTCAGATGTATTACGAGCATTGGAGATTAAGAAGGAAAAGCAATTAAAACAGGTTTGGCATTGTTTGTAGACAGAAACAGAGTTAATGCTTTGAGTTCAGTATGACCTGTACTTCAGATTTCCCACATCCACAATATTTTACTTTCATTGGTGGATCTGGAAGACTGACTTTGAAATTCAATGACATTAGCAGTAGTTAATAAAAAGAGATGAGATAAAAGGTACTGCAGATGCTGGAGAATCCGAGATAACAAGCATGGGGCTGGATGAACACAGCAGGTCAAGCAGCATCATAGGAGCAGGAAAACTTGACGTTTCGGGCCTAAACCCTTCATCAGAAAAAT
>JAHRHZ010000087.1:21343262-21404201 GCA_024137785.1 Ginglymostoma cirratum
CCTTCATCAGAAAAATGATTTTTCTGATGAAGGGTTTAGGCCCGAAACGTCAAGTTTTCCTGCTCCTATGATGCTGCTTGACCTGCTGTGTTCATCCAGCCCCATGCTTGTTATAATAAAAAGAGATGATCTGATTTTTATATCACTGAGATGACTTGCAGGGATGACTACTTACAGAGAGATGGAAAAGGCTGGCAGTTTAATGGCATTTATTTGTTAATAAAGGATGGAATCTTCCTACCACCCGCACAACATGGGCCATGATGAGAAATTTGGGAAAAATCAGGTGCAATGTCCAGTGTTGAGATTAAAAAAATTCCAATTTTCCAACCAATTGATGGATGCCAAGACAATGTTCTCACTACAGAGTAGCAAGAGGACTCTTATTGTAATGATTATCATCCTCATTAATATGCAGTTTCCCATTCTCCCAAACATTAGATGGAAATTAGATAATGAAAACTCCTGATCTGAAAAGTTAGAGTGCCTACTTGGTGACTGCACTTCACTGTTGGCTCCTGTGGGCTTCTGTCTTGGAGACGCATCATCAACATTTCAGGGCAGACCTTGTTGGCAAGGGAATCCCACTTCCGTTGACATTGAAAACTAAGATTACCTGTCTCACTGTACATCTCAAATCTGCTTTGTTATTATTCCACACTTCAGTGCTGTTTTATGGAGCACACTGGTACATCTCATTGCTGCTGCCAGGGGCAGGGATGGGCACACAACTCATGGTTTGAACTAGGATGCACCTCGGAGTGCTTTGGTCACTCTTAGTGCTTGCTCACTCACATTGTGCCTGTCAATGCTCTTCCTTGCCTTTCACCTTTTTTTTTGCTCCTCAGCCAGAGCTTAAACGCTTACATTACTTCTCTCCTGGTTTGTCTTAGAGCACACCCTCAAAGCCAAGCATCTTAGCATAGTTGTCAGCAGTCAATCAATCAAGAGCATGGATGTGTTGCTATATGGCATTGTGCTACATCAGTGTCATACTTGAATCGTATGTTAGTTTTATATGCTGCAAACACACTGCATGTGTTTCAACAACTTAAAAAAAAATCTCTTAAGGTCTAAGGGGAGTAGCACTCTTGTCAATGGAATACACTACAGGACAGGACAGGATCTTAACTAAAAGGCAGCTCTAATACCAGCCCAGGAGCTCGGCATGACCAGTCATCTGCTCAGAGTGGTCAAGATTAGGTGGTTCTGTGGGGTGGACCATGGCCAGCCTTATCGCTCCAGTGCGACCAACTCAGGGAGTCAGTTATTTGGGGAGCTTCATGAATCTGGTCACTTATCATTGGAGACAGTCTGGCAGTGCCACTCAAGGGGGATGGACCCTGGTCAATGCTGAGGATCCAGCCACTAAAATTCAATCGCCTGGCTGCACGAGGCAGTAGGGTAAAAGAAATCGATGTGCCAAGTGCAACAGCATCACTGTCCTGCCCCTTCTGCCAGACATTTGCGAATGAATATTTACCATGTCAGTGGTAATTAATTTCCAAAGCTGTCCATGCACCTTGCTAACAATTTGTTTGGCTATCCAAAGAAATATGAAAAGTCTGGATGTGATTTTTTTCCAGGGTCTAATGTGCATGCGGCTTTTTCACACACTCAGCTCACCAAATCAGACAGGATGGAGGCAGTTGCTTATTTATATGCGTGGCTCCCACTGTGAATCATGCATATACAAAACATGACAACCCAAATTTCCTGCCCCCACCCTGCAAACCTCATAGTAATGTGGAAACAGTGTTTTTGAGAGGTGGCGGTGTTTAGAGAGTTCTGGAGGATTTCCAGCTTTTAGCTTCCCCTGCCATTTTTGCAACAGCAGAGAGACTTTCCATTGGTGCAGAAGTTCAGACTTGTTTGAATGTCTAGGGTAGAGCGGAATGAAATAATTCCGCAGAGGCCTGTATCCCATCTCCAAGTCCCTCTTTTATTTACACGGTCCTTGACCTTAGTACTGCCTCTTCAGAGTCAGCTCTGAGTGCTAACATCTCTGACACTCATGTTTGTGTGTGTCAGCCAGGGCACCCTAACTGGAGCAGATTAACAGCCTCAAATCAGGGAACTCATATTCTTTGAATTACAACTGGCAGACCTCGTTCTAGTCATTGCATTCCTTCCTTAGAGTCCGAGGACATAGGCCGGTCCTTTTTCTTGGATAGCCCCTGGGGAGTTTTAGCATCATGTCAGGTTCCTCCGACTCAGCATCTGACATGGGTGGCGTATAACACACAGGAGCAGGAGCACCTAGGTAGAATTTCACTCTTTATTCTGGCAGCAAAGGTGTCAAGGTGGCTACACTTGTCATGTCTGTTTCTGATTCTGAGGACTCACTGCTTGACAGAGACGATGACCCCATGGGTTCCAGCAGCCTTTCTGACTGTTTGAGGGGCAGGGTATATTTTACTCCCGCATCATTTGCGCATTTGCGGCTTTCATACAATCCACGTGTTTGTTCAGGACCATCACATCTAACGAAACTTTATATGTCACTGGTTCTGGCCTCATGTCAGCAATGCCCCTTTCCCACATGGAGCCATTTCCGTGATTCTTATACCAAACATTGTGTGCTGTATCAAACTGTCTCTCTCACTTGGCAGAGCCGTGTCCAGTATTATTGTTTCCAGATGCTGTTTCACCTGTGGGAGCCGGGGCTGTTTCGATTGCCCTTAATTTATCTTCCAACAGGTGTAACCCAGTCATTTTAACTGTCACCCAAGTAGGTCAATTGGCATGCCGAGAACACACATTTTTACCACCTTTGGCATACACATGGCTTGGAAAAATGCCTTATGACTATATCTATATGACCAGTGTTGCACATCCTGTAAAATTGGACCAGTTTGATAATCCATTCAATTTCCAGCCTTCTGATTTCTGCCTCTGCTTTTACATGTTAGGCAAACGGCACTGGGCGGGACTTGCAGAATCGTGGACTTGCTTCCTGGTCAACATGCAAGATGGCCTAGGCTCCTTTGATAGTCCCTCGACCTTCCTGAAAAACTTCTGTGTATTTAATTAGGACTTCACTTAGGCAACCATTTTCTAATCAAAAAATGTTGAGCCAATTTAGTCAAATCTCTCTCAGCCATTTTTTGCCCCATCCACCTTGGGCCTGAGCCTTTTATTACAATCACTGGTAACTGAACCAGCTGCTTCTCATAAGTCACTGGAACCAAAGTTGTATTCTTAATCTGTAGAGGTTCCCTGGTGTAGGTTCTCAGTACAGCTGAGGTCTTGTGCAAAATTAAGAGCTGGAGTGCAGAGTGAACTTTGTTAAAAACTGGCTGTGTGATCACAGCTACAGCTGTGCTTGTAATGACCTCCATTAGAACCAGTTGACCATTTAACCAGATGTTTATTTTGATTGGATCTAATTTGGATGTTGCTAAACAATTTAATTGTTCCAACCAAATGTAGGTAGACTTGCCATGGTATGAACTCTCCTGGATACAGGCCTATGCATTACCTTACTCAATTTAGGTCCAGTAGGACTGTTTTGCTGTCTCTAGTCTGCATACCCACAGCAATTACAATGGCTTGCCAGGCGGGATCCTGAGGCTTAGTTCTGTTATGGGGTTTTGCTGTGGGCCAAACTACAGTGTCTCTGTTCAGGATATGTCCTGAGTAAGGTTATACAATTGCCTCCCATCAAGAGGTGTTTCCCAAGGTCAGTCAGACTGCTGAGGGTATTCGCATTCATTGGAATACTCTGCAACTCATAAGCTCTACTTGCCACATTTTCTAATGACAATACTAGTTTTAATGCTGTTTGGAGGAACCAAATGCCGACTGGGTGTCCACTTTGTGATCCGTGTGCAAGCACACCCCCCCGACCTTCCTGTAGCCATCCTGCTCACACGCCCACTTGTCTGTCCTTGGCATGCTGCAGTGTTTTAGTGCATCACAGTGCAAATTGGAGGAACAACGTCACATCTTCAGACTAGGCACTTTATAGCCTTCTAGACTTAATATTGAGTTCAACATCTTCAAACTGTGAATCCGCTGCAATTTCTTCCCTTTTTAGCTTATCATGTCCGTCCTCCCTCCCTCCGTCCTATCCCAGTGACTGTCCTTTCCAATCTGGCAGGAGACACATCGTTGTTCTGCCATTCTCACATTCCGATCACTTAATCTGAACCATCAACATCTTTTCTCCATCAACACCCTACACCCACTACCCCACCACCCCCCAAACTATTGTATAAATGCTGTCCCCTCCACACATCGCTTCGGATCTGATGAAGGGTCATCTCAACTTGAAATGTTAGCTTGCTCTCTGTCCATGGATGCTGTCTGACCTGCTGTGAACTCCCAGCATTTGTTGTCTTCTGTTTGAAGTTCAGTTCAAAAATCTCAATATAGATACCCCTGGTTCTCAAATTGCTGAATAGAAATCATAGCATCTCCAATTTAGAGGAGAGTTGGGCTCATAATATTCTTTAACTATGTCTGCCAATTTTTGAAAGGTTTTAGTATCTGATGTCTCAGGGAAAGTTATGCTCTTAATAACAAGAAAAGTTACGTCCCCACATACTGTCAGGAGACTTAGTCATTGCTTTGCATCTGCCACAATGTTGTTTGCCCAGAAAAAAAAACACCACCTTCCCACATACTGGGCCCAGTCCTTGTTCGACCCTGCCATTGGGTCAAGTTTCCTAAATAAAAAGCATGATGTAAAATAATGCTTACCCCAACTCAAAAACCACCATTGTGAATGAGTTACCACTGAAATAACTCAAGAAAGGCTGGTATCCCATTGCCAAATCGCCCTTTATTCACATGTGAATATCCCTTGACTGCCTCTTCAGAGTCAGGTCTGAGTGTCAGTATCTCTGACACTCCTGTTATTTTTAATCTGTCAGCTAGGGTCCTTAATTGCAGCTGATGATCTGGTTCAATCAGGGAACGTGTAATCTGAGGTCCAGCTGGCTTACCTCATTGCAACCTCTATATGAAAAAGTGGCAAGTCAAATACCCGGGGAAGACAAAATAGAGGTACAGTTGATGGAGACTGTACCAAAGCTAACTAATATGCATGACATTGATCTGTTGTGTCCAAATATTATCGCTGAGGGAAGCACACACATTGCCAATAAGAGAAGGTCAAAGACGGAAAGTTGCCACAGGCGAAGCCATGAAAAATGTATGCAATTGGCTACTTTTGGGCAGGTAGACATGCAGCAAAACAGCATGTGCAGCATGGAGGACTGCTCACAGAGGAAGGATGTGATCGAGCATTAAAGGTTTTTGAGATGTTGGTGCTCATTTGTGGCTTGCAGTTATTGTGATTCAGTTGTTATTTATGGTTTTAAGCAAACAAACATCGAATGTTTTAAGAACGTAGAAAGCAGACCAGAGGGATTTGAAATGTTGCGAGACATAGATATGAAATAGGATGATGATACATGTTAGGAATTTTGGAGAGAAAAAGGAGGAATTAGTAATAAGATAGTAGTTAAGCAAGTATAGAAGGATTGTGGATTGATCTAAAACATAATAAATATAGTTTGGGGGAATCAGTTGGACTAGACTGTTACTTATTGGAAGCTAGCATTTACTGGGCTTATTTAAGACTTTGAGTTGATTTTAGTTTTGAGTAGTCAGAACAATGGGGAGTTTGCAGAGTTTAATTTTCCACCAGGAGTGTAAGGTTGGGAGCTTTGAGAAATTCCATAATCAATGCATTTCCAAGGTTCCTACCTTCTATCTCTGACATTTCTAAATCGACTGCTTCTGAGATCCTGAGACACCAACCCAAATGTTCATGACATCATGACCTGAGTTCCCCACTGTTTTCCTCATCCTGGGCTCCCTATACAAAGGTCCCAACTCATTCAAAACTCTCGGGATTTTATCCAGTCTCGTTTGCTTATTAATATTGCCTTTGCAAATCTAAACTGCCTACGTTATAGTTCACTGACTGCAACATTGTGGCCTTTTGTTTCCATGCAAGGCCTTGCCTCAGCTTGTGTCAATTATCTCCTCCAGAACAACATACCATTTGTGCCCTTTAGTCATCAGAATCTGGTTTTGTGTGCACCTACCTCTCTACCTTTTGCACCTCTATCGATAGTTCACATGGCAGCTCAGGTCTTTGGAGCTTAGAGACCAAGTTTTAAACCAGTTTGGGATTAAAACAGAAGTAACCTTTGGCCATTTCAACCCTACTTTGTAGAGGTGGGGGAAACGAAAGGGAGAATATCTTGTAATTTAATGCTGTCATTTCTTTGTGCAATGCATCATGAAAATCTAGACAGCTCCTTAAGAGATGATCAAGTACAGTTTCAGAATTTAGATTTTTGCAGAATAACATTTTTATTAAAGGTTATTTCTATTATTGTAGAATTTAGACAGGTACAGGCAGTTAATCAATAGATCAGCCATGCTCCAAGTGAATGATATAACAGACTGGAGCCAATGCTAGTTCCTGAGTTTAGTAGCTTGTTAAATCCCACACCTTTCTACTTTTAAGTACAGCAATTATTTTGTAAAACATTCTATCTTGAGAAATAACCATTGCTGGCAATGCCGATATTTATTGTCCCTCCCTAATCAGTTCAGTTCCAGCTTCGGGTGACTGTCTGTGTGGAGTTTGCACATTCTCCCCATGTCTGTGTGAGTTTCCTTCAGGGGCTCTGATTTCTTCCCACAGTCCAAAGATTGGCCAAAGTGGGTTAGCTCTGGTACATGTGGGGATAGAGGGATTGGCCAAAGTGGGTTAGCTCTGGTACATGTGGGGATAGAGGGATAGGGTACAGGTTGAGTCTGGGTGGGATGGTCTTCAGAGGTTCAATGTGGACTTGATGGGCCAAATAGCCTGCTTCCACACTGTGGGAATTCTATGATTCTAACTGTCATTGAGAATGTTTGTTTGGTAAGATGCCACCTTGAACTTGTGTAGCTATACCCACAATGCCATCAGGGAGAGGAAATTAAGGACTTTGACTCAGTGGCAGTGATATAGATCCAAGTCAGGATGGTGTGTCACTCAGGAGAGCTTGCAGATGGTGACATTCCAATATGCCTGCTGCCCATGTCTTTCCAGAAGAAACAGTCTGTAGGTAGAGAACGTGCTCCCAAAGGAGGTTTGCTTGGTTCCTACAAGGTGTCTTGTAAATGGGCCTGCCCTTGCCACTTTGTGTTGATGGTGGGGGATCTAAATATTTAAGTATTCCATCATAATCTAGACTTGTGCCATTTTAATTGTTGGTAGTCTCTCAGGAGTCAGGAACTAAATTAGTCACTGTAGAATGTGCAGCCTCTGGCCTGCTCTCATAGGAACAATGGTTCTGTGCAACTCGTGTTACATTTCTAGTCAGTTGTAAGCCTCACAATGTTTTAGCAGGAGATTAATTTAGTGATGGTAATCCCATTGAAATTTGAGGGGAGATGGTTAGGTTCTGTCTTGTTGAAAATGATCATCGTGTGGCACTTGTATGGCACGAACGTTGCTTACAGATATCATCAGACATTGAACAAAAAATAAATTGGATGTGACCTTGAAATAGAACATTTGCAGGCTTATTTGGGATTAAAAACAAGGGAATAACACTGTTTGATTTATTTAGTTAGTCAAAAAGCCTCCCGTTAGAGAGATGCATATTTTTGTTTGAGCCTTAAAACACATGATAATATTATAAATGTAGTCATAATGACCAGGTTTTTTTCAATTCAGATTCCATTTGTTACTGACAGCAATCACCTCCCACATACTGTGTGGGTAGCCAAAGGTTAACTGATCTGCTGGAAATTGCTTTAAACCTTGGAATAAATTCTTGAAGCAATATTCTTACTTCCATCTGTTTTAAACACATGATTACATTGGCTTTTACAGCAATTTTCATCAAGCCAGGATTGTAAATTACTCGATGAAATGATCAATAAAAGAAAAGCAATCACAGTTTATGAAGTAATGGAGAGAAATAGCTGTCAGGCTGCCGCATGCATTAGTCTTATAGCAACACTTGTGAGCTGACATGTCAGATGGGCATTATATTAGTGTATTTGCACTTACTGCTCCTTTGGAATAAATCATTAGAGGTGGACAGACAAATATCTGATTCTGCTCAGACTATGAAATGGTAATGCATGTGGTATTGGGATTTGACACTGAGATGGGAACTTAGTACAATGACAAAAGGAGAATAAATGGTCTGTGATTCCCTATAGGTTATTGCAAAATCTGAGTGTTTTGTCATGTTGCCTTCTCTGTTGGGGAGGAGTAAGGAAAGTTAGTTCAAACACGGCTGCCTGCAGCTGAACATGTCAGGATCAGATCTAGCGGAACTGTCCGAAAATTTTAACTCTTGGCCTGAGAAGAGCACTTCCCATTTTCACAGGGTTGTAATGGGTCTAGGGCATGTCCTTACACATGCATGTTTTATAAAGGAGGCTGGTCATTAAACCATATAATCAATTGCATGGAAAATTATAAAATTAAAGGTAAAGGAGAACGTAGACTTGTAGGTAAGTGATGGAGTTGATTGTTCCCAGAAAGTTAAAGGAAGAGGCGGAATTGATGAATATCAGGTTGTACCAAGGCACCATAAAAGTTTAGGGAAATTCAATAATAGAATAAACTTAAAGGCTTTGTATTTTAATGCATGCAGCATTCAGCATGAGGTAGGTGAATTGACAGCATAAATCAAATTAAACGAATATGATCTCATAAACATCGTTGCAAGGGGATGAAAAGTGGAAAATTAACATTCGGTGATTTTTGACCTTTTGGGGAGATGAGGAATGGAAAATATGATGGAATAACACTATTATTAAGAGATAAAGTGACCATTGTGAGAAACAATTTAGACTTGGATGGTGTAGAATCCATTTGGGTAGAGTATATCAAACAAAACAGCAAGGGAAAGAGGACATTGGTAGGATTGATGTACAGATACCCAAACAGTCAGCATGCTGTGGGAAAGGCTCCAAATTAACAAACAATAGGAGCATGTAAAAAAATTATGTAGTAATTATGGGTGACTTTAATCATCAGACTGATTGGGTTAATCAAATTGTAAAGTGCACTCTATGAACTAGTTGTCATAGCTACATTAGGGATAGTTTCCGAGAGCAATATGTCATGTAGCCAACATGCCTGACTTGATCTGGTAATGGGTAAGGAGGTAGGTCTAATAAGTGACCTCAGAGTAAAAGATCTCTGAGGAACTAGTAATCATAACATTGTAGAATTTAATATTTAGTTCGAGAGTCAGAAACTAGGGTCAGAAACATATGTTTAATTTAAATAAGGGAATTACAATGAAATAAGGATAAAGTTAGCTAAAGTGAACTGGGCAGATAGACTAGCTGGAATGACAATAAACAAGCAGTGGCAAACATTTCAGGAGGTAATTCATGACTCAGCAAAAATATATCTCAGTAAGGAAATAATGTTCTGAGAGAAGGACAAACCAACCATGTCTAACAAAGGAATTCACTGGAGGTGTCAAACTAAAAGAAGGAGAATCTAATGAAGTCAAAGTCAGTGATAGCCCTGAAGATGGATAAATTCAGAATCCAGCAAAGGAGAGCTGAAAACATAATAAAGACAGGGAAAATAAACTACAAGTCAAACTAGCAAGGAATATACAAATTAACAGGAATTTTTTTTTTAAATATAGGAGAAAGGAAGAGCAAGGTGAAAGTGAACATGAATTTGGGGAGATGGTTTTGGGGAACAAGGAAATGGCAGAGAAGTTAAACATATATTTTACATCAGTCTTCATGGTGGATGATTCTTTGAGCATCCCATTAATAAAGAATGTGAAGGAGGAACTAAGTACCATTGCTATCACTAAGTAACTAATACGAGACATACTGGGGCTAAAAGAAGTTTAAGCCCCTGGTCGTGATGCCTTGCATCCTAGAATCCTAAAAGAGGTAGCTACAGAGAAAATGATACATTTGTTGTAATTTTCCAAAAACCTTGGATTCTAGAGAAGTATCAGAGGTTTGAAAAACCGCTAATATGACATCCCTGTTCCAAAAACAAAGGCGGCAAAAGAGAAGTAACAATAGGGCGATTAACCAAACATCTATTGAAAGTATTGGAATCAATTGTTAAGGAAGTAACAGCAGAACATTTAGATCATAACCTAATTGAGCAGGACCAGCATGGCGCCATGAAGGGAAACTGTGTCTGACTATTTTATGAGAACTTTTTGAGGAAATCTCAACCAGAGTGGATAGAGGGGAACTGGTAGGTGTGTCGAATTTGGGCTTCCAGAAGATACCTCATAAAAGATTAAGTCATAAGATAGGAGAAAAACTGCAGAAATCTGCAACATAAAGGGACTTTGGGGTACCTGCATATAAAACACAGAAAGCTAGCACACAGGTGCAGCATGTAATCAATACGGCTAATGGAATGGAATATTGGTCCTTATTTCAAAGGGGTTAAAGTATAAGAGTAGAGAAGTCTTATTGCAACTAAACAAGGTGCTGGTGACACTACACCTGGAGTACTGTGAACACTTTTTGGTCCCTTTATTTAAGAAAAGATATCATTTCATTGGAGGAAGTTCAGAGAGCTTCACTCAGATGATCCTTGTTGTGGAGGGATTGTCTTAAAAGCAAAGGCTAAACAGGTTGGGACTCTACTCATTGGAATTTAGAAGAATGAGAGTGATCTCATTGAAACAGGATTCTTAAGGAGCCTGACAAGGTCAATGCTGGGAGGATGTTTCCCCTCATGAGAGAGTCTCGGACCAGAGCGCACGGTCTCAGAATAAAGGGGTGCCAATTTAAGACTGAGATGAGGAAGAGTTTTGTCTGAGTGTTGTGAATCTTTGAAACTCATTGCCACAGAGCTATTGGGTCAGAGACTTTGTGTGTATTTAAGCCTGTGGTAGATTCTTGATCAGTAGGGGTTGTGGGCAAAACACAAAAAAGTGACGTGAGAAATCTTGGATCAGCCATGATCCTGTGGAATGGCAGAACAGGCTTGAGGGGCTGAATCACCTTACTGCTGATTCTGTTTCTTCTGTTCTTGTTGGGCAGGTAGATGTGGAAAGATCATTTCTTCTTGTGAGAAAATCTTGACTAGGCTTTATAGTTTAAAAATAAGGGGGTGCCCATTGAAGACAGATGAGGAAGATATTTTTCCTTCAGAGTTGAGAATCTTTTGAATTCCCTTCCTCAAGGGCAGTGGATGCAGAATTGTTAATTTTTTTTTGAAGCAAATTTAGACAAATTCTTGATTACCAAGGGGATTAGCCTCAACTTTACTTTCCTGTCAACACCCTGCAATCATTTATTCTTGATTAACATAGAATCAATCTAACTCAGCCTTAAAAATAAGTTGGCATCCTGTATCTCCTACTATCTGGAGAAGAGAATTCTTCATACTAATGACCGTCAGAGAAAAGAATTCTCCTAATCTTCATTTTAAATGAGATCCCTTATTCATAAACTGTGTCACTCATTCCATTGCCTCCTACAAGGAAAAGCACCTCTCAGCATCCACCCTGTCAAATCACCTTAAGATGTTGTATATTTTAATAAGATCAGATCTCGTTCTTCTAAACTGAATGGGTAAAGGTCCAAAATGCACAATCTTGCCTCATAGGATAACCCCTTCATCCCAGGAATCTGTGAAATGAATTATCTCTGAACTGCTTCTAATGCAATTACATCATTTCTGAAGTAAGACCAAATAATCCAACAAGGTTTCCTTTCATTCCAGGGTCAGATACAAAGTCATAGAAACAAGTATATTGTCCATTTCATTGAAGTGGAAGGCAGAGTCCTTTTTCTTGTTGCTAGCTATAGTGTGTTGAGGTTTATATATAATGTGTATTTTTATTTCAGAATATGGTTCGTGAACTGGTGGCACATTGGTTTGGTCTAGGAAGAGTCTTATGAAGGAGTTTAATGACTAACTTGGAAATATTTTGTAGCTGTGGTGATTTAAAACAAAAAAAATATGAGAGAGATCTCTTGGAGGCTGATTGATTGCATTGGGAGAGATTTATGAATGAAGAAGTTAAATGGGTTGTGCATTAGGTTACAGGAGGTTCTAGAATTTTCGTCTGTTTGCTTAAGGGAAGCACCACAGCTTGGAAAAGCTTTTTAGTTTCAGTTTGGCAGGTCTTGGCTGAAACTGGATGAGTCATGATAGTTGCTTCTAAAGAAGCAAGATAGATTTGAACTGTTAAGGAGTAGTTTACCTCAGCTTAAGGAGTTTGAATTTGAAGTTCAGGGTTTTAAGCAAACAATTCTAGTCTTGAAGAGATTATTTAAGCCTTCGAAAGTCTCATCTCAGTTGTGCAAATGATCAAGGAAGTCGCTACACTTAACCGCTGTATGTGTGATAGTGAAGGGAATTCTCTCCAGTGAGAATACTGGAGAGTGATGCTGTTGGGATTGATGGGATATGATTTTTACAGTGTTTTATCATTTTCAACCTTGTGTTAACTGTATATAGTTTGACTTATTCTATTTTAATTTTCCTTTTATATAGTAAACTTTTATTTCATTGTTAAAACCAATTCTGCAGTCTTGCATGTTCATGTTTCAGTGAAAGACCACCTCGATAAAACCAAGAGATTTCAGCCTGGGATCTGACTTGTCCAGTAATAACATCAGTTGGGCTCACAAAATAGCAAGTCAACAAATATTAAGCCAATGCCCAATAATGCAAGTGCTGAAACTATTGAGGTTTTGAGATGTTGGTTTGCAATTCGTAGATTAACAAACATACTGATGTCAGATAATGATGCGCAGTTTATGTGAGGAGAGTTTAAAGTATTTCTGAGTAATAATAGAGATGTACACTGATACCATCATATCACCAGAAATCAAATGATGAAGCAGCAAGCACATGGATTGTGAAGAAGTCTTTTCAGGAGTATTTGTTAGCTAGAAATCTGGACATTGATTTCCATGTTTCTTATTGAAACCTTGCTAAGTAATTTTCTCTTCTTATACAGAAGAGCCTTAAAATCTATTAGAGGTTGTTCAACTCATGAATCAATGTTTAAATAAGCTCCTTGGAGGTCTGGTTTTCAATAGCTGAGTCAGGAAAAAGCACAACAGAATAAAGATGTCATGATATTTAAGACACTAAAGTTCAGTACGAGTCATAAGGTCTTGTGAAAAACCACCAAGGTGATAAGTATGTAATTAAAGTTGTGGTAAAGTGTCTAAATGCTTTCATTTCTATTGAAGATTTGTAAGAGACTATCTCGGTGATGTGTTTATTGTTTGTTTCAAAGAGGAAATCTGACAAAGGGAGTACAGGAGAAACTTCCTGTAGTCTAAATGTCTCCTACAGCCCGAGATAAAAGAAATAATAAAGTAAACGTACAAATAGAAATGGAAAGATTTCCAGAAATACCAAATTTCTCAGCAATTTCTCAGGTGAGTCAGGGACTTTGCTTAAGCCACATCAATTAATCACACAGTCTCAACTATTAAATGGAGCTGGTAGTCAAAGTCAATGATCACGTTTAGCACAGTCATTGATGCTGAGAAATCAATCTCACACCAATGGACACGTTCCAGGTACCCACCAACCTCTGCGTAAAGAACTTGCCACGCATATCTCTAGTTCTGTTTCTGCTCCTGGTCTAGGCTAGCACATCAGAATGCTACTGAGAAACAGTTGCATCGATGAAAACCAAGAGAAATGGATGGAGATACCCAGAGAGAAAGGGAAAGAAGCCAGATAGGTTAGTTGAAAATATACCGTTGCCAGTCCCTATACCGGAGATCATTTGCCAACCAATCAGCATTCTCTTCTCATGCAGTATGAATATTGGTTTTCCCTTTGAATTGGTATTCTTGCAAAATGTCCTGATGAGTGTAAAATGAATAGCTTCAAAGTCGTGTCTTCTATCAGCAATTTGTAGGTTCTGTACTGCCAAATGATTTAGCCAAACTAACCTTTCTTTTCAACCCTCTACTTCCTGCATTGATTATATTGTGCAGTCTTTGCAGTAGTGTGCTGCTATCATAGTCTTTTCAAGTGTCAGTATTACAATGACAACTATTTTAGATATAAGATACTTGCTTTCCAAAATAAAATGTGAAAATTCTTATCGCATTGTGTGAGTGGTGCATCTTTACCAAAGGCTAAATGTTTGTAAGTTTAACTTGTAAGTTTATCCAAACTCTGGTTTTGTCCTCCTTATGTTAGTCAGCTAGTTATAATTTTTAACATAACCTTTCCTTTGTTGTGAGCCGACTTAATGTCAACAAAGTGTTCTGTATAAAAACAAATTACACTATCTGGTGACAGAATGGCAGGCAAACATGATAAATGTTTGAGGAAAATGTCAAATGTTATTTGAAAGCTACAGGAAGAAATGATAGACTAAAAATTTGTGTAATACTGGGAAGGTTACGTTGCTGTTGAAGCTGGAATGCCACCGAGAATAACTCTTACTTTCAAAAGCTTTTTGTCTAAAGTTACTGCAATATCTGACTCAATTGCAAAATATTTTCACAACATAGCATACTTTTGTGTTATGTGCCAGCTTGGCTCAGTTGATAACACTTTCAACTCTCAGTCTCTGAGGGCTGAGGGGAGTCAAAGAACAAAGAAAATTACAGCACAGGAACAGGCCCTTTGGCCCTCCAAGCCTGCGCCGATCCAGATCCTCTATCTAAACCTGTCAGCTATTTTCCAAGGATCTGTATCCCTCTGTTCCCTGCCCATTCATGTATCTGTCTAGATACATTTTAAATGACACTATCGTGCTCACCTCTACCACCTCCGCTGGCAACGCATTCCAGGCACCCACCACCCTCTGCATAAAGAGCTTTCCACACATATCTCCAGTTCGGTTTCTGGTCCTGGTCTAGGCTAGCACATTAGAATGCTACTGAGAAACAGTTGCATCAATGGAAATTTTCCTTTTGGATAAAATATTGAAGAAAAAAAAAGTCCCATGGACTGATTTTAAAAGGAGTAAAGAATATTCTTGTTAAAATAGTGCCAGAGAAAGTCAGCAGGTCTGGTAGCATCTGTGAAGAGAGAAAGAGGGCAAACCCTTATCGGGGTCGAAGTTATGTAGGCTGTGACAGAATCAGGTGTCAAGTACAGCAAGGCCTATCTTGACATCAGAAGCTAATGGCTCCATCTAGTATACATTTTACAAGCAATATGACAACATTTTCACTAGAAAGTAGCAAGTTGTCATTATTGCTTGATAAGTGTCTTGTTAATGGCCCAATTTGCTTGGTTATCTCACTGAACTTGCCAAACAAGGTCAACAGCAGGAAAACTCAAGGAAACCAGAGTGCATACCCGGTGTATTCAGCTCATTACTTGCTCTGGGCAACTTCCATGTTGGACATTGGGCAGCAACACCTTAAGCCATGATGCATGGGCCTGGCCGAATACACCCTTTATCCATTGACGTTGGCATCTTCCAATTCATCGTGATCATCATGGCAGCTCTCTGACTGGCAGGCCGCATTAAGAAAAAACGCGCATTGTAGGACACACCTGCAAATAGCTCGAGAAGGCTGCAGAAGGGAGACTGTGTGCACAGGGACAGACACCCACCTGATTTATTGGGCCAGGCTGTATCTCAGGGTTGCTCACTTTCTTCTTTGTGATGCTGCCATACTATGTGTGCTAACGTATTGGTGTTTCAACCAGAGCCTAAGGCTTTCACTGCTGCCATTTTGAGATACCCTTTAGTGCAGACACACAGTCTGGCTGCTTGTCAGTATTGAATGGTCCAGGGTCAGAAGTCATCTTGATGAATGACACACTGAGACATCGATGTATGATCTTCATGTGCTAGCTGCCAGCACAGAAAATACACTGCGTGTTCATTCAACCAAATGCCCATCTTGGAAACTGGTGAGAGCTACTCCTTAGTTCAGGGAAGGGAAGGGAGCTGTCAGTCAAAGGGTCCTGGTACTGTCAGTCTCTGGTATGGTAAGGCAAGGGGCCTTGACACTGCAAGTCATCTGCTTGGGACACTCAGTTATGGGATTCATCCCAGTACAGTCCAGGGAGTATTCAGCGGTTGGGGTGTGGGATTAGCACAAGCAACTAGGAGAATTGTGTACTGTCATTCAAAAAGTGCCAAGACAGTGATTAGGGTACTGGGGTCTGGGAGCTGCTCATTGATAGTGGTCAGAGATCTTGGATGAATACAGTCCTGGGGGTCCATCCATTGATCTTTCAAGAAGGCCCTGAGATGGGCGTGGTGGTTGTGGGGGCAATGGAGTCATCACTGCTAAAACAGGTTGGGGAGTTGAGACTACATGGGGAGGAAGCAGAGACACTTGTAGACGTAAGTAAACAGACGGTGACTGTGAACAATGTGGGATGAATAGAGGTTACGCAAAACAGTATTGGAAGGCATGGTAGGATGCAAGAGAGGCAGACATTGACTGACGTGGCCTCTACATGGGAAACATAGAGGACCAGTGTGGGTGGGCATAATTAAAGTGATATATTGAGGTGGAGGGGACAAGGAAGCGGCACGGTGGCTCAGTGGTTAGCACTGCTGCCTCACAGTGCCAGGGACCCGGGTTCGATTCCACCCTCAGGCGACTGTCTATGTGGAGTTTGCACATTCTCCCTGTGTCTGTGTGGGTTTCCTCCAGGTGCTCCGCTTTCTTCCCACAGTCCAAAAGATGTACAGGTTAGGTGGATTGGCTGTGCTAAATTACCCGTAGTTTTCGGGGATGTGTAGGTTAGGTGGGTTACGGGGGAATGGGTCTGGGTGGGATGCTCTGAGGGTTGGTGTGGACTTGTTGGGCCCAAGGGTCTGTTTCCACACTAGGGATTCTAAGGAAGAGATTGCAAGTGAAGTTCAAGGTGGAGAGGGAGAGATGGTTGGAATTGGCTGTCAGGACAGTGGAAGATAAAACAGCATCTGGACGCTCCTAGAGAGGGAGGCGTGTATGGTGCTGATGGTGGCCAATAGGTGCTGCAGTCCCTGCCATCACTTTCCCTTCTCTAAAAGTGAAGTGCTACTGGGAAATGGCTGGAACAGTGCCCAAAATAGTTGGAGTAAATGACCGTTCGATGGTAAAAAGCATGAGCTCTGCATTTGCTGGATGTCATAACTTCTGAACAAATAAATTTTGTGTATGAACACCTACTTCCAAGAGAAGACAGCTGGGTCATCCTATTGTGGACGCAAAAGATCATCAGCCTGACAACAACTATCTCATTGGACTCTCAGCACTTGAAGAGCTTGTGGGTGTGAACAATACTTACAGAAGCCTTCGAACTGCTACAAGGGCAAATGGTGTATGTGCATATGTTTCCCTCCAGTAAAATGCCTAATGCCTGAAGAAAGTCAGTTTGTTTTCTCCCACCAGTTGCTTTTAAGCTGTTACTTTTAACCAGTAAGTCAGCCTTTACAAGTTGTGAACCAGTTGCTCTATGCCTCCTGTGAAGAAGTGAGAGACCTTGAAGAAAATAATTAAAGAACTGAAAGACTTTGGAAACACAAGGAACACTCCACTGAATCCTGAGGAATGATGTTGTCAAGCTGCTTCCCCAGTATTATTTTTCCTACGCACAACTCCAATGTTTGTGTGTGTGTGTGTGTGTGCGTGTGTGGGTATTGGGGAGGAGAAGAAGAAGTTGGTGTTGCAAGTAAGAGTTGCATGTGACAGTTGATCATTGGTTACCTGTGGCTAGAATCTATTTATTTGTAAAAAAAAAAGACTTTCTTGTGAAGCATAGAAACCAATTGGTGTTTTCCATTAACTGGGTTCTATCCAAGTGGTAAATTGGGGGTTTTGCATGCTTGGCTTAATTTTTAACTTTTATGACAACTCTGGGAATAGTGGGACTTGATTTCAAGCACAGTAACTGAGAGGCATGGATATGGTGGAAAGTCAATGTCTTTTTATCCTCAGGGTGGAACTGTCAAATATTAGGGGGTATAGGTTTAAAGCGAGAGAAGGAACGTTTGAAGGAAATGTGTGAGGCAAGTCCTTTTGGGCAGTGGATATTAAGAGCCTGACATGTGCCGGGGAGGTGGTAGAAACAGATACAATAGCAATATTTAAGAGGCACTAATATGTATGAACAGGCAGAGATTAAAGGGATATGGCCAGTAGATGGGATTAGTTTAGAATGGCAGCATGGTCGGCACAGACATGCTCGGCTGAAGGGCCTGTTTCTGTGCTGTGCTGTGCTGTACTGTTCAATGGTCTCATTGCCAGAGAGGTGTGACAATTTTATTGCATGGATAAAAATGCTTCCGAAGTAGATTACTAGCAATGAAGTGTTTTTCACTTCCTGAGAGGATAACAGGGTGTAAAGTAGCTACAAGTTTCTTTCATTAATATTTTTATCTGCACTTGTAATAATTGGTCAAAAATGACAGAGAGGAGGGTATGAATGGAAAATACCACAGTCTTGCAGAAAGTTCATGGCACAAGTTAAACAGTTGCAGAAGAGAAATCATTCAACACTTTATAAAGCAGAAAGTGAGACTAAGCTGCTGTGAACTTGAGCAAGACCAGTGGTGGAGGGTCAAAAGCATGGGGGAAGGGGTAGAAAAAAGAATAAATGCAGAAATGTATCCATCATTCACAGCAACAAGAGATGTGAACAGGGTGTAAGCCTTTTTTTTTCTGTTAAAATGAATAAGATGCTGGAATCTAAATTAAGAAATTCAGTGAAACGCTGGGAGAAAATGAATGTGAATTCAGGTCTAAACCCCTGTTGCTGTTTTTCCAAACATCCTGAGGTGTCTGATGTACATGACCTCTCAAACAGGAATCATTTCACACTTTTTATTTGTTTGCATGTTCTGTTGATTTTTTTGCCCTCGAGCTTTAGAAAATCTCATAAGACGCACATAAATTTATCTCCGTGACTGGACTGAATATTTCATTACCTCTAAGAAGCCTTAATAATGAATGATGATCCTATTTTATAATGCAGAACAAATGTACACCTTATGGACTTTTCACATAGACTTTCCCTTAGTCTACTGTGTCCACTGGAATTTAATAGTGAGCTTCTATTGTATTCTCTATTAGTCTTTCCATATATCATTGTGTAATGTTTGCAAATTGCTTGACAATTACCCATACTTGTATGTTCCATGTCTTACTTTCCAAGTACAAATAATGGCATTCAGTTGAAAGAAACTCCCATCATTGAACCTCGCTGATCAGGGTTAATATCCAAGTTAGTCTTTCAATCTGCTCCGATTCTGCTTTATTCAAAACTTATCGGGGCATAATCATTTATACATCTGCTATCAAATAATTCATGTCTATTCTTTAGAGTTTTATGAACTCAAAAAAGAATTGAGCTGCAGATAGTTGAATTTTAAGTGACAGGCAATGAAATGAGAAAGGAAGTCGGCATTTTTAAATGAAAATTATGTGAAGATGGTTATTGGTAGTAAAACTCGATAATACTTTCACTTGATGACCGGTTGGTTTTGTATATTGAAGCATCCAGTGGTCTTCATATCCCAGCCACGTGCATCAAATTTCATGAAGTCTTTAACACAAATAACATAAAGTTAAGATCATAGGTCTGAAATCTGATGATAGTAACTAATAAACCAAAAACAGATTGGGTACAGAAATGGTTTCCTCTTGCGAAGCAAGACTGATGTCTTTTAGGGTGGCGGAACGTGTGTGCTGCAGATTTGATCGAAGGAATTTATGTCAGCATATGTAACTACCTAATCTCCAGCTGTCTTTTTAGCACCACCTTAGGAAGTTAGTTATATAATACTTAAAATGTGCGGTTAAATGTCAGCAAGGTGAGAACGAGTCATTTCTTGACAGTATGCATTGCCATTGATCTGCCTATTACTGGTGCAGTTTGCACTGGTGTTTTGTGTGGTGGCAGTTAGGGATACTAGCACAAATATTTGAAATAAGTCTTCAGTCCCTTCCAACACAACTTTTATTTTTAGTGCAATTCACAGGAAAATGGAGAATGGGCACTATGTTTTGACAATATTTGAGGAAACAGCCTAAATCCAGTACAATCCACTAAGAGATGGACCGTAAAGCTGCAATCTATTCACTGGCTTGTTGCACTTAAATTAACCAGGAAAATTGGTCGTCTTGAGTTTTACTGTTTCCTTAGATGAGGATTAATCCAAAATCACACAATTTATGATATCACCTTGACAATAATGAGGTAAGATATGACTGGATAAAACCTCAGTGGAGAGTTTGACAGACCCTTAGATGATATTTAATGCCCTCGCTGTAGTGATATTCTTGAATCACACTGGTTTGGATTTACCAGAAGGCAGTACAGACAGTGCCAAGTTTTGCTGCTAAAGTGAGATCCTTTCTGCATAGCATTCCAATTATGAGCCTGGGCAGGAATTGATATATTGTATCAGATGCATGCCTGGCAGATTCAGATGCCACGCACTCTTGGGATTTAGAGCATGCTCCAGGAAAATGTCAAGATCTCTTAGAATGGTCTAATAATACTGTACTAGCTTTCCAGTTTAAGTACAAAATGTAACCTATGTAAATGTATATGTGCACATAGAAATACATGTTGATGTCGAACATTTTTGGTGCTCATGTGAAACACAAAATTATGAGCAATCTGTTACGATCTGTAGTGTGCAGCAAATGCTCATAAGCTTAAGTCTAGTAATTATTAACCATACATAGATGGCCAATTTGCACTGTTGCTATTTAGCAGTAATACCATGATGGGAAGTTATAACAAATGTTAATAATGATGGCTACCACTGAATTGAATTTTTGTTTTAGAATAAATTATTTATTTCTGTTGCACTGCTGGGTGAGGATTAAGCATATCCACAGCAACTGAATTTCTTAGTTTATAACCCTACAACGAAAGAGGTCGCCTTATTTCTCTCTCCAGCTGATCCACTGAATTTTTCCAGCATTTTTGTTTCCTATTTCCAGCAGCTGTGTACTTTGCTTCCCCTACCCCCCCACCAAAAAAACCCACAAATACCTTAGTTTGCTCTGTTCCTAACTGTATCTTGATTGTGTAGCCACCTCCATTGTATTCCGTGTTTTGTGGTACAAGGAGCTCGTAGGTTCTTGACAAGAATTGTTTCTCATTTTCAATAGCATTCATGCAATTTGGAGCCCAATTTTAATTTTTGGTGCAAACTATTGTACTTGTACCTTGCTTATTACAGAACCTTGATGGACCCCATGTGCTGTGTCTGTTCAATACTCCAACACTGCCTGGCAATTGTTCTACTGTGGGTTTTCAAGATGCCCACGCAGAGATTTGCTGTAATGTCTGCTTTATAACATACCTGATTTAGTGTCTTAACAAACGAATCTGAGGACCAAATCTGTTCCCAGCGAGCGACTGGCAATCAGATAATTGGGTGGCATGGTGGCTCAGTGGTTAGCACTGTTGCCTCAGTGCCAGGGGCCTGGGTTTGATATCAATTTTGGGTGTCTGTCTGTGTGGAGTTTACACATTCTCTCTGTGTGGCTTTCCGCTGGATGCTCCGGTTCTCTCCCATAACTCCCCCTCCCATCCCCCACTCCAAAAAAGATGTTGTGAAACTAGAAAGGATTTACAAGGGTGTTTCCAGGTTTGAAGGGTTTGAGCTATACGGAGAGGCTGAACAGGCTGGGGCTATTTTCCCTGGAGAGGTGGAGACTGAGGAGGGGATATCTTTATAGATGTTTACAAAATCATGAGGGGCATGGATAGGGTAAATAGGTGGTCTTTTTCTCAGGGTGGGGGAGTCCAAAACTAGAGGGCGTAGGTTTAAAGTGAGAAGGGAAAGATACAAAAGGGACCTAAGGGGCAACTTTTTCTGCATAGAGGGTGGTGCGTGTATGGATTGAACTGCTGGGGAAAGTGGTGGAGGCTGGCACGATTACATCATTTAAAAGACATATGGATGGGTGTATGAATAGGAAAGGTTTAGAGGAATTTGGGCCAAATGCTGGCAAACGGGACTAGATTAATTTAGGATATCTGGTTAGCATGGACGAGTTGGACCAAAGGATCTGTTTTCCATGCTGTGCATCTCTGACTGTATGCAGGTTAGGTGGATTGGCCATGCTAAATTATCTGTAGTGTCCGGGGCTGTGCAGGCTGGATGGATTAAACATGGTAAATACAAGGTTAAGGAGATGGGGTGTGGTTTTGAGTCTGGGCGGAATGCTCTTCAGAGGATTGGTGCAGACTCCGTGGGCCAAATAGCCTCTTTCATTACTGTAGGGATTCTGTGATTACCATTAACAAACTGTGGTGTTCAATGGTGGAAAATATCATGCTAATGAGTCCCTGTGTCCTTGAACGCTAAGCAAAGGGGCTGTTTTAATGCAGTAGCAGTGTCTGTACCTCTGAGTCAGGAGGCCCAGGTTCAAGTCTCACCTGCTCCAGGGGTTAGTTGTTATGTCTCTGAACAGGCTAATTAGGGGGGAAAGATGTGAATATTGAGTAAGCAAGCTAAAGGTAAAGAAACATGGCTGACTGCCTTAAATCGTGCTAAAGTGTGTGAGACAGTGTTGCAAAAAGCTGCTTCCTGGTAAGCGGACAAATTTTTATCATGAGGAAAGTTTAATTCAATCAAGAAACTTTTAAGTGATTGGGTTGTGACCCGCATTGATGACGAGAAGAAAATATCAAAGGCATATTGCCTGAATGGCTACAAAATTTCCTGGCTTAAATTAAGACAAAGCAAACCTTCCAACAGTATTTAAACTGTTCAAATTGTGTTCAGGGTAGTGGTTTTTTGATTTGGGTGTGTACAATGTGGAGAATTAAAAATAAGGCTTACTTCAACATTGGAAAAGAAGATCTGACTTAATACATCAGAATTAACAGCTGAAGAGGTACAGGATCTACCAAAATATACTGACTACATTAGAAGACCAGTTCAGAGTTAAGTTAAACTTCCATGTTCATTGATTAGAATTCATGTTATTTTTCCATAAGCCGACTGAGTCCATAGGCCACTTTGTTAGTAGATGCAGAGAAAAGAAATCACTGTGATACATTAGATGGGAGCTAGCCAACAGAACTGTTGACTTGATTGATTTTATTCTCACGTATACCAAAGTACAGTGAAGAGCTTTGTTTACCAGCAGTACAGGCAGATCATTGTAAGCAAGGATGTATAGATCAGAACGACTTTGACAGAGGCATACAGGTTACATTGCACAGGGTGTGCGCGAGGCGAGATCAACGTTAGCAAAATCACCATTTTTGGAGGCTAGAGAGCCCATTCATCAGTCTAATAACCGGGACGAACCTGCTTATGCATGTGTTCAGGCTTCTGTATCTTCTGCCTGATGGAAGAGGTATAGGAGATCATTACTGGGGTGCGATGGGTCTTTGAAGATGTTGACAGCCTTTCCGTGGCAATGAGCCATGTAAATGGACGACAACACCTAGTAGGATGGATATCTCACAATGACAGGCACCTTGGGTAACTGTCTGTGTGGAGTTTGCACATTCTCCCCACTTGTGCGTGGGTTTCCTCCCTCAGTCCAAAGATATGCAGGTTAGATGGACTGACCATGCTAAAATTGCCCCATTGTGTCTGGGGGATTTCTACTAGGTGAGTTAGCCATGAGAAATGTGAGGTTATAAAATAAAGGGGAGCATGGTGGCTCAGTGGTTAGCACTGCTGCCTTACAGTGGCAGGGACCCAGGTTCAATTCCACTCTTGGGCAACTGTGTGGCGTTTGCGCATTCTCCACGTGTCTGCGTGGGTTTCCTCTGGGTGCTCTGGTTTCCTCCCACTGTCCAAAGATGTGCAGGTTAGGTGGATTGGCCATGCTAAATTGCCCATAGTGTCAGGGATGTTTAGGTTCAGTGGGTTATACATGGGCAATGCAGAGGTAGGGGAGTGGGTCTGGTTACTATGATGCTCTCCAGAGGGATGATATGGACTTTGTGTTTTGAATCTACTTGGGAAGTCCAGGACAGGTTGTCAGTTATCGTCACTGGGAGGAACTTGACGATCTACACCCTCTCAACCTCAGTTCCGTTGATGTAGATGGGAGCGTGTTCTTCTCCTTTCTTGCTGAAGTTGATCAGTTCTTTTAGTTTTACTGATATTGAGAGACAGACTGTTTGTTTTCATTTCACCATGTCACCAAGCCCTCTATCTCCCTTCTGTACTTTGAATTGTCATTGATAGATATCCGTCTCACTACAGTGGTGTCATCAGGGAACTTCGAGATGGCATTCATTCGGAATTTGGCAACACAGTCACAGGTGTACAGGGAGTGCAATAGGGTACTGAAAATGCATCCTTGAGGGGAGCTCCAATGTTGAGTGTTATTGTGGAGGAGGTACAGTTACTTATCCTCACTGTGGTCTGTGGTCAGAAAGCTGAGGATCCAGTCGCAGAGGGCGAAGTCGAGATCAAGGTCACAGAGTTTTGAGTTCAGTCTGGAGGGGTTAATGGTTTTGGAGGCGGAACTGTAGTCAATGAGCAGGAGTCTGATGTAGAACATAGAACATAGAACTGTTCACAGTACAGGCCCTTCGGCCTACGATGTTGTGCTGAACTTTTACCCTAAACCTAAGGTCTATCTAACCTCCACCCCACCTTATACTATCATCCATATGCCTATCTAATAGCCGCTTAAATAATGCCCCTAATGAGGCCGACTCCACTACCCTCGCCGGCAATGCATTCCATACCACTCTCTGAGTAAAGAACCTACCTCTGACGTCTCCCCTATATCTACCTCTACTCAGTTTAAAACTATGCCCCCTCATAATAGCTACCTCCACCCTAGGAAAAAGGTCTCTGGCTGTCCACTCTATCTATACCTCTGATCATTTTGTACATCTCTATCAAGTCACCTCTCACCCTTCGTCTTTCGAAAGGGAAAAGCCCTACCCTTCTCAACCTTTCCTCGTAAGACCTTCCCTCCATTCCAGGCAACAAGCTGGTAAATCTCCTGTGCACCTTTTCCAATGTTTCCACATCTTTCCTGTAATGAGGCAACCAGAACTGGACACAATACTCCAGATGTGGCCAAACCAGGGTTTTGTATAGCTGGAGCATAACTTCACGTCTCTTGAACTCAATCCCTCTATTAATGAAAGCAAACACACCATACACCTTCTTAACAACTCTATCCACCTGGGTGGCAGCTTTCAGGGAACTGTGGACATGAACCCCGAGATCCCTCTGCTCTTCCACACTGCCAAGAATCTTTCCATTAACCCTGTATTCTGCTTTCAAGTTTGTCCTTCCAAAATGAATCACCTCACACTTTTCAGGGTTAAACTCCATCTTCCACTTCTCAGCCTAGCTCTACATCCTATCAATGTCCCTTTGTAACTTAGAACAGCCCTCCGCACTATCCACCTTTGTATTGTCCGCAAACTTACTAATCCACCCTTCCACTCCTACGTCCAAATCATTTACAAAAATCGCAAATAGAAGAGGACCCGGAGTAGAGCCTTGTGGTACACCACTCTTAACTGAGCACCATGTTGAATATTTTCTGTCCACTATCACCCTTTGTCTTCTAAGGGTCAGCCAATTCTGAATCCGATCTGCCACATTTCCCACTGTCCCATGACTCCTTACTTTCTGCATGAGCCTACCATGGGGAACGTTATCAAAGGCCTTACTTAAATCCATGTATACCACACCCACTGCTCTACCTTCATTCACGTCTTTGGTCACCTCTTCAAAGGATTCAATAAGGTTTGTGAGGCATGATCTTCCTCTCACAAATCCATGCTGACTATCACAAATCAAACTGTGTCTATCTACGTGAGCATAAATCTCAGAGCCTTTTCCAATAAATTGCCCACCACTGAAGTAAGACTAAATGGCCTGTAATTTCCAGGGTTATGTCATTCCCTTGTTCAAAAAAGGGAATGACGTTTGCCACTCTCCAATCTTCCGGCGCTATACCTGTGGACAGTGAGGATGAAAAGATCATCCCCAAAGGCCCTGCGATCTCTTCCCTCGCTTCCCATAGAATCCTTGGATAAATCCCATCAGGCCTGGGGGACTTATCTATCTTCAAGTTCCTCAAAATTCCTAGTGCATCTTCCTTACTAACATCCACCTCCTCTAGCCCACCAGCCTGTTTCACGCTGTCCTCCCCTATGACTGGGCCCCTTTCAGTTGTGAATACCAAAGAAAAGTATTCATTAAGGACCTCTCCTATCTGTTTAGGCTCCGTACATAAATTCCCTTTACAATCCTTGATCGGCCCTACCCTTACTCTGGTAATTCTCTTATTCCTCACGTACATGTAAAAGGCCTTGTAGTTTCCTTGATCCTATCTGCCAAGGTTTTCTCATGCCCCCTTATTGCTCTCCTAAGTCCTTTCTTCAGCTCCTTCCTGGCTAACTTGTATCCCTCTAGAGCCTTTTCCAATCCTTGTTTCCTAAACCTTATATAAGCATCCTCCTTCCTCTTAACTAGTCGTTCAACCTGTCTTTAGAACCAAGGCTTGCTCACTCGACCGCATCTTCCCTGCCTGCTAGGGACAAACATATCAAGCACATGCAGTACGCATTCCTTAAACAATCTCCACATTTCAATAGTGCTCTTCCCTGACTGCATCTGTTCCCATTTTATGTTACCCAGTTCTTGCCTAACAGAGTTATAATTACCCTTCCCCAAGTTATAAACCTTACCCTGCTGTATATACCTATCCTTTTCCATGACTATTGTAAAAGTAACAGAGTTATGATCACTACTGCCAAAATGCTCTCCTACCAACAGGTCTGACACTTGGTCTGGTTCATTGTCAAGTACCAAATCCAAAGTGGCCTCTCCTTGTGTTGGTCCATCTACACACTGTGTCAGGAATCCTTCCTGAATGCGCTGGACAAAATCTGCTCCATCTAAACTATTACAACTAAAAAGTTTCCAATCAATGTTTGGAAAGTTGCAGTCACCCGTGACTACAGCCCTGTAACTTCTGCACCTTTCCAGTATTTGCCTCCCAATTCCCTCCTCTACTTCTCTGCAACTATTAGGGAGTCTGTTTAAAAAAAAAACGAACAAAGTGACTGCTCCTTTCTTGTTCCTTACCTCAACCCAAACTGACTCTGTAGCCATATCATTCTCCAACTGCCTTTCAGTAGCTGCTATACTAGCCCTGACGAGCAATGCCATTCCCCTGCCTCTTTTACTGCCCTCCCTATTTCTTTTAAAGCATCTAAATCCCGGAACTTCCAACAACTATTCCTGTCCCTGAGTTACCCAAGTTTCTGTAATGGTCACAACCTCGTAGTTCCAAGTACTGACCCATGCTCTAAGCTCATCCACCTTATTTCTGATAGTTTTAGCATTGAAGTGTACACACTTCAAACCATCCCTGTGGCCACATTTACGCTCCATCGACTGCATTTCTTTAGTCACAACCTCACTTCCTGTTGTGTCTGTTAGAAGGCTGAATACCTCATCCTCTGAATTACAAATCTGGTTCCCCACCCCCTGCCAATCTAGTTTATACCATCCTGTATAGCTCGAGCAAACCTCCCTCCCAGGATATTTGTGCCCTTCTGGTTCAGGTGCAACCCGTCCTTCCTGTACAGGTCCCACCTTCCCCACAATGTGCTCCAATTATCCACATAATGGAAGCCCTCGCTTCTACACCAGCTCTGCAGCCACGTGTTTATTTGCACTCTCTCCCTATTTCTTACCTCGTTCTCGTGTGGCACTGGTAGTAATCCAGAGATAACTACCCTGTTTGTCCTGGACTTCAGCTTCCAACCTAACGCCCTGTACTCTCTTTTTTCACATTCTCAGTCCTTTTCCTACCTCTGTCATTGGTACCGCTGTGTACCATGACTGCTGGTTGTTCACCGTCCCCCTTAAGGATCTTGAAGACACGATCCAAGACGTCACTGACCCTGGCACCCGGGAGGCAACATACCGTCCATTCGTCTTGTTCGCGTTCACAGAACTGCCTGTCTGTGCCTCTTACTATTGAATCCCCCACTACAATTGCTCTCCTATTCTTTCCCCACTTCCCTTCTGAGCCACAGAGCCAGACCCTGTGCCAGAGACCCGGTCCCTGTGGCTTACCACTGGTAGGTCGCCCCCACCAACAGCATCCAAAACAGTACACTTATTGTTGAGGGGAACGACCACAGGGGATCCCTGTTTCCTTCCTTTCCCTTTCCTCACTGTCATCCAACTGCCTTTGTTCTTAGGGATAACTATGTCCCTGTAGCTCATTTCTATCACCACCCCTGCCTCCCGAATGATCCTGTGTTTGTCTAGCTCTAGCTGTTTAACACGGTCTTTGAGGAGCTGGAGCTGGGTGCACTTCCTACGGGTGAAGTCAGCAGAGTCACTGCTGTTGACTCTTACCTCCCACATCCTGCAGGAGGGACATTGCACGGCCCTGACTGCCATCCCCTCTAAATTTAAACTTCCCCGAAAGATTTGTTAAAAAGTAGAGAATAATTTACTTACCCTTTTATTCTTAGGTTAGAGGAGGTGGGAGGGTGGAAGGCACCACTCTTGTGGGGTCTCTGGTTTTGATTCCGTCCAACCTATATTTCCCAGGGGTCCTCTCACTCCCGGTCCCCTCACTCCTCGTCCTCCGCTGCCAAAAATTAAGGCCCCGAAGCACTAACTGTAAGTTATTATACTCGCCGCTTACCTTCCCAGCAGTCCCCTCGCACTCTCTCCCAACTCCTGCTGCTGAACAAATAAAGATGTAGGTGACTTTTTTGTCTAGATGTTGCAGGGGATGAGTACAGGGCTAGGGGTATGGCATCCACTGTGGACCTGTTATGTTGGTAGGCAAACTGTAGGGGATCGAAGAAGGTTGGGAGACTGGAATTGATGTGGGCCATGACCAGTCTGTCGAAGCACTTCATGCTTACTGAGGTCAGAGCCACTGGGCGGTAGTCATTAAGGCACATTGCATTCATTTTCTTGGTATGGGGTTAATGGTGGTCTTCTTGCAGCAGGTGGGGACTTTGGTCCGTAGGAGGGAGAGGTTGAAGATGTTGGTGAAAACCTCCACCACTTGGGCCGCACAGGATCCAAGTGCTCGGCCGGGAACACCGTCCAGACCCATTGCTTTCCTTGGGTTGACTTCCAGGAAGACTGATCTGAATTCTGAAGCAGTGACAGAGGGAACAGGTGTGTCTGGGGCTGTCAGGGCAGGCATTGCCATACGGTGGTATTCTGCTCAAACCGAGCATTGAGCATGTCAGGGAGGGAGGTGTCATTGTCCACTACCTTGCTCAGCTTCATTTTCTATCCCTTGATGATTACATCTATCTACATGGAAGCTTTTCTAAAGGATTTACTTGATCAACCAAAGGCCTCAATAGCTTTTAAGAGCCACTGAAGGGTGGACGAAAGTACAGAGCAATTGCCACAGACTGACAAAGCATCCAGTTCTAATGTGAAAACAGTTGAGAGGAGATACTGAGACAGTCAGTTAAGAACACTTAGAATCACAGAATTATTATGGTGCAGAAGAAAGCTATTGAGGCCTTTGCATCCGTGCAGGCTCTCTGAACCAGCACCATGGCTTTGTGCCATTCTTCAGCCATTTTCCCATATCCCTGCAGATTGTTCCTACTTAAATAATCGGTTAATGATCCACTGGAGGCCTTGATTGAATTGGCTTCCATCACAGTTGCAGGCAGCACATTCCAGATCAGAACCACTTGCTGAATTAAAAAGTTTCTTCTTGCATCATATTTATGTCTTCTGCGAATCACTTTAAATCTGTGCTGTTTGTTCCTGATCCATTTACAAGGAAGAACAGTTTCTCCCCATCTGCTCTGTCCAGACCCCTCATATTTTTTATAAAAAATACTACTCCAGAGAAGTTGGAATTGTTTTCCTCAATCTGTTTTTGTAAAATGAGGAGTGGGTGAAAGGATAGGGAATCAGCATGCCCTGGCGAAGCAGGTGAAATAAAGACTCAGACAGGGAGTTAGCAGCACCTAGAGGTGCAAGAGAGGAAAAGAGGCAGCAATACTTAGTCAGAGACAGAGCTAGAATCACTGGAGATAACAAGATGTAGAGCTGGATGAACATGGCGGGCCAAGCAGCATCAGAGGAGCAGAAAAACTGATGTTTCAGTTCTGGACCCTTCTTGGCCCGCTGTGTTCATCCAGCTCTACACCTTGTTATCTCAGATTCTCCAGCATCGGCAGTTCCTAGTATCTCCAGAATCACTGGAGTTGATTTGATAAGTAATTCTGCTTATTCATTGCCAGTTTAAAGTTTACTAGTCTGGACGTAGGCTTACTGCATGGCAGGACAGCTTGGTTCATGGAATGCCCATCTTCCGCCTGGGGGTGGTCATGGATCCTTCATGTCTTCTAGATTCTCCCATCATCAGGAAATGTCACCAGTTGCAAAAGCATAAGCTGTAGGAATTGCAACTTGAAGTGTGGAGAGAAACATCCATGAACCTGCAAACTATGTTAGGTAGCATGTTTCACATAGTTACACTGCAGACTAAGACTGGACAGGCAGAACCAGACCCATTAGGCATTCTAGAAGGAGAAGGTAGGCAGTTAGAAGTTTCCTGAATTTATTTCATGGACTAGCTGGCTTTCTGTTTTGGATATTGGTGATGGCAATTGTTCATGAAGGGGATATAGTGAGAGTCGAGCTTGTGGAACCAGCTGGCGAGGAAGAAGGTTGCAAGGGTGAGAAGTGATTCGATCGTTGGAGGAGCAGATATCTCTCTGGCTGTAGACATGACTCCAAGATGCTATGTTGCTTCCCTGATTACAAGGTCAAGATCACAGGCCATTCTTTTAAGGGAGATTTGAAGAGCGAGAGATCATTGCCCACATTGACAATGATGACATGAGCAGACAGGAGGATGAGGTCCTGATAGAGGATATGGAGGTAGGTAAGAAACTGAACGCAGTAATCGCAAAATTGCTCCTGGTACCAAATACTGGTGAGTTTAGAAATAGGAAGATTAATCAAATGGACATGTTTTTGGGAAAAAAAGAATTGTGGACAATGGACAGCTTCGGAATTCTGGTGCAACTGCAACCTTTATAAGGAGAACAAATGGCAGAGTAGGACGCTTCAGATGGATCTCATCTATGTCTGTTTCCTTTTTCTTCTCTTTTTCTCTTTTCTTCTCTCCTGTGTTTTCATTTCGTTCTTCTCTCTCCTTCCTTCTCCTGGCCATGGACTCCCAGCCTCAGACTTGGCACAGACTTGGCGTGGTGGCCTCCAGGCCTAGAGGGGGCGAACCCCTGGCCCAGCTTGGCAGACTTTCGGCCCGGCGTGGCCTCAGCATGGACTCCCTGTCTCGAGGTTATTCCTTGAAGTGCGGTCCCACTGTGGCAGAGCACTTAAAACTTTCAGCTTTATTTCTTTTTCTACTTAAAACGAAGAAGGTCTGTACTGTGTAACTTTGAAACTTATTGTATGGCGTAAAATGTACAAAGTAATTCCTGCAATATTTAACTTGTAACTTGGTTCCTTCTTTCTACCTTGCTCGTCAGATTCTGTACCAAGGTACTTGTGCCTAAGATGGCACCTTGCGTGGCGACATTGTACACTTTTTTCATTGTCCTCCTGTACTTGAGTACAGGTGACAATAAAATTAAAATAAAAATAAGATTATACCTTGGGAATGGACTAATATTCTCACGGGGAGATTTGCTAGTGATGTTAGTAAAGGTTAAATTAACTTGTCAGGGGGATGGCAACCAAGAAGTCATTCAGACTGACAGGAAGATTATAACCATTAGAAAAAACTATATTCAAATGGAAAGTACCAGATACAAACCCTAAAGTCAACCAGAGTCAACTTAGAGAAAGGCGAAAAAGGCAAAATTAAAAACATCCTTCTGAATGCATGCAGCATTCACAGCCAGATGGGAGAATTGATGGCACCAGTAGAAGTAAAAGGGTATGATTTCATTGTCTTTGCATAGAAGTAACTGCAGGGTGACTGAGACTGGAAACAGAATATTTTAAGCACATTTGACTTTCAGGAGTGGTAGGCAAAGATGAAAAGGAGGTGGGTAGTACTGATAAGTGAGAGAGGATCACTGATCAGGAGAACCGGTTTCGTTGGCACTAAGAAACAGCAAGAATCAGCAAACATTTGTAGGAGTGATTCATAGGCCATGAGACAAGTGGTAATTTAGGGCATGTATAAAACAGGAAATTAGAGATTTGTGGAGCAAGGGAAATGCAATGACTTAAATCAACATGTAGACAATAGAAATCTCATGAGCGCTAATGTTGTGGAGAAGTAATTTCTGGAGTATGTTTCAGATAAATTATTGCTCTAGAAATCTGAGAAAACAACTAGGTCACAAGCTTTTTCAGACCTTGACTTATGCAATGAGAAGGGACTACATAATGATTTTGTTTTAAAGGAACTTTCAGTGAATAATGACCTTGATAAAAGAAAACTAAGTTTCAGAAAGATGCAGTTCAATCTGAAGCCAGGGTCTTGTATCTAAACGAGGGCGAATGCTTGTATGAAGGTATAAGGAAGAAATTGGTTGTGGTGGATTGGAAAAAATACATTAAACTTTTGATGATAGATAAGCAATGAGTGGAATTTAATGAATACTTTAAATATTATTTTAAGGCAAAGCTATCCAACAGGAAAAGCAAGAGCATGATGGTTTATAAGAGAAATTAAAAATAGTATCCAGCAGAGAAGAATGCTTCAAAAGTTACCAAAAAACGGGTTGTGACCATGAAGATTAAGAGAATTTTAGAGTTCAACAAACAATGACCAGTAAATTGATAAAGAAAAGGAGACTAAAATGTGAATGCAAAATATCAGGAGTCATAAAAATGGATTGAAAATAGATGTAGATTGCTTTTACACCTATAAACATATAAAATGGAAGAGATTAACAAAAAAGTCAGTTTATCACAGGCAAAACGAGGAAAATTTATGAAAGGAAATAGAGAAAAGAATTTGAGTCAGTCCTCACAGAGGATGACAGAAGTCCCCCTGAATAATTAAATTTAAAGAGTTTACTGAGACTGTGGAACAAAAATAAATTGAATTAGTTAAAATTATTATTGGAGAAATAATGAGGGTTGAGAGGTGACCTTGTAGAAACTTAGTCTATACCTCCCAGAAATTTTATAAGTGGATGCAGTAAGATGTTTTTCCCTGGCTGTGGGGACCAGAGCCATGAGAGTGTGTCAGAATTAAAGGTAAATCATATAAGACTGTGATAAGGAGGTTCTGAAGAACTGTGTGTTGAAACTTTTGAATTTTCTATCCTAGAGGTCTGTTGATGTTCAGTCATTAAGTAAGATCAAAGAGATTGGTAGATTTCTAATTATTTATGGCATTGAGGGATATGGGGAAAATCTGAGAATATCACATTTAAGTAGATGATGAGCCTAAGTCTAGAATGGTAGAGCAGGCTTGAGGGGATGAATAACTTACTTCTGCTCCTATTTTCTTAAGCACTTGATGGCTGAACAGCTATAACACCTAAATATAGCAAACAGATGGAAGGTATGACTTTCTGCATGCACCAAGGTGATTTCTAGTTTTATATCAATTTTGTAAAGCACGTGGCAAAAGAAAGGCCACTGCCAGGGGCAGTGCACTAGAGCAAAGGCTGATTCAGCTACAGAGACCCATGCACTGACCGTGATGAACTGCACACATTATCATCCAGCTACAGGAAAGACAATCTCAGTTCCCTCCAGAGGTATATACATGAAGTAATCAATAAACCAGAATCTGACATTGTACAGAATGAGACAAGGAGTGGTGAGAACGTGTTTTACACTGTCAATCTTGTGGAGAATGTCAAGGTCATCAGACTGTCTCAAGAGAAACTCAAATTATCTGCGCTTAGAACACTGTTGACTCTTCTTTAATTGCTAAGATTGAGACAACAGCAAGTGCCAATGTACCCACTGCAATTGTAAACTGAAAACAATGTTTCCATGGACATGGGGAACCATGGCAGAACCCGTGAATGAAAAGCTCTTGGCGTGTAATGCTTTGCTCCGCAAGATCGATGGTGCTGGAGTGTAGTGCATGCTGTAACTGTGTATGAATTACAGTCCGTGGAGTCAGTCAAACGGCACAGAGACAATGGAAAGTGCAGAAGATCATCTACTTCAGACAGTTTGAGAGTTTAATACAAAGCTGTCTCCCTATTCTCAACACACTCAATGAACAAACTGCCATTTCCTGTTTTTTTTAAAACAATAGGCCCACATTTCCCCAATGTGTCTATTAGTGGATTAGGACTTTGCAAGGATCACATCAACACTGGTAACATTGGACCAAGTCAAAAATCACATGACACCAGGTTATCGTCCAACAGGTTTATTTGAAATGATAAGCTTTTGGAGCTCAGCCTCTTTGTCAGGTGCAGTGAGAGGAGAGCACACATACACCAAGTTTATAGAAGAGAGAGAGATGAAGGGCAGAGAGATCAAAGGATGATACAACTAGTGTGAGTGGAGTGAACAAACTTAAAATGGCTGGCTGGCTGGCTGACTGCCTCCTGTTGAATTTTTGATCATTCATACATTCCTGCATTCTCAAAATTGCAGAAACAGGGTATGGAGATCTCTGTTAGAAAGGAGACATAAGTATTGAGTGATTAAGATGCAAATTCAAGAATCTATTTCAAGTCACTGCCTCAAGATAATTAAAGGTTTCATCGGTATCTGCCAAACTATCCAAACTTCAATCTGATGAAGGGTGTAGGCCCGAAACGTCAAGCTTTCCTGCTCCTATGATGCTGCTTGGCCTGCTGTTTTCATCCAGCTCTACACCTTGTTATCTCAGGTAAGACACTGATTGTAGATGTGAGGCCTTGTCCAGAATCTGTCTGAGTTTTAACCTTGAATCAGGCTGGTTTTACTTCAAAAGCAGGAATTTATAAAATGCCACACTGACTACAAATTGTATGTTTCTTGAATGAAATACAATGTATCTGCAAACAAACATCTTTGATGAAATGATTTACCGTGTGCATGCATGTGTGAGAGGGGGAGGCTCAGTGCGTGCATGTGTGAGAGGGGGAGGCTCAGTGCGTGCGTGTGTGTGAGAGGGGGAGGCACAGTGCGTGCGTGTTTGTGAGAGGGATGGTAATAAGTAATCCAAAACTGTACAAACTAATTAAGATACAGAGATTTTAGTAATTTATCAAGGTGCTGCTCTCAAAACAGGACAGTAAGGAAGATTTTACAGGTACAAAACAGTGTGGTGGGTCACCTGTAGTGTGACATGAACCAAAGATCACAGTTTGGGCCTGACTACATAGGTTTGGAAGTTGGTTATCAGTCTCTGTTTGGTGATTCTGCATTGCTATGTGTCTCAAAGACAGCCTTGGAGGATATTTACCTGAGGATCGGTGTTCAAATGTCTTTGGCCGCTGAAGTGTTCCCCCACTGGCTAGGAACATTCCTGTCTGGCAATTGTTGTGCACTGTCCATTCATCCGTTGTTGTAGCGTCTGCATGGTTTTGCCAATATCCCATGCCTTGGGGCATCCTTGCCTGCAGCGTATGAGATAGACAATGTTGGCCGAGTCACATGAGTATCTGCCGTGTATGTGGTGGATGGCTCCCATGATTGATGGTGGTGTCCATGTTGATTATCTGACATGTCTTGCAGAGGTTACTCTGCCAGGGTTATGTGGTGTTGTGGTTGATGTTGTTCTGAAGGCTGGGTAGTTTGCTGTGAACACTGGTCTGTTGAAGGTGAGAAGTGGAGGCATGGGGACGATTTTGACGAGATGCTCTTCATCCTTAATGACATGTTCTTCGCAGCCTTCAACATGATGTCGTTTCTCTGCTCCGGGGATGTATTGGATGATGAAGGGTGCTGTATCAATCATATCCCATGTGTGGCTTTTGAGGAGGTCATTGTGGTTTCTCACTGTGGCAGGTCAGACCTGGCAATCGGTGAGTTGAGCATTGTATCCTGTTCTTATGAAGGCGTCCTTCAAAACCTTAAGTTGTCCATCGCATTCCACCTCATTTGAGCAGATCCTGTGTATGCACAGGTCTTATCCGTAAAGGATGGCTATTTTAAATATGTCTAGGGTGGAAGCTAGAGAAGTGCAGCATTGTGACATTGTCCGTGGACTTGTAGTAGAGTGAGGTACTGAGGTGCCTGTCCTTGATGGAGATGCGTGTGTCCAAGAATCAGGCTGATTCTGAAGAGTAGTCCATGGTAAGTCTGATGGTGGGATGAAACTCGTTGATATCGCTATGTAGTTGTTTCAGTAATTCCTGTCATGAGTCCAAAGGAAGAAGACATCATCAATGTATGGTGTATACTGTTGGTCAGAGGATCCGCACAGCAGGGAAGTCTTGCTCAAACTTTGTCATAGACCATAGAATCCGTACACTGTGGAAACAGGCCCTTCAGCCCAATGAGTCCACACCGACCCTGAGACCATCCCACCCAGACCCATCCCACATAACCCACCTAATCTACAAATCCCTGAACACTACGGACAATTTAGCACGGCCAATCCACCTAGCCTGCGCATCTTTGGACTATGGGAGGAAACCGGAGCATCTGGAGGAAACCCACGCAGACACAGGAAGAATGTACAAACTCCGCACAGTTGCCCGAGGCTGGAATTGAACGCGGGTCCCTGGCACTGTGAAGCAGCAGTGCTAACCACTGAGCCACTCTGCTGCCCTCAGTTCTGAGGAAAGGTCACCGACGCTGAAACGTTAACTCTGTTTTTTGCTTCACAGATGCTGCCAAATCTGCTGAGCTTTTCCAGCAAGGTTCTTGCACAGGGTCCCATTGCCTGATACAATGGGACATCCAGGTGTGTTGGCTTATTGTATCATCAAAAGGCAGTAGAAGTCCCCTATGTGAGAAGTACGTATGATAAGAGGGTGTAGGATAAGCTGACTGACTGGATCAAAAGTCTCTTGATCAGTCTGTTGAGTTGATGGGTGTGTTCTTTGTTCAGATCATCAGGTAGTTGTCTGTTGTGTTCCTGGTTGTAAATGCCCAGTTTTGAGTTAATAGGGCTGCATGAGACACAACGGAGTGTGTCCTCAATGTTGAGACAGGAATCCTACTGACAATATCATAGTCGCTTCTGCAGCTGAGCTCAAGGTTGAGTATATTTCTGTCACCTCCCTGCCCCCACAACTGCAGCATCGCCACCACCACCGCCATCACCCTGTTGATTCCCTCATGACCTGCTACAGAGCCAGTCTAAGCCATGTCCTTTACAACTTGACTAGCTCGGTAGGTAGTGGCGCTACTGTTGGTGATGGATTCTGACGATCCACAGCCTGTATATGTTCTTGCCACATTCCGTGTGGGCAGATATCTAGAAAACAGTTGGATTATAAATTGAAATGAATATATTTTATTCTAATGTTTTTATTTTATTGTATTACTGGACAAATCGGATTCAAGACTGGCGACTGGATAATGGATCATGGTTTATTTTCTATTAGTTTACAGTTTGCAGATTGTTTTTACAATTAAATTAAAGTTTATTAAGGAAAAGAAGAATCTAGCGCTTATGACATAGACTCAAAGAGTTTTAAATGTGCGGAAAATGTGTAATTGTATTGATCCCAAAATAACCGTTTCTAGTTTGGTAGGGCTAGACCCCAATAATCTAGCCTGGTGTGCTAGGGCCTGTGCCCAGCTATATAGGTTTGTGTCAGAAGTCGTCTACAACAGGGCCTAGTGATAGAACCATGTAAAAATAAAGTGAATAGGTGAGTAAAGGTGAGGAAAATAGGTCTGAAGAAATTTTTTATCTTTTTCAATGATTTAACCTGACCACCAACACCCCACCACTTTTCTTTCTACCTGCTATGGGATGGCGAAAGGAGTGTTAATATTGAAAACACTGTTTTAGGACAATGTGGATTTAATTCGTTGAATGAACAATTTAGTTTTGGTATTTATTCAAGGCCAGATTTCGAGATAACTGCAACATCCTGTATCCTCAGGGGTGGTGATGGCCTAGTGGTATGTTAATCCAGAGACCCAGATAATGTTCTAGGGACCCAGGTTCAAATCCGCCACGGCTGATGGTGGAATTTGAATTCCATAAAATATCTGGAATTAAGAATCTAATGATGACCATTGTCGATTGTCGGGGAAAACCCATCTGGTTCACTAATGTCCTTTAGGGAAGGAAACTGCCATCCTTACCTGGTCTGGCCTACATATGACTCCAGACCCACAGCAATGTGGTTGACTTTCAACTGCCCTTTGGGCAATTAGGGATGGGCAATAAATGCTGCCTGGCCAACGATGCCCTCATCCCGCTAATGAATGAATATTAAAAAAATTAAATTAATTATAAGATAGTTTGTATTCCGTGATTTTAAGTGACTACCTGCCATAATCTCGTGGAAACAGGATGACTCAGACCATGGCTTATGCAGCTAAGTGATACATTTAATGCACTCCGTGACACATCTATAGTTTAATAATAGCACAAAGAGTGGTTGTGAGAAACTGATGCTGGCAACATTGAAACAGCAGATGAGAAAGGATTTTGACAAGAGCCTTCCCATAAAATCCACATTTTAACACTAAGTAAACTGCCCACTCCACAAACCTGACTCAGGAGAAAGTGTGATGGTGGTGGTTGTGTTGGAGATAGGGAGGAGTGTGTTGGATGACGGGGACAGAAATGCCAACTGGAGTCACGCCTGAAGAGACTGGAAACAGTTTAGATTCAGTGGTTACTAGATGCTGGAGTAACCTGGTTAAAAGGCCCACTTTGTGTTCTAGGACTTCATTCTAGTTATAAAACATAACAGGAAAAATGAACAGCTCTCTATTCCTCAGTTCTTACACTGCCTCATCACTCTCACACCCCCACCACCACCCCCCCACCCCACCACGACAAACACACAATCTCTACTCTTCCTCCTTGCTAACTCCTATTCCTACCCATCCCCAGTCAGGCCTCATACCCCATGCCAACTTGCGATATTCTATCCACCCCATGGCATCTCAGACCCTCCCTGCCAATATATGCTCCAAATATTCCATAGTCCTTTTTAGCATCTGGGCCAATTCTGCCATCACATGCTCCCAGCCACTATCCTTTTCATTTGCAACCTGTATGCCAATTCACACTTTATTCCCCATTGTCTGACATCAGGATCCATGGTGGGATGAGACAAAATGATGTCGTATTTTTCAGACTTCATTACATTTAAAAAAAAAACTGTCATTCATAACACTTAAATCCCCTCAAGGACTCAATCCTTACTAAAATGTCAATTTTGTTCAAGTATTTCATTCATCAAAAAAAAATATATTTTTAGTCACACATAGAAAGCAGCTAATCTCTGTTTAATTACTTACAGATATTAATCTAATTGTACATTTACAGGTGGTCCCAAGCTGATACTGGTACGTGAGGGGAGAAGTCAGTCTGCATTATCACTTGTTTGTTAACAAACAGTGAAATTACAAGCATTGATTCAAAACTTTGAAAGACTGGATAAATCAAGTTCCATTGAGTTATCCATTTTCTTTTCTCTAGTCGACTCATTTGATGTCTGCAAAAGGTACCTTAACTCTTCTAACTCAAGCAGCTTTTAGGCGTATTGTTCAGCTATCTAAAACCTGTGACTAATGCGTTGGAAATCTCAGCAAAGAAAATTAGATCCATTTGAAGGCAGTGCACTTTTACACATGCAGCTGCCTCTGTGAACCATTCTGTGAGATGTGCAAAGTACAATCCACCTTTATCCATTAACTTGAGTAAAAAGAGACAATTTAAAACTTTAGCACCTGATAATTTTCAGTGGTTATAAGTCAGTATGGTTAATGCTTTTGTAATACATTACAATTTATTCTTTAGTTATCCAAAGAAAGTGGTAGTGAGCCTTTTGATTTGAAACATTGCTGCATTTCTTGTTTTGGTTGTCCATGATAATGGATAGTGAATTGCAGTATATTAATTAAACAATGACATGAGGAACGTACAGCTCAGATGTTGTGTATCTTGAGGAAAACTTGGAGTAGATTGTGTTCCATTATCATGCTCCTTTCCTTCCTGGTGACATGGAACTGACTTTTTGAAAAAGACCATTGCTTAGCAGTTATGTGATGCAGCCACTACTTTCTGTTTGTGAGTCTAAGCCATAATGCTGTGCAGGTCCTGCTGTTAATTGGTATATATTGTGTAGGAGTTTTAGAACCCTGGAACAACCTTGCCATGATATCACAGAACTACATATCACTGAGTATAAATACCACAGTATGGGCAAAGTTACATTAATTTACATTATTAAACAGAGCCATTTTGAGAAAACAGTATCCACAAATCTTTGGGAAATCCTTCAACCACCTTTGGAAAAAGGTACAGTTGAAAGTTATGGTGTGTTGTTTTAAGATACTTTTATGGTAAAGAAAATCCACACTTTTTATACTAAAGGCATCATTAACAAGATCAGAGACGTACAGTGCACTTTAACCAACTAAGAATACCAAAAGGCAACAATGTGAAGGTGGTACTAGGAGATCAAAGTCTCCATAATATTATTTTCCAAGTCATTGGACACCAATTCAAATGCAGGACAAGTTAGCACATTTATCTACCAGGTAGGAGGTACAGCAGTTTGAGAGTTGCAGGTATTTAAGAAACTAATGACAGTGTTTGATTGATATTTCACTTCAAGTCCAAATAGGACTCTGGTGAGATCATGCTTCAATAAAAAGATATCGACTTCCAGCAGCATGTCTAAGTTGTTGTATAAGTGAATCCAGAGTCTAGAAAACCTTTCAAGAAGCATCATACGATTTAAAAAGAAAAGTGTGATTTATTGCAGAGCATTAGAGACTATTGACTATTAAAGCACAATAGAAGATCGGCCCAAAGGAGACAACTACCTCGTCTGAACAATATATGCTACATATGACAACATCAACACGAAATCCTACATAATCTATTACATCATCACATGTATGGTTCAAAAACCCCTCATTCATGAAGGAAAAAAGAACTGCCCAACCTTCCACCAAAATTGGCACAAAGTAGGTCACTTCTGGAAGAACAACAATGTATAGATGGACTACTTTATTTTTTTCCTACCGTTTAACCCTAACAAAGTATCTGTCCTAATCAGGGGGTTCCTGATTTATGATTGTCTGACTTATGAATACTAGCACTAATGAATACGATACTGTAGCTACTTGCAATTTTAAATACCTGACACACAAACATTCCTCATACATATGAGCAGCTGCTTCCCATTGTTCTGCATTGTGTTCTGATTTCGTATAATTTGCATTGTGATGGGACTTTAGAATGGATCCTCCTTTATAATGCTGAGACTGTCTGTAATTGTGTATACGGTGCTCAACTACCTCATAATGATCATACACCATATAAGGGGAGGAAATGGCACAGTGGTACTTCTGTTAGACTAGTAATCCAAAGACCCAGGTAATGTTTTCGGAACCTTGGATCGAATCCCACTATGACAGGTGGTTGAAATTTGACTTTAAAAAACCTGGAATGCAAACTTAGTGATGACTAAAACCATTGCTGATTGTTGGAAAAATCCATCTAGTTTCCTAATGCCTATTAGGGAATGAAATCTTTTGTCCTTAGCTGGTGTGACTTAGACGTGGGGAAAATGGAGATGGTGTTCTATTAACAGCACTGCACTGTGATGGACTCTTAGCTAATCTTTGAAATGGCTTAGCACTCATTTGTTTCTATCAGTTAAAAATGTGTTTAGAAAGGGATGAAGCTCAAATCAAGAATGATAAACTACGCCCTATTGACCCTGCAAGATTCTCCTTAATAATATTGAGGGTCTGGTTATTAAAGCAAGAGTGTCATATAGTCATACTACACAGCCAACGTTTCAGACAATACCATCACCATATTTGCCCCAGTGGCAGGACAGGACAAGGGAGGGAGTGGCACCATGGTTTATAATCAGGAAGAAGTTGCTCAAATCCTAAACATTGATTCAAGACCCCATGAATTCTCATGGCATCAAGTCAAACATGGACAGCGGAAACCCACTGGTTGGTATGTACATCTTCAGCTGATGCAGTTGTATTTCTACATATTGTACGCCTCTTGGAGGAAATACTCAGGGTGGGAAGAGTGCGCAATATTTCCTAGGTCAGGGAGTTTAATGTCCACTGCCAATGGTGGCTCAGCAGCACCAATACTGACCCAGCTGGTTAAGTGTTAAATCGCTGTTAGACTAGGTCTGCAGTAGGCAGTGAAGGAACAAATGAGAGAAAAACCTACCTGACCTCATCCTCACCAGTCTGCCTGCCGTAGATGCATCTGTCAATGACGGTATTGGTAAGAATGACCACTGCATGATACATATGGAGGTGAAATCTCATCGTAACGTTGAGGATAGCTTCCATCAAGTTGTGTTGCACTATGATTGCTAAATGGGACAGATTTCAAACCGATCTAGCAATTCAAAACTGGGTATCTAATGAGGTGCTGTGGGCCATGAACAGCTACAGAATTGTATTCCAACACTATCTGCAACCTCAAGGCCCAGCATCCAATCTCCAACCTCCCTCTCACACCTGTCTGCAAAGATTATATCTGAACCTTTTGTTTTTGGAGTTGACTAGCTCAGATCATTACTGTTAGGCTGTTGAGCATGCAGTTAGGCCTGTTTGGTAGCTTCTTCAACACCTCATTTTTAAATATGCCTCGTGCTGGTCCTAGCATGCCCACCTGCATTCTCAATTGAATAATTGCTGATCCCCTGGCCTGATGGACATGTTGAGGGGTTTGAGGAGCTTACGGCCAGGCAGTAAATGCTGGTGATTCCTTATCTAAGTTCATGACAATGGGGGGACAAAAAACTTGGGAATGGGCATTATGCTATCTGGCATCAAATTACTTGATAAAGGACTATGGGCTGTATCTTTTTTTCAGAGGTTCAGTGAGTAAAGATTAGCAGTGTTGAATTGTAAATGATCCAACCACGTTTCTGACCATGAAGGAAGGTGTTTGAGGTAGCTAAAAGTGGTTAATCTCTGGACGCTGCCCTAAAAAATCTCCTGCGGCATTGTTCAGGTTACATGTTTCTCTCTCTGCAGCAGATGACCCTAAACAACATAGTTGTTTGAGAGAGGAAAATATTTAAGAGATATTTCTACACAATTAAAATGCATTAATTAAGCTGTGTTGCCACTTATTGTTTTTGCACTTTCATTTCAAATAACGAAGACTTGGAAGTGTTCCTTGCTATTGTAGGCTGGCTAATTTAGATTGTGGTATTGATTAGACAGTTTCTTTCTTATGCATTTGCATTGAATAAATGTTTCCATCCTGATTAGTTTGGGAAATCAATACCTTAATAATCAGATAGTTATTTGTCTGTCATACTGCTGAGAATGCAGCATATTGATGACCTAATTGGTGCCAATAGCATTGAATCATATAATCGAAAGAGTCGAGGCAAACTGTTCTGTTGTATTCAGTGCATCATGCCTCTGCTGAATCTGTGCAAGAGCAATTGAATCTTTTGTCACCCTCCTGCCTTTTCCCCATAACCCTCTAAAGATTTCCTCTTCGGATAATGATGCAATTCTCTTTGAAAAGACAGACTTGCATCTGCCTTTACCACACTGTGTACTAGATCCTAAATACACTCCCTTCATGATATCTTTCATGTCATCAAAGCTTCTAAATAGACCTTCGTTTTCATGTTGGAGTCCAGCTGGAATTGCCATCTATATCAAGAGATAGGCAGGGTTTCAACCTAGACATAATTTCCCATAAAAGTCATTTGAAGGGATAGAGAGATTATGATAACATTATTAAATACAGTGAGCTTGATTTACAACCCAGTTGCTAATTTCTCATAAGTTCTGATGCTGTGTGTAAATTATGTTGCATTGAGCCATCCACAAGAGCAATTCCAAGATTTGGGACTTTTTCATCCAATTACTACTAAGATGTATACTGAAGGTTAGCAATGTAATTGAACCAAAAAATTTGAATCTAACGGCCGGAATTTTAAAAACAATGTGTGCTTGACCATGGCTCTTGTATCTTTGCTGTAAATCCTCTATAAGGACATTTTGTTTCCAAACTTGAAACTAATGTCTTGCTTTATAAGCGTTATAATTACATGATTAAGGATAAATCTGGCAGTTTATAGAAAACAAATGGGAAATGAAAAGTCCAAGTTTTAGGAGAAATCCTAGGAGACAGAGGTGGTTGAGGAGGCAAGTTCTGTGGATTCAGCAAGTAAAATGGAGCTGGAAGGTCAAGGCGAAGTGAATCAAAGAAAAGGGCAAGTTGAGGATTTGTAAAGTAATAAATACAATAGTGGGAATATTGAATTGACAAAATGAGGTAAAATGTCAGGAAAATATCTGGAGAAGTACAGTAACAGGAAAGCAAAGCAAACAAGGAAGGAAAGGAAGGTATGTGTCAATGACAAACAAATGGAAGGCTGAATACTGAGAAAAAGCTGCATACGTACTACCCTGCCATTTAATAAGTTTATGGCTGACCTGATTAGTCAATGTTCCTGTCTACCCCTAATGATCTTTCACCTCCCTGCTTGTCAAGAATCTATCTCTGTCTCAAAAATATCTGTGAAGAAAAGTTTTACCTTAAATGTCTGATCCTTTAACTTTAAATAGTGACTTCTGGTTCAAGATTCACCCATAAGAAGAAACATCCTTTCCACATACACCCTGTCAAGACCCTCAGGATTTTGTATGTTTCAATCACGTCATCTCTTGCTCTTCTAAACTCCAGTGGATCCAAGCCTAACCTATCCTTGGAAGACAACCAGCCAATTTCAACAATTATGGGTGTAAATCTACTCTGAATCACTTCCAACATATTCACTCACTTCCTTAAACAAGGGCATCCGTGCTGTACACAGTACACTAAATGGGGCTTCACCATTGCCCTGTATAAGTGAGATATGACTCTCCTACTTATGTTCATCCCCCTCACAAACAATAACATTTGGATAGCTTCCCTAAATACTTTTACAGCGCTTCCGTATTGATTGTTGGTGATTTACGCCCTAAGATATCCAGATACATTTGCATCTCAGAACTGTGCACTCTTTCACCATCTATACCACACTTTTTTTTTAATTCTTCTTGCCAAAATGGGCAGTTTCACCTTTTCCACATTATGCTCCATTTGTCAGACATCTGCCTCATCATTTCATCTTTCCTGTATTCCTTTGTAGGCACTTTGTCCTGTTGACAACTTACTTTGGTATTGTTGTCTTGTCAGCAAACTTAACAATGAGCAACAGAAATTTAAGTAAGGCAGAAAAAGTGTTTTTTTTTAACTTTAGGTGATTAAATAAAATCTTCAATACTCTGTATATGTGTAACAAAATTGTACACCTTTCTAAAAGGTGTATGTGCCTTAGAGTGCAAGATATTTTTCTGTGAGTTTCACATAGGATATCATCAATTGGATTTATTACATAATTTTTTAAGCATATGTTTGATTGTTCCAGGACTAGTTCAAGAATATTAATTTGGCATTCTGTTGGAACCCTTGGAAATTTGTCAACCGCATGGTCAGTTTTGCTTTTACATTAATTTCAAATCACTGCTTTCCCTGACGACTGGTCTGCTTGTGGTAAGTGAGCATGTCTTCAGATTTTTCTAGCAAAGAGCTTAAAACTGTGCGACCTTGCCTTTTTGATGTAAAACAAGCAAATTTTTTTGTTGAAAATCCGATTTAACTCATTTTTATATTTATTCAAAATGTATTCAAACTCCATGGAGATAAAAGGCAATATTTCTTAGTGTTTTTGATTACTTTTGACCCAGAACACGTACTTTCATATGGATGTGCATATCCAAATCCCTTTGTTCCTCGTCAGGCCCTTGAGTGCCACCTTTAAGTGATATTCTGTTCTTCTATGTCTGGTTCAAAGTGAAAGATCTCATATGATTTTCTTGTGAAAATGTTTCCTATTCACAATGTCTGTCTATGACCTATTGGAATTTCTTATTCTCATATGTGCTCTTCTGCATAACTTAGTACCCTCTGTAATTTAAGATGTAAAACTATATTCTACATCGAAGTCATGTAATAATTTACAGATTCTTCTGATATATCTGTCTACGTTGAGAGAATCTCATGTGCTAGTATTGATCATACCATTGGTCTCATGCCACAAATTAGAGGAGACTCTTTGTTCCAATTCACTTTTTCATAGCCTTAATTACTATGCCAGTCAAGATGTTGCCTCCAGTTGTGTTCTCAGGGACGTCTTTGGAAAGTTCATGAACACGGTGAATGGAATCAGAGTTCTGAGCGACGATGGCTATGGCTAGATTTGGAGCAGAATTACACGAGAAGTCCCCTGAGATTTATCTTGAAGTCAGGAGCAACTCATTTAATCTTTTGTGCACTTACCACTTAGCAAAGCAGGTTTCTCGTTAGGTGAGTTTAAAACTAATGGTGATTTAAGGACTGGTAAACACCCTCTCAACTCCACAACTTGCCTCATTAATATTCAGCTGCTGATCTTACAAAATGTGCTGAGTGAGCTAGATGTTGAGAACTCTTGACAAAAGTGTCAAGGGTACTGCCATTGGCTGCGAGGAGTCGCCACGTTGCGCTACACAAAACATCATCTAAGGCACAATCCAGAGGCACCAGCCACACACATCGCTCATCCAGAGACATTGGAATCTGACACCTGCCAATCCCTCCCAACCATTATGGCACCTCTCCAATCCAGCTGCATTGTGCTTAGGAAATACACTCTTGCATTGCAAGGTCCACTGGCAATTAGCATCGTGAGGCTGCTGTGGAGATTGATGTGCTATGTCAGTTTCACACTGCGCCATGTGCCAGCAATTTACACAGCAAACACACTGCATATACAGCAAGCAAACAGCCATGACTGAAAGTCTTAGAAGAATGGTCCTCACTGAAGGAGCCGTGGATGCACCCCTCATGAGCACAGTCAGTCAAGGACAGCTTCTGATACCAGTCCCGGGGGTTAGCAGAGGTCAAACATCTGGTTGGGTGTTTTCAGACAGGTGGTCCATATTTCTGCAGGCAGGAAAGTGGGTCGTGTGGACTGATGGGTGCAGTTGGACTAACACAGATGTGGTCAGGGAAATGCATAACCACCAGTCAGGAAGCTGAGCACTTACTGTCTGGTTAGGCTTCTCAGGGAGGTGGACTCTGATTAGTCCGAGTCTGTACATAGTAACTAGGAGGAAAGGGAGTTTGTGTGGGGGGACAAGGGAGGCCACTGCTGTGAGATGTAGACTTGGCAGACTGTTCTTTGGGTTGGAGAACTACAGGTTTGGGGGAAGGGGGTAATGGTAATTATGAAGGAGGCAGCAGTATTTGTAAGGGGAAATATGGTAAAGCATGGATGGAAAGAGGAAATGGGTTTGACAGTAGCAGTAGCACCCCAGTTTCAAAGGGGAGGACAGTGCATGCCCACACCTATTACAGTTAACTTGTGTCAGGTGCTGCCTCGTATATACGGGTAGGGTGGGGACCTGGGAGGTATTAAGCAGAGGTTGTTCATGAGATGGACTAGAGGATCTGGATGCTCAGGATCTCACTGGCATAGAGGTGGAGATTGGAAGGCCTGGTCTGCAGAGCACCCAGTGGATGTGAAAGAAGTGAATTGAGTGCTTTGAGGTGTCATTGTTTCAAAGCACTGTGCAGCTTTTAGAGGAACTGTTCTTGCACAACTCTGTACCAAGTTTGATTTGCCTGTTATAATGTGTCTATGGAGTATTTTAATGCTATTAACTCAATAATGTATATTGTTTTCCTTTGTTACAATGGTTTATATAGTCAGTAAATGTGAGGACTATTATTCAGTACGCTCTCGGTGTTTGAAATTGAGAGTACAAATATAGAGAAAGAATTAAGGAAGACATATTTCTCGAGAGAGTGCAATTGACTGCAGTAATATACACATGTATTTAGTGTTGTGCTGACACTGTGTACAGATTGGTAAGATCTTAGGAAGTTAGTCATTGAGGTACGACCTTTATGATAGTGCCACTTCATAAACTCTACCTTTTCTCAAAAACAAAGACTTTTTTTAGCTGCAATCCTTTCCCGTTTTAATATTTTAAAAAAAGTTGTTGCTTTTTGCTGTTATCAATTGCACAATTTTTAAACTGAAATTAAGAAATTATTTAGTCAAAATAGGTTTCAGCGGAGCTTCTGGAATATTTACGATGAAGGACAAGTGTGGACTTCAAACAAAGGTGTTAAATTGGGGGAAGACCAACTATAAATCAACTTGGGCAAGAACTGGATAATGTGGATTGGGAGTGGCTGTTTAAGGGTAAATCCACACCTGGAATTTGGGAGTCTTTTAAAGACCAGTTGATTAGAGTGCAGGACAGACATGTTCCTGTGAAAATGAAGGGCAGGAATGGCAGGATTTGGGAACCTTGAATTACAGGAGAAATTATCAGTTTAGTCATAAAAGGAAGCATACTTAAGGTCTAGCTAACTAAAAACATTGAAGGATATACAGAAAATAGGAAGGAGTTCAAATGGAGAGTTAGGGCTAAAAGGGACCATGAAATGTTCTTGGCCGCCAGGGCTGAGGAGAATCCCAAGGCATTTTACACATATTTTTGGAACAAGAGAGTAGCTACAGAAAGAGTAGGCCCACTTGAGTGTAAAGGAGGGAAGTTAGGTGCGGAGCCAGAAGAAATGGGTGAGATCCTTAATGAGTACTTTGTCAGTGTTCACCAAAGAGGGACATGAGGAATGTTGAAGTTGGTGAAAGGCATGTGAATACTGTCAGGCAGGTCAACATAAAGAAGGAGGAAGTGTTCGATGTCTTGGAATGTATTAAAGTAGACAACTGACTAGGGCCAGGTGGGATCTATCCCAGGGTACTGTGGGAGGCAAGGGAGGAAATAGCTGGGGGCTTAACAGATATCTTTGCATCTTCTTTGGCCTCTGGCAAGGTTCCAGAGGACTGAAAAATGGCTAATGTTGTTCCTTTGTTCAAGAAGGGAAACAGAGATAATCCAGGTAATTACAAGCTGGCGACCCTGACATAAGTGGTCGGGAAGCTATTGGAGAAGTTACTGAGAACAGGATTTAATCACATTTGGAAGCGAATGGACTTATTAGTGATAGAGAGCACAGGTTTGTGTGGAGAAGGTCATGTCTCACTAACTTGAGTTTTTTGAGGAGGTGACAAAAACGATAGCTGGGGGAAAGACAGTGGATGTTGTCTACAACACGGATGTTGGACTTTAGTAAGGCATTTGATAAGGGTCCTCATGGCAGGCTGGTACAAAAAGTAGAGTCTCATTGTATCTGGAGTGTGCTGGCTAGATGGTTACAAAACTGGCTTGGTCTTAAAAGACAAAGTAGCAGTGGAAGGGTACTTTTTGGAATGGAGATCGGTAACTAGTGGTGCTATGCAGGGATCAGTGCTGAGACCTTTGTAATATATATAAACCATCTGGAGGAAAATGTAGGTGGTCTGATTAGTAAATTTACAGATGACATGAAAGTTAGCAAAGTTGCATATAGTGAGGAGGATTGTCAAAGGATACGGAGGGATATAGATAGATTGCAGATTTGGGCAGAGAATTGGAAGATGGCATTTAATCCAGACAACTGTGAATTGATACATTTTGAAAGATCAAATTCAGGTGTGAATTACAAGATAAATGGCAGAACCTTTAGGAACATTGACATACAGAGGGATCTGGGCATACAGGTCCATAGATCCCTGAAAGTGGCAACGCAGGTGGTCAAGAAGCTATATAGCATGCTTGACTTCATCAGCCGGGGCATGGAATATAAAAATTGGTGAGTTATGTTACAGTTGTACAAAACTTTAGTTAGGCCACGTTTGGAATATTGCATGCAGTTCTGGTCGCCACACTACCTGAAGGACATGGATGCTTTGGAGGAGGTGCAGAGAAAGTTTACCAGAATGTTGCCTGTTCTGGTGGGTTTTAGTTATAAAGAGAGATTGAATAAACTCAGATTGTTTTCACTGGAAGGACAGAGGCTGAGGGACGACCTTTTAGAAGTCTGCAAAATTATGAGAGGCATAGATGGGGTGGATAGGCAGAAGCTTTTTCCCAGGGTGGAAAGGTCAGCTACAAGACCGTGCAGGTTCAAAGTGAGATGGGGAAAGTTTAGGGGAGAAGTGCAGGGAAAATTTTTCATACAAAAGGTGGTGGATACCTGGAATTCACTGCCAATGGAGTTGGTGGAAACAGGCACGTTTACAGTGTAATTTGATAAACACATGAATAGGAGACAAACAGAGGGATAGAAACCCATATGGGCAATATGTAGCAGGTCTAAATAAGGATTAGGAATCGGTGCAGGCTTGGTGGTCTGAAGGGCCTGTTCGTATGCTATATTGTATTGTGTTGCATATTGTATTCACTATGAACTTATTCATGACGGTTATTGGGAAAATTCTAATGCTGCCCTTTCAGATAATCACTATTAAAATCACAAGTGGATCTAACTTTAGCTTCGTGTCAATGGAGTTGTTTTCTGTTGAGAGTTTCCTTACCTAGTGTCTGGTTAAAGTTTGTAAAATTAACAATATAAGATATCAAATTGTAGCACTGTTACACAGCAATAGTATGTGGATAATCAAATAGTAATACTTTTAAACAACAAAAGTTATGTTTATAGGAGAATTTATTGCTGTAGGTGAGGGGTCACATGTAGGCCAGAACAAGTAAAGATGGTAGATTTTCTTCCCGAAAGAAGATTAGACAACTGGATGGATTTTTAATGATAATCAGCAGTGCCTATGTTTTCAATTGCTGATCCAGTGACATGACTGCTCTGCCACTGCCAGTGAATACTTCACATGTACCCGCACATCTGTAGAGTTAGTTATTTGCAGTGTTGGGGTGTATGCTTATTCTCAGGAGTCAGACAATGTAGCTATGAACGGTACCTCTCCTGAGGGCATAGCAAAACAACTCTGCTGGGTGGTTTGGAGTCACATGCAGACTAAGTTTTTTTTTTGTTTAAGAAAATTAGTTATTTTGCTGAATTTTGTGACTATATGCATCTTTTGCAGTCCTTTTTAATTTAGCTACCCTCAGTTGACTAGTTTCATCAATATCTGCAAATTTCTACATTGATAATCATTCATCACACATCCATCATTCTCTAACATAATTTTTTTCATAGCATTGAGTTCATCTTTACCAATTCTTCATACTCATTGACGGCTTCAGTTTACTTTCAATAACAGCAAAGTGTTCAGGTAAATGATTTTCCAATTCACCTGCATCATAAAAAGTCACCCTGGCTACTAACAACTATTCAGACAAAAATATCAACTTTAAAAAGCAGCTAAGTAATATTTCTCACGAGGTAGAATGTTGGAGAGTCCGTGAAGGATAAATCATAAAACAATGTGGAACTTTTATGCAAAAAAATGTAGGAAATACCAGGTCAGTATCGTGCATTATTTCAAAAGCAGTTACTGTTTTCCATGTGTATACTTAATCAAGGTTGTAAGCAAGAAAATAAGTGAGCATTTTAACAAAACTGAAACATGGCAAAAAAAGACAGGTTCCTAAGGAAAAGAGAGATATTTGTGGGCTCAGGTTTTATCAAAATAATGTTGAGACTAATGGCATTCGTGGATATTTTTATGCAAATACTACAGCAACTTCATTTGCATGATTAAATCTTAAAAAACTGATTTCTGCTTCTCGTCTTTTTAGAATAGGTAATCGCTAGGTAGTAGAATGAATTAATAGTGGATAGGAGATCAGGACAGTGGATCAAGTTAAGCGCTCAGTGGGGCACTGGCCGGTGGACTGAATTAGACATTTTCAATTCAGGTGCAAAGTTATTTATCCCAAATTAGCTATTGCCTTGCTGTTCCCCAAAGTACAAAGTTGTCCTTTATTTAGCACAAAGTAACAGGTCAGACAAGATAGCACGCAGGCTGGCTAGCATGGGAAGAGGCAAATATTTCACAGTGGTGAAGGTGGGATTGGTTTACAGAGGCTGGTTGAAGTTGTTGGATGGTGGAAAGGACTATAGTCATATATACATCCGTTGGGACTACTTCATGCTGAAATTGGTTGCTGAAGAGCTCCTTTATTGTGGAACAGCATTTTTGTAAAATTGAAGCTTGAAATTTGCTTCATTTATTTGTTCTACTTTTCTAATCTATATTCCCCAACGAAATGTGTATTTCTCAGTTTTTGTTGAGTTGCCTTTGAGCACCCGCATTCAGAAAGTATCAATAAACAATGGGCAGAGTGATTTGTTCTGTGTGTGGTGTCTATCAATTCCCAAGAGTTGAACTCTTGACTAACCCGACAATGTTGGTGTGCTGATTAGAGAGCAACTTATGCAAATTGCTCACTTCATTAGTGTTAGTACGTTAGGTGGTAAGTGGCACACTGGGGTGAAGAAGAGATTTCCTAATTAATCCGTTCAGTTATTGCTGCTTGCACCTGAAAACAGGATAGGAACCCTGTGTGTTTATTGTAGCTATTGCCTTCAGAGAGATGGCTGGAAATAATCAGACTATTTCTACAGTGTTATTTGTTTTCTCAAATTAAAATGTATGCTAATCCACCACCTAAGAAATTGAGAGGCTTCTTTCCTGCTATTTAAAATTATATGTTGTGAAAATAAAGCTTTGGCAATTTTTAGTTTGCAAAGTAAATTAATTTTTTTTTAAAGAATTGTTTAACCTTAGAAACATGTGGGGTATGATAAAGATTCGCTATTGCTTTGCCTGTTCTCAGCAGAAAGCAATGCAAATTTCTGACCAAACTAATCCCATAGAAGCTTGAGTTGTTATGTGCTATCTGTGACAATGTCTAACTTGGGATACTCGGCCATGAGCCAGTACTGTAATTTGAAAATGTAGCAGGACTGGTCATTGGTTGAGTTTGAATCCGTTAATGATTTATATCAAAAGTGAACAGCTCTAAACCATGTTACCAAGCTACAGAGATAGTAGGAACTGCAGATGCTGGAGAATCTGAGATAACAAGGTTTAGAGCTGGATGAACACAGCAGGCCAAGCAGTATCAGAGGAGCAGGAAGGCTGACGTTTCGGGCCTAGACCCTTCTTCAGAAAAAGATCTTCCAGCTCTACACCTTGTTACCAAGCTACAATCTCATTTTGTGAAAGCAAGAACTGCAGATGCTGGGGTCAGAAATAACACAGTGTGGAGCTGGAGGAACACAGCAAGCCAGGCAGCATCCGAGGAGCAGGAAAGCTGACGTTTTGAATCGGGATCTTTCTTCAGAAATCGGGAGGGGGAAGGGAGCTCAGAAATAGAGGGTGGAGGGATGGGGCTGAGAAAGGTTGTTGGGATGGTGACAGGTGAGCGCAGGGAGGGAGTGGTGGGGATTGGTCAGTGAGATGGGAGGGGCAGATAGGTGGGAGAGAAGATGGACAGGTGGTGTCAGGCCAAGAAGGCGGGATGAGAGAGAGCGTTGGTCATTTTGCCTTGTTTTGTGGGACTCGTTGCCTACAAATTGGCTCCCATGTTTCTTTCATTACAACAGTGGGTACACGTAAGCAGTGATTTGGGATTTGGTAAAGTCATGAATGGTGCTGTATAAATGCATGACTTCTTGTTTCTCACGGTTCAGTTAAGACTGATTTTACCTGTTTTAAAGTACATTAATACATTACAAAATTTTACTTAATTTAGCACAAGATTTCCCAAGATCCTTGCCTTGCTGTATACCTTGGGAATAAACTTTTCCATCAAACAGGCATCAACAGTAAATATTTACATACATCTTTCCATAATGCTCCATTCAGCAATGAACTATAGACATCACATTAAGCAAAGTAGCACTGTCACCACTGCTGAAGGTGTCACATTGGGATAACACATTAACCAGTGTTATATGTTTGGTTAGTCTAGATAGGAAACATTACCAAGTCTTCAGTGGGTTTTAATACTAACTCGTATTACATATTAAGGAATGAAATACAACTTTATAAAAGCATGACATTTCTGCTGTAGTCATGCTGATTCTCTCTCACATGCGTGATCTTTTACATCATCATCTGGGAAATGTTACACACACCTTCATAGACATTTACCTGTTTAAACCTTTATACGACCATCAGTGACTCCAGTCATTAGAAAATCACTTACAGGGAGCTGGATGTGTTTCTGGATCTGACTGACTTCTTGATAGCTTTTTTTTTTCTGATGAAGGGTCGAGGCCCGAAACGTCAAGCTTTCCTGCTCCTATGATGCTGCTTGGCCTGCTGTGTTCATCCAGCCCCACGCCTTGTTATCTTGGATTCTCCAGCATCTGCAGTACCTTTTATCTCTTGATAGCTAATGTGGCTTTCAGGCAGAAAATTGCAAACAATGATTTTCACACAAATGATCTCTCACATGAAATGGCCTTGGAAAACATAAGTAGTTTTTGAATTTATTTTGCCGCCTTAATACATCAACAATGTCTAATTGTTTTACCAAGTTCAATTTGATATAAATGGTTAGGTGATTAGATTCAATGTTGATTTTAGGATTACATAACCTTTTTCTGCTTGCCGGATGCAGAAAGTAGTAGCAGAACATTTAGAAATTCGGTACAGTCGAGCAGAGTCAATGTGGTTTCATGAATGGAAAATGGTGTTTGAAAAGAAGGATTGCCTTTTCATGTGGAAGAGCATAGCTAGAGGCTATCAACATAACATAATCACCATGAAATCGAAGGAGGTCTAGCAGCCTTCAGAGTTTAACATGGAGTTCAATAATTTTCAGGCCTGAACACAATCTTCTATGTCCTTCACCCACCCCAGACCCCAGACCCCAGACCCCAGGCCCTGTCGTCACATGGATTGCTTTCAGCACAGCCAATCCATTTTCATCTACTAATGGATCTCATTATCAGCTTTTCTTCCTTTCTCACTTACCATTTTCGGTCCCATTGTCTGCCTAACTCTCTCCCTCTCGACCTGGGCTCTGTCTTCAGCTGTGGCTGATTCCTTTACCCCCACCCTGTGTTCACCCTATATACAACCTTTTCCTAGCTACTATCACTTCTGAAGAAAGGTCACTGAACCTGAAATATTAACACTGTTTTCACTCTCTAAGTGCTGCCAGACCTGCTGAGTTTCTCAAGCATTTTCTGTTTGATTCAAAATTAAAACAAAGTCAAGTTAAATGAGTCAATTTCTTATTGGCAAACTATAACTACCACTGGTGTTACAGAAAACCATGCTAGGGTCTCAACTATTTGCAATCTGTTAATGACTGGTGTGAATGGATGAAGTTTATTGCAACCATATTTGTTAATATTGTAAGAATAGATGAAAAGGCAGGTTATCAGGAGAATCTGCCAGGAGAAATATGTTAATGAAGTATCTGGACAAAAATGTTTTGCAGATGGAACATAATGTGTGAAAATGTGAGGTCGTCCATTTTATAGAAAGAGTAGAAAAGCAAAACACTTAATCAAGGGAGGGTATAGAGAGAATCTGGATGACCTCTTAAATGAAAGACAAAATTATTTTGCAGATACAAAAGACGAAAAGAATGCTGGCGTTATTGCAAGGAAATTATGCAAGTGGGAAGTCTTGCTACGACTGTACAGGCTATCAATGAGACCGTACCTAGATTACTGTGAATGGTTTAGCGTTCTTGTAATGGTGGGCTGTACTTGCATTGGAGGCTAGAACGTTCCCAGAATGACATGGTTGTCTTTTGAGGAAATGTTTAGCTGATCAGGCCTGTACTTATTTCAGTTTGGAAGAATGAAAGGTTGAAGCATGTAAGATTCTGAAGATGTTTTAGTGGGTGGATGTTGAGAGGATAATTCTCCTCGTTGCATAATCGAGTACAAAGGGAAACTGCTTCAGGGTAAGGTGCTCTTCGTTTCCAGTGGTGGTAAGGAAGAATTTTATATTTGAAGGGCATTGATCTTTGGAATTCTCTGTCCAACAGAACTATAGAGAATAGGTCATTTAAGCCAGTCATATCTGAGGTTTTTGAATTTATGGGGCAGTAAAGGGGTACAAGGAACAGGAGGGAATATTAAGTTCAGGCCAAGATCAAATAAGCCCATGATCTCATTTAAATGGTAGAAGAGACATGAGACACCGTGTGACTTAGCCTGTTCTGTTTCTTACACTATTGGAAATTAGCTATATGCTTTGTCAAACATAGGCCTTGGGTCAAATGCGCAGAGGGAAATCCTGCCTTTGCATATTTTACCTTTACAAACGACTACCTGTTATCAGTTTCATATTGGGAGGGTTATTGATCGGGGATGGGCTGAACTGTACAACCTACGAAGAGCTGAGGAGGCTGACAGGTTCCATGAAACTTGCCTTAGGGTTCTATCGCCGTGTCCAAAATTAAAATAAGAGAATTAAACATGAAACAGATACTCTACCCTCTGTGAAAAGAAATTCCTCCTCATTTCTGTATTAAGTGGGAGACTCTTACTCTGAGGTGATACCCTCTAGTCTGCCCTCCCAGAAGAAACAGCCCCTCTCCACATCTAACTTAAAGTTGCCTAAGAGTCTTGGATATTTCCATAAGGTCTCCTCTCAATCTTCTAAACGCCAAGTGCAAGCCCCAACATACTCAACCTCTCTTCAGAAGACAGTCTGTCCCTAACTGGGATTAGCTGAGTGAACCTTCTTTGGACTGTCTGTCATACCCATATACCTTTCCTTCGAATTGACAAAAGTCAGTGCGCATTTTGGATTCCACATGACAGAGATGCCCAGATCCCTCATCACTGGAGTCAGTTGTCAATTGAAATCATCAGCTGTTGATGTTCCTTGTTCCAGTCCTACTTGGGCCCCACCCACAAGTCTTTCTCCGATACATCAATGACCTTATCAATGCTGCTTCCTCTCTCATTTGGAACTGGAAAAATTTATCAATTTTGCTTCCCATTTCCACCAGCTCTCACCTTCACCTGGTCCATCTCTGACTCCTCCCTTCCCTTCCTCAACACCTCTGTTTCCATTTCTGGAGGCTAGACACTGATCTCCACTACAAACCAACTGACTCCCATAGTTTCCTGGACATTACATCCTCTCACCTTGCTTCTTATTGTTATGGACCAGACTAAACGCCCCTCAAAATATTTTGGAAGATAATGTAGACCCTAACTTTTTCTTATTTTAAAGGTAAGTGTAAGTAAATGCAGATGCAATTTGATTGGTCAAAATACTCAACATTAAACAAAACACAATTTATTCATACGCTATTGTTAAAATACAGCAAAAGGAAACAAAAAAGAAAAGAATTGATTTAGCTGTAACTCGATCAAAATGCTTAACAAAATAATAGATACAGAAACTATTGCAAATTAACAGTAACAAGCCATAAGCAAAGTTAAGATCAATAAAATAGATTGACTCACATGCAACTCTAGCAACCCAGAAGGAAAAACATCAAGAGAAAACTCGGAGTGATGCAAGATGAGATTTACTGTAGCTTTCAAACCTTGCTGAGACCGTAGTGACAACTGCTGTGGAAGCTTGCCCCACCCATTCAGGCTGCTTCTATTGTTACAATTTTAAAAAAAATCACTCCAAGGCCTCGCAAGCTGCTTAATTTGAGTTTTCAATAGACTGCTCTGTACCTCTGCCTGAAAACCACTCTTTAAACAAAGGGACAAAATAGACCTCTTAAAACCACAGTATCGTCACAATATAAAGATTATATTTCATCTACCTAGTTTCAGCTTTTCCAACACACCTATTTTGATGAGGCCATCTTCAGCAGGAAGGGCCTGAAAGCGCCCTGCCTTTTTCCTCATCCGGGGATTCCCCGCCACCATGTTTAACAGGATCCTTAGCCACGTCCAACCCATCTCCTGCAACTCTGCCCTGTTCTCTCCCATAGCATTGATGGGGTCCATCTGATGCTGACTTACCCTCCCAACAGCCTCCACATACAAAGGATTGTAAGAGATAACAAGGTGTAGAGCTGGATGAACACGGCAGGCCAAGCAGCATCAGAGGAGCAGGAAGGCTGACGTTTCGGGCCTAGACCGTCCTTCAGAAATTCTGAAGTATTCTCTTTCTGAAGAAGGATCTAGGCCCGAAAAGTCGGCCTTCCTGCTCCTCTGATGCTGCTTGGCCTGCTGTGTTCCTCCAGCTCTACACTTTGTTATCTCCGATTCTCCAGCTTCTGCAGTTCCTACTACCTCTCAAAGGATTGTAAGCTGCCTTTTCCATCATCTTCAATGACCAGATAGCATGACCAGACAAACATGCCCTTTGCCTCCTTTTGTCAGCATCCTACAGGGAACGTTACCTCCAGGTCACTCTAGCACACTATATTCCTCCTCTCACCAACATCTCACACCCCCCAAAGCACCTTCACATGCAATCGCAGAAGGTGTAACACCTGCCCATTTACTTCCTCCCTCCTCACCATCTAAGGCCCCAGACACACCTTCGAGGCGAAGGATCGATTTATCTGCACCTCAGTCAATCTAATCTACTGTGTTTGCTGTTCACAATGTCGTCTCCCTGATACTGGGGAGGTGAAATGCAGGCTGGGTTACCGCTTTGCAGAACACTAACGTTCTGTATGCAAAAATGACCCCAAGCTTTCAGTTACTTGCCTCTTCAATAAACCACTGTGTTCCCACGCCAACATTTCTGTCACAGGCCTGCTGCAGTGTTCCAGTGAGCCTCGTTGCAAACTCACAAGAACAGCATCTCACATTTTCCTCTTGGTGACCCTGCAGGCTCTGGGCTTCAACATCGGGTTCAATATCTTTATAGCTTGATTTCATCCATCCATGTTTTTTAACCAGCCCAAACCTCGTCCTGTAATGACATGAGTTGCTTTTAGTACAGTCATCCATTCTCACTTGTTCCTAAGCCCATTATCACATTATATGGGTTGCTCTCAGTACAGCTAACCTATTTTCTCATTCTTCGTGCTTATTATCCCTATTGACCTGGCCTGCTATCCATTATCTCCTTGTCTGCCTACCACTTTCACATCTCTGTCTCTTTGGACTCTAACCCCACCTATTCGCTCACCTTCCCACTTTTACCCCACCACCTCCCCACTTTGGCTTCAGTATTAATATCAGATTTCTTCACTCCTAACAGTTCTGATGAAGAGTCACTGGACTTGAAACCTTTACTCTGCTGTCTCTCCACAGAAACTGCCAGACCTGCTGATTTTCTCAGCAATTTCTGCCTTTGTTTCAGATCACCAGCATCTGCAGTTCTTTGTTCTATAAAATTAAATTGAAACAGCTAAAGGAATAGGTTAATGCTGTAAGCTTGCTGAAAACTGTTTTAGCTTTCACGTCTTCAGAAGCAAACCAATGAAACAATGCGGCAAATTTTCCTGGATTCGGCAGTCTCATGTAGATTGCCAACCTGACCCTTCTTTTTATATAGAGGGAGGGTGCTCCACATTGCTGAGAGGAGATTCCACTCGTGACTTCCTCAGAAATGCAGAACTGTACTTCCACTCTGACTGCTCTTAATAGAGCAGAAATGTCAGAAGAAGACAAACCACGGCCTTTTCTCAGGGCAGTCAGCTGCTGTAATCTGAAAAGTAATAATCCAGATACCATATGACAGCAGCTGTCAAAGTAACTAAGTGTGATGTTAGGATGCTGGTGGGTAGGGAGTCGAGTGCCAAGTGTGTAGGGTGCCAGGACACTTAATTAGGATGTTAACTGATGGTGGCGTAGGGTATCAGTTGATAGGATGCCAGAGGGGTAGTTGTTAGGTAAATGGAATGCTAAATTGGCAGGATGCCAGCTGAGATGGGGGTGAGGTGCCTGCTGGGTAGAGTGTCAGCTGGGGTTGGCATAGAATGCTAGAGGGCAAGGTGGTAGTTAAGTGGTTTGGTTAGTTTGAGATGGGTTGGAGAAATTGAGTCTTGCTGGGCAATGGGGAGGGTTAGGTGTTGGGTCTGAGGGTTCAGGTCTGGCAGCTGGAAAGGGTGTTAGGTCAGTTTGTGTCCAGCAGGGACAGGTCGGGATCTGGTCCATCAGGCAGAGGGGAAAGGATGGTTAGTTCGGACACCCATGGTGGGAATGGGGACTATGTGGGTGTTGGGTCCAGTGGCAGCAGCGTTGTGGGGTGGTCGAAAAGAGTGGGCTCAGTGACCGGGGATGTCCGTTTAGGTGTGGATCAGGGCAGTGATGTCAGCTCTGGGGTGGGGTGGAGTTAGGTCAAGTCATTGGAGGGGAATGGCAAGTCAGGGTCGGTAGTTGTAAGAAGTTTAGGGGGTGAACTAAGTCTGGTGTCTGTGTAACAGTTACTCAGAATTCGACTGAAAATTTAATTGTTTAATTTTCCTGGTCAACTCATTAACTTGGTTGCATCAATGCTGTTCAAAGCCTCCAGTTTTTATGGAAACTTTCAGAGAGATCCAGGCATAGTGGAATTACTCATTGGAATTTTCAATTTCCCTGGAAATTGCTTTGAGTGTGTTACCCTAGTGATTCTACGAGGTCCCCAAATGCAACTCTGACTTAAGCTTGCATAATGACTGTATCTAGCCAGCTGAAAATCTGCCCCACCAAAAAGAAAATCGAAAGGACTGTGGATGCTGGAAATCGGAAACAGAAACAGAAATTGCTTTAAAAAAAAACTTAGCAGGTCTGGCAGCATCTGTGGAGAGAAAGCAGAGTTAATGTTTTGGGTCAAATGACCTGAAAATCTGCCCCAATTGTTCATAAATGATGTCTTCTGAATCCAGCCTCAAAAGGGGAAGTCCTTCATCAGAAATGGGGGAGGGGAAGAGGGTTCTGAAATAAATAGGGAGAGAGGGGGAGGCGGATAGAGGATGGATAGAGGAGAGGATAGGTGGAGAGGAGACAGACAAGTCAAAGAGGCGGGGATGGAGCTAGTAAAGGTGAGTGTCGGTAGCGGGGTAGGGAGGAGATAGGTCAGTCCAGGGAGGACGGACAGGTCAAGGGGGCGGGATGATGTTAGTAGATAGGAGATGGGGTGTGGCTTGGGGTGAGAGGAAAAACAGGTTAGGGAGGTGGAGATGAGCTGGGCTGGTTTTGGGATGCGGTTAGGGGAGGGGAGATTTTGAAGCTTGTGAAATCCACATTGATACCATTGGGCTGCAGGGTTCCCAGGCA